>MU269989.1:20482015-21032706 GCA_021432705.1 Caranx ignobilis
GTCCACATCAGGCACCGTCTGGAGGTCAAAGCATAGAATGACATCACGTTAGTTTGAAATGACAGAAAACCTGCAGTTCACGTTGAAAACAATCATCAACTTGACAAACGCTTTCTGATTCTGATTCTCACACTGACACTGAGCTGAAAATGTTGCTGCAAATGTTAAAATGTTATCATGACTTTCTCCTCAGTGAGCACAAGGACTTTTACAATAAAGTGGAAAATAAACTGTCTGTAAACACATGATCCAGCTCTGCAGTCGCTCTAACACCATGACAGAAGTGCACAGAAAACACTCCGGCCTGTCTGCATGTACACGCTGACGTACATCTACACCACTGTTAGAGCCACAGTCCAGTTTGGTCCTCTCCTCTTTTCTCTGCAGCTCCGTCCAGCTCCTGAAGACTCCGTCAGATCTGCTTGTCCTCACGGGGACTGTCTGTGGCACAGGACATAAGAAGAAATCCAGCATTTCTCATTGGACACTGATGGAAAAAGTCAAGAGATTCAATCGTGTTCCTCACACGAAAACACTGAGTCGACTTCAGAAAGACACGACAACACGTTTTAGTATCAAACACACGCTTCCTGTTTAGCCTGCTAGCAGCAGTTAGCCGCTGAGCTAGCTGCTGTCGCTGAGCGCGTGGACGCAAAGAGCAGATTCTAACGTCTCTTTCTACGTCGTCACGTCTCTGCGGCTTCGACAGCTTCTTCGTTCACCTTCCGACTTAGATTAATGAAAGTTTCATTGCACTTACGGTGACTTTGAACCAAGTTCTCGGAGACTCCGGTGATCTTCAGGTTGTCTGTTTACTTCACCCATGTGGCTCGGTAAGGGAAGCGGAAACGGCTGCGGCGCAGTCAGCGCCCTCTCGCGGTGAGGCGGAGCCGAACACGGAAGTTGATCACCCAGCTGAGTGAACCTTCTACTGATTCCTGCACTCCACACACACACAAAACAAAGCAAAAAAAAAAATTACAAACAAACCAAACACACACACATCAAGTCTCCACAGCTGGGAGGATCATCCACAGAACTCAGCTACAGTCTGGAACATGTCCATCATTAAACAACACACATGTTCGTCACAGTGTCTGATGCATTCACAAACAGTGTTTACCTTCAGCAGGTGCGGCTGCAGGGACCACACCTCCAGTGTGACACATCTGGACCAACAGCAGCTTGGGATTGGTCACCGAGGCGCTGACATCTGTCAACAGCTGGAGCACACAGGGATCCATGTTCACACAGACAGCTGATAGAGGAGACACACACACAGTTTGAAAATATTGATGGCAGCAAAGGAAGCTGGACTCCTGGATCCACCTGATCCAGAAGTGGATCTCTGAGGTGCCCAGCTTCAACTAGAACTTGAACTAGAAATATATTTTTACAGTACTGTTCACAATAAAATGTTTTCATGCACTGTAGCCTCAGTTTTTCAAATATCAAAAAGCCGGGTGGTATTTTTGTGGAGGAAAGTCCGAAGATGCAGTGCAGCAAATCTGGTGACAACTGAGCAAAAATTATGTTAAAACAGTCCTCCACCGATGGGACTAACTATGGACATGTATTTGCAGCTGAGCAAATCTGCCATGGGACTGGACCTTTGTGCAAAGTTTGGTGATAAGTAGGATTAGGAATTCCTAGGAAGACGAAGAAGAAGAAGAAGAAGAAGAAGAAGAAGAGGAATACTGGGGAAAACAATATCAGCATATAAAAGAACAATGGGACTCCACTCGTGACCTTTACAGACATAAAAGAAGAAATGGAGAAAATCTTTGTAACTGAAAAGTTACAAAAAAGGCAGAGGGCAACAGCAAATTAAAGAAATTAAAGAATTAAACAACTAAGTGAGAAATAAAACAATACAATAGATACAGACACGAGTTGTAGTAGTAAAAAAACATTCACACACAAATACAGCTACACATCAATGAGCTCCCAAAGGGAAGCCCAGAAAAATCAAACTACTATTAACCACTAACACAACATTAAAGAAATGCTCTTACTGCTCTGCACACAGTCACACAGCTCCTCCTGCTTCATCTTCATCCTGCGCTTCAGTGGCGTCTTCACAAACACCTCGGACTCTCCACCTGCTGCAGCAACAACAACAAAACATTTACTCACACTCATCCTGACATTCACAAATGCTGGAGCTGCAACGCTTTAGCTACTAATCACACTCACATTGTGCTTGATCCTGATTCAGGTGGCTCGCTCCTGGCTCCACGTCCACATCAGGCACCGTCTGGAGGTCAAAGCATAGAATGACATCACGTTAGTTTGAAATGACAGAAAACCTGCAGTTCACGTTGAAAACAATCATCAACTTGACAAACGCTTTCTGATTCTGATTCTCACACTGACACTGAGCTGAAAATGTTGCTGCAAATGTTGTTTATGTCAAATAAACATTTGGAAACTTCACAATTGTCTTTTGTCGCTCAGTCAGCTGGGCTCTGTGCTCCACTGCTGTGGGCCTCTTAGGCACAAACAAGGCTCAGGCTCAATCATATCATCAAACATACGTCTAACAAACATGTATAATATACCTACATGTACGTGTGTGCACGTACATGAATGAATATCCACACCTGTGCTTTGTTAAATGACACACTACACAGTTCCTGCTTCTTTCTGAGCCCATTTCCACACGTTTTTAACTAAATCCATCATTTCTCATTGGACACTGATGGAGAAAGTCAAGAGATTCAATCGTGTTCCTCACACGAAAACACTGAGTCGACTTGAGAAAGACACGACAACACGTTTTAGCATCAAACACACGCTTAGCCTGCTAGCAGCAGTTAGCTGCTGAGCTAGCAGCAGTTAGCCGCTGAGCTAGCTGCTGTCGCTGAGCGCGTGGACGCAAAGAGCAGATTCTAACGTCTCTTTCTACGTCGTCACGTCTCTGCAGCTTCGACAGCTTCTTCGTTCACCTTCCGACTTAGATTAATCAAAGTTTTATCGCACTTACGGTGACTTTGAACCAAGTTCTCGGAGACTCCGGTGATCTTCAGGTCGTCTGTTTACTTCACTCATGTGGCTCGGTAAGGGAAGCGGAAGCGGCTGCGGCTCAGTCAGCACCCCCTGGCGGTGAGGCGGAGCCGAACACGGAAGTTGATCACCCAGCTGAGTGAACCTTCTACTGATTCCTGCACTCCACACACAATAAAATACGACACACACACAAAACAAAGCAAATAAATAAATAAATAAATAAAAAATTACAAACCAAACACACACACATCAAGTCTCCACAGCTGGGAGGATCATCCACAGAACTCAGCTACAGTCTGGAACATGTCCATCATTAAACAACCCACATGTTTGTCACAGTGTCTGATGCATTCACAAACAGTGTTTACCTTCAGCAGGTGCGGCTGCTGGGACCACACCTCCAGTGTGACACATCTGGACCAACAGCAGCTTGGGATTGGTCACCAAGGCGCTGACATCTGTCAACAGCTGGAGCACACAGGGATCCATGTTCACACAGACAGCTGATAAAGGAAACACACACACAGTTTGAAAATATTCCTAGGAAGAAATGGAGTAAATCTTTGTAACTGACCATCCCTTAGACCCTCGACTATTCTGACTCTGGTTATGAGGAGACTGGGAAGAAGCCATTGTTATTTTGATCTATGACACTTCCTCTGCTGTTAAATCTCACTCTACACGTTTCTCTATGTTGTAAAGTCCTCCAGCTGTAAGAAGAAAATACAAACATAGTCACACATTTCAAAGTGGAGTTTGAATCCCTGTGGACAGGCAAATGAAGATATTTACCACCTCATCCAACGATGTCAACACAAACGTGACACCTCCAGTAAAGCATGATGCTGCATTGCCAACCTCCTAAAGGAGACTCCAGGGAAGGATGCTGTCATCACTCTAACAGCTACATCAGCTTCCTCAGGCCTGCAGGACAATAAATATTGAATCTTTAATGTTGTTGATACATTAAAAAAAAAAAAAAAAGTCCATAGATGCATCTACACAACAGGTTGGTGGTGAAGGTGCAATGTGTGGCTTATTCCACTAGGTGGCAACAGAGCATTTGATTTTGATCAGCCTGTTGATAACTGTCACTGTTACACATACAGGCTGCAGTTTTTTATTAACTGGAGCAGAGTGTTTCACTTCACTTCAGCACCTTTTCTTTTTTAGATATATAATCAGGTTTGAGAGCAAGAATGAGTGGAAATAAAGGGACAGAGCTGTTTCCTTTAGTGCGGCGACACATGGTCACAGAGTCAGTGTAAAGTGGAGGGATTACAGCGTTTCCAAAATGTTTCCCTGTAATTCTGACTCTGAAAATGAACGAGGGGGATTGAAGGCGTAGTAAAGCCATGTGTCCATATGGATAATGCGTAATAATCTCCTAATCTGGAACATGTCCCTTTTGTCTGGTGGTGTTGGTGGTGACTTTGGGTGACCATCAGTAAGACCTCACCCTGTGTGGTTTAGTGTGGCTTTTTAGTGTTATTCTCACTATTACCCTATTATTATTGTTTGTTACAGGTTATAGCTGCTGGATATTGATGCTGCATTCAAGTGTCCTCCAAGAAACCTGTATCTTTGAATCCACAGCCTTTGTGATCAAATTATTTAATCAGGTGCTTTTTTAAAGTGATTCTGATCAAATTTTATTTAAAATCTGCTTCATTTTTAATAAAATGCAGCACACGATGAGTTTGCATTCAAGTCGCAGAGTGAAGAGTTGATGGTGAGTGTGCAATTTTAAGTCGTCAGCAGGAAGCTGCATTGCAAACAAAAAAAAAAAAAAAAAAAAAAAAAAGTGAATAAGTCCTCTGGGGCAACACAGCAGTTCACGATGTCTTTCTCAGTCACATCTCCTCAATAAAGCAGATTACACCTCGTCTCGACCGTCATCAGCACTGGCAGTGGATATTTCCCGCGGTCCCTGAAGGCAGCAGTGGATTCTGGGCTGGACAGGAAACGACGGAGACGCGCAGCGTGTCTCCTCATCAGCTCCGGGAGAGAAGAATGGGAAAGGGAGCAGGGTTGTGTGTGTAGACGAGGCAACGTGAGGAAACATGAGGATAACGGGCAGTTCTTTGACTTGTTAGACTACCTCTTTAAAAACACAGATTACTCATTACACACACACCAGATCGGGACTTCCCTTCTTTTCCAGCCCGAGGACAGGGATATTTTTGCTCCCATTGGACAACACAGAGGAGGAGAGGAGCCTCTTTGTGAATCCCATTGGACTGTAAGTGGCTTTTTCTTTCTCTGTCCCTGTGCGATCCGCGACTCCCACGTCTTTTCGACCTCTCTAGAATAAACATCCTCATGTAGTGAAAGTGTCAGCGTTAATAATCCAGGTAATATATATCAAAACACACCTGGCAGGAGGCTCGTGCTGGGCTACAGACACGGAGGAGTGCTTATAACTGTGTGTTTACCATACTTCTAACACACCAGAGCTGTCGACCAGCTATTTGTGTTGTAGCTTGTTAGAAAAAGTGTATAGTGTGTTTGAATAGTGGTGGGGTGTGGGGGGGATTAATGCCCCCCTTCACCCCCATCCCCCGTCCCCCCTATGCGGCCATTGAACAATCCCTTTCTTAGGGTGTGCGGCGTTTGGGCCGACTGGGAAAAGAGCCGCAGCTTTTCATGGGAGTGACATCTGAACATGAGCCCATTGTTGTTTAGTATTTGTTTTGTACGGTCAAAGCCAAGCCCTGTTACTGTGTTCGAGTCCGTCTGGAGGTATTTTCAACCTCATTTTCCTCCTCTGCATCTCACACTGTGGATATATGCACAGTCTCCACCCTGTTTAGCGGGAGGAGGCTATCAGCTCCCGGTAATGGCCGATGGTTTTGTCGCGGTTATGTTTATATCTTGCCGGTGGTCTTCTCAAACATCAAATCGGTTTTATGCCTTTAAAAGCACACAGGATGCACAGTAATGTATGTGAGGGTTGCTGGGTTCAGCTCATCGATCGCTGCCTTCTTCCACAGCAGCTCATGAGCACTGTTTTAATCCCCTTTGTTGAATGACGCCGCCGGCAGCAGATTGGATAACGTAGCCAGTTTGACCAGTGGTTATTCCCAGTTACATGCTAGCATCCACCTTAGATAGTGGAAGAAGTCTTTGAAACTGTGCATATGTTCATAAACCTCTTGGAAAAGTTAAATACATGCTGTGCTGCAATAACGAGAGCTACTCAAACAAGCAAATTATCCCTAGATAGCACCAAAAATCCAGCCCATAGTTGTTTTCCTCTGGCCCAGCATAGGCCCGAGTCTGGCCCATCTACAGCATTGTTGCAAGATGCTACATCCACATCTGGACCTGTTCTGCCACAGCTGCCAGTCATCACTGTAGGATAACAGATGTGGTCCTGTATACATATGGGCCAGAAGTTGAGCAAGCATCCCCTCAGAGGTCAGGCTGTGTTTCTCTCCATGCTTGTAGCATCCGCTCAGACATTAGCACTGGAAAGATAATGACCCTTCATTCACTGCAGGGTTCAAAGGTCACCTGTAGCAGAGCCGCACACCATGCCGCTGTCTGTCTGCCTAGCATATGGAGCCATGTTCCCATCCTGTAAACATCCGCTGTGTTTGAAGTGCCAGTGCCACACGAGGACAGATATTTAGCTGCATCTCTTCAACTCAGGGGAGGGGCTCAACAACAGACACCAAGAAGCCACTTTGCCCCTGCCTTTATCTCCCCTCTGTGGCATTATAATAGACCGTCTGTGTCCTAAAGGCACGGTTGATTTGCATCCACAAAGCACTAGACGAGAAGCACATTATTCTGGGCGCTGAGACAGTGGAGCAACAATGCAAGCCATTCGCTTACAGTGCAGTTAATGGGTTGAAAATAACTACTGGCCTTCTGGTTGCTCCTCCTCAGCCAGATGCATTTAAGCATGTTATGTTTTTTTTTTTTTTTGTAAGAGGACAGGAGCAGGAGGTTGGAGTCAGATTTCACTTTCTGTTTCATCAGAGACACAGACAGAACATGTAAGATGCCCAAAAGGCACTTGTGCAAACACGTAATTGATTTAAAAACAGTAGTGAACACGAGGGCAGACATAATAACAACACCCTGTGTGACAAGATTGTACAGGACATCTACTCAGTAGTTTGAATTGTCCTGAAGTCGCTGCGTTCAGCTCAGCCGTGGATTAAATTTCTAGCCACAGAGGTAAAAACACATGTTAGAGCAGAGCGTGTCATCTCACAGCCCCTGTTTAAAAGCACATGTGAGGAATTTTTCACTGTCAGCTTTTTTTTTTCCTCCCAAGGCCACTGGAAAGAGAACCTGGGGCGGGGGGGTATTTTTGGAGAAGAAACAGCTCAAAATACAGAACCAGAGACATGTTTTTCTCATTCGTCCTCTCCCTTCTTTGTACACTTGACTTCCTTTGGATGGAGGTGATTAGATGAGAAAAACAGTTGTCAAAGAAATTTTGTTCTTGAGGAATGATCCCCTGAGACAGTGTGTGTTCGAGAAGAGAGATTTGGAAGCTATTCTTGGTTTGTGTGTGTGTTAGCATCTTCTGCGTGCTGGTGTGTCCATCCGTCAGCACTTTTACAGCCTCTGTTGTGCGAGTTGCAGGGACCACGTCTGACCTCTGCCCATCCATCCACCCATGTCTGCGAGCGTAATGAGACTTATCTGCACAAAAGCTCCAAAGACGAGAGGCTTTGGGGGGGCGGTGATGACTGTGGTGGTGATGGTGTAAGTTTACACAGGTTGTGTTACAGCCGTGGGTGTAGTTGGGTAAAGGGAGAGCAAAGGGGGAGGACGGCACTTCAAACGAAGCCTTCGACACACACTGATGAAGAGCCGGAGGGGAGATTGTAACCTGATATTTCCTCACTGACAGGAGGCACCTCGGCTCCACCAGCTGCAGCAGGCCTCAGTCCTGTGATGCCAAACAAGATGCCATGTTGTGTGTCCCTCCACCTGGGTGTGTCCTCGCTCTTGTCGCAGACACGTGCTCCCGAGCCTGTATGGGGCCTTGTTCTGGTAACATTTTGCTGACCTTTGGTGGCAGCTGCCCCTGCCATTTGGAAACAAAGACAAATGGCGAACCAGCCCGCCCGTGGCCTCTGAAACCTCCACTGTTCCAGATCGCTCTTCCTGTTGGCCTTTTCATACATACATAGAAACTTCTATCAGTGCCCTCTATCACAGGAAATCAATTGTTTGAGATGCATTCGCAGCCCTTTCCTATGTGGTGACTGATTTCTGTTTTCAATAATAAACATACACCCTCATGACGGTGTGTTGATCCAATGTATGGACATGCAGGCATTAGCTCTCCTGCTGCACTGCTGATTGGAGTAGGCAGAAGGAGGGCATCTTCCTCTCTTTTCAGGGCAATACATGATCTGGGGCCTCGTTCAGCAGGTTCACTCAAGCGCACATGAGCACATATACACACACACACACAGCGCTATATAAAGACAGCTGAAGATACACACAGTGAGAGTTGACCTACCATCGGATCTCCTAGTGATGTTAGTCCTCATATCCGTGCCACTGGGTGAACGCTTCCTCCTGCAGTACTTTGCAGTGCGACGACTGTACACATTTATAGCACGGGTCAGTCCTGGTGGGA
Organism: Caranx ignobilis; assembly: GCA_021432705.1. Taxonomy (NCBI): domain Eukaryota; kingdom Metazoa; phylum Chordata; class Actinopteri; order Carangiformes; family Carangidae; genus Caranx; species Caranx ignobilis. The sequence goes on from MU269989.1 coordinate 20,490,636, forward strand.
TTTACACTGTGCAAAAGGGAGAAGGGAAACGGCTGTAATATTCTCTTTAGCAGGCTTGTCTACTTTCCTACATTTCCCAGAAACCACCAGAGAGTGGATCTGCACTTGTTGCAGCCAGCGAGAGTCATACATACATCTCCTTTTTTATGACACATCTCTCCCTGTGTAATTACAAGGCAGGCACCTGTGGAAAATTGTGGGTCTAGAAATAAGCAGTGAATCAGAGGGACAGACTGAAACTGAGTGTTATCTACTCATGATATGATACATTCCCAACATGCCGTGTTGAAAAGTCATTAATTGTCACTTTTTGTTTGCATCCTGCCACTGTGCAGTTTGTTTAGGCAGCCATTAATCAGCCTGGCTTTGACAATGGCAGCTGGTTGATTCTCACTGCTGAGCTGCTGGTGAGGACCCCCCCCTCCCCTCCTCTACTGTATTATTGTTGGTCTGTTTTTTTCACTGTTGTCAGGGATCTTTTGTTAACTTCACAGTACACAGGACAGGAAATTAGGGGGGCTATCTGTCACGCAGTCATGCACCCTCATGCAGTCAGCATGATCAACACCTGTGACTGCCACAAAGCCCTGAGGCCCTTTGCTGTTTTTGTTTGTGCACCTCGCTTTAATTTAAGTCACACACAGCCAGGCAGTCGCCCTGAAACTGATCCTGACTCCCAAGGTTGAGAGAGGGAATCTCATCCCAGTGGGAATTCTCACCTAAGATTCCAGCAGTGGCATCGGATATCAGCGAGGAGAGCGCAGAGGGGGTGATTTATGGCTTCGTGTTTTGTTCTCCACCGCACCAGTCTGTGTAATCCGCAGCAAAGTCTGGTTTGAGATCCACCACAACAGTCACGGGACGAGGGTTGATGGATAGATGGCCTCTAGAACCAGTCCATGGATAATGGCTCTTTGACATGGAGAGCAGGGAATGCTTAAGGCGAGCTGGAGCACTTCAGAGAGAGAGAGAGAGAGTAGTGTTAAGAGCACACAAAGTGCCAAGTCAGAGGAAATATTCATGTGCATTCTGGCTGCAGCTGCTCTATAGGAAATATACAGTATTGACCAGGGAGGTGATGTATGATCTGTCCTGTGTCCGAATCACATACAGAAGGAGAAGGCTGGATTTATTTCCTACTCTCCTTATTGCTTTAACATGCGCTATTTTGCATCCGTAATTGAATTAGATTAAATGACCAGTCCAGTGCTGCGCTTCGTGGCCCTGGTTGCTTTTACAGCCGAGGAATAAACACCCAGCACCGGCAGTTCCTGTGTCCTCTCTGTCTGATCAGAGTTCAGCCTGTTCTCATGAAACCCAAACAGCGGATTGCATGTCTGTGTGTTTATACGTGTGCACTGGGTTGATGGTGTTTGTTTGCCTTTTTGCAGGCTCTGCTAACACTTACAGTCCAACACACACCGCACACACATGTGCGCACAGATACAAACAAATGAAACTGCACTGTTTCCCTTCACCCCACTGTGAAATGCCTGCCTCTTGGCCTAAAATGTTTAGATGAACCTCGTTTAGACGGGTTTATGCTTATACAGTTGTCTAACCATTGACCACCGGGTTACATTCCAGTCAAATCCGCTGAGGATTCAGTCCTATATACCACTTGGTACAAACTAACAATAGTGGCCTTATAAGACTATTAGAGAGAGTAAAAGATGCAGTTGGAGTGATTACAGCGTCCTTCCTTTGAGTCTCCTTTGGGAGGTTGGCAATGCATCGTGCTTTGCTGGGGGTGTCATGTTTGTTTGTGTGGTTACAAAAGCAGTGGCATACATCTGAATCACTGGAACAAACACACAACCCTGCACGCATTGGAAAATAGATTCCAGACCTGATTGCGCGCACTGGATTGAAGTCATCATCCCATTGCGCTGCAGCTCCAGCAGGATTGTCTTACACTACATGCATAATATTCGAGGCCAAAACAGGCTCACCCCTGCATTATTTAAGTGTTCCAGCTGCTTCAAGTGTTTCTGTGTTCATTTCAAGCTGCAAACTAGCAGCACACCAAAAACTGGGGCTGAAATGTCTTGTTTTGGCATTAAATATGCACTGCAGCCTACTTCAGCCCCCCTCAGATCTTTAACTACACACTCACCCATACTCATGAAAGTTACCTCGGCTCAAGTAGCAGCACAATCCAGGCTGTATTTAAGCATGTGGTGAAACCTCAAGGAAGGGGAAACGAGAGGGGTTGGACTGCAGCCCGCCCCTGTCACACTGCCCACTCTATGGATCCCAAGCCAAGAGCCACAAGGTCCACCGCACATGGCCGTGTCACTAGACTCTACAGCCGAGCCGGCTGCCAAAGAGGAGTTAGGGAAGTGGAGGGAACACCTGTGAGGAAGAGGGTGAAAAACGTGAAATGGCGAGAGGAGAGAAGTGTCAGATGGAGGAGGACAGGAGGGACAGGTTTATGAGAACCAATAAAGTATTTTTTTTTTCAGAGCAGCTGATGTCATGTGAAATACATCGTCCTGGAAACTCTGAGGTCATCCTTCGATTTCCCCACGTCCTGCGCCAGTGTCTCAGAGTTACACTTTTTTCCACAACGCTTGGCTTCAAGCTAGTGCTCTGAATTTACTGTAGAGAACCATGTTGCCAGGATGCTCCATTTTTCTTTCGACATCAGGGTTCATGCAGGACACTGAAGGAATGTAGGCGTTTCAGACTTCAGTAACTGTGCTGACCTACAACTAGGAGAGGATCCAAGTGAAGACAGCCGTGCCTGCAGTTGTAGAAGTGGATTGACACATTTTTGCCAGAGAATCCCTTGTCAGTAGCTCAAACCTGCAGGATTAATCTCACAAAATACTGCTCTGTGGGTGTGTGTGTGTTTTTGTGGCTGCCTCATGCCAAATCTCATTGACTAATACCCTTGCAGCTCTCCAAGTGAGCCCGAGCTGCCATTGACTTGGCTGAGTAGCTTGCTAATCTCTCTCTGCTCCGCTGATCTTCACTCTCCAGTGATTCCCGATTATTTCAGCCCATGTGCCACACAAGCAAACCCAGCGAGTGACTCAAGATCTTTGGCACCATGACCAACTTAAAGGCTGCGGGGGAGGGTCACCAGCAAATCTACGGTCAGCGAGCTTGACCCCTCGCCCCTCACTGCTGTTGGAGACAGAAACAGTGTGAATGAGAAGTACGATTTCTGTCTGTAAGCTGATCAGCTTTGAGCGAGCGGCGTTAATGAGTCGGTTTGAGAGTTGCAACTGCAGTTAAATGAAAACAGCTCGCAAACACTTCCACACAAAGGACTGTTTTGATCCAACACTAGAGGAACAGGTCCAAATGTGGACAAACACAAGAGGCATGTGATCATGTAACCTTGTATATGTGTGTTGCATTACCCATAAACCCCACTGGCAGCTCGCCAGCTAGTAGGACCTCCATCAGATCCCGCCGGCCATCGTGGGAACATTCCTGACGCAGCGTTATTCCATAATTCCCACCATGTGTGGTTCTTCCAGAGCCGAGTGCTCACTGCAGGGGCCGTGGAGAATCCCAGTGAGGAGGGGGAGATCAGCTCCTTGTAATCGCAACCAGACTTGAGCCTGTGTGAGTGGGAAGAGCAGAAGTAGCTGGTAAATGATACGGGAGGGTCAGGTTAGTTACACCTTCAGCAGGGGTTAAAGCTCGGGACGGCAGGTTGTGTGTTTAGCCAGGTTCAAGTTTATCAAACATGTGACCAGGAGTCAGAGCACTAACCCACATGTATAGTCCAGGAACTTTAGCTGACAGTTTTATTTAAAGACACAAGACCAGTGTTTTATTTTGAAATCCAGAAGGTGACGTGGATGTAAAAGGATTATCTAGGCCTGTGTGTGTGTGTGTGTGTGTGTGTGGAAACACCTACGACAGCCTACATGTCTGTCTGTGTACAAATGTCACCACCATGATGGTGTCACAGGTGAGAGTGACATGAAAATGGGCGTGGTCTAACTGACATGCATTACATTATTGGGTGTTAACCGGTCGTAACATCAACATGTCACAGAGTGATTTCTTATTGACCTCCTACAGAGGTCAGGCTGCCCACCGTGCAGGAATAGCTTCTCTGGATTCCACTTGACTTGTTGTAAAAGCAATTCACTGATCAATACTAATGCACCTTCCCAGTGAGGATGGGCTCTGTAGTGAACCATCAGTCCGTCAGCTGACTGTACAAGAGCACTCAGGGTCACGTCTGAGGCTGAGGGCCAGATTAATACGCCACTTCTGATCAATAAATCTCCATGGGTGCAGCCATTGTTATTGCAGATCAGCGATCAATGCATGGGGGGGGGTCTGTTCTGTGTCGTCACCGCCACATTATCACGGTGAGTTGTCTTCGCCTCGCTGTGTCTCGCAGAGCACCAGACTGTAATTTATCAGCCTTCCAGATGCTATCTAGTCATGCAATGCAAGAACGAGAGGAATGCATCTTTGATCATTAATCTGCAGCCTCTGTGGCGTCACTGCTTCTTCTTCTTCGTGCAGGTATGGTTAAGAGCAGGCTCTGTTTACAGCTGAGTGTATGGTGGGAGGTCAGTATAATGTTTGCAGTATAGCTTTCCACTTACACCACCCTGTGAGATGATCTGAACAGATGTGTTGATTTGACTTCATGGTACTTAATGGCCATTGTTTGTCCTGTTATTGTTTTGCATTTTATCCCACTGTAACTACATTCTGCATTTTTATAAGAACAGTCCATTCGTCTGCTGTGGCTTAAGTCTAAAACGACGGTTTTCTCTCTGATGGTGTGTAATGTGACCTCCCTTTGAGTGGGTCTGACACAGACGCCCGAGGGGAACGATATGCACTGATCTGCCTGTTTGTTTGTTTTTTTTCATATGATTTGTCATCCTGAGCAACAGAGACACCGAGCAGTGGCCTGTGTGTCACTTTTCTTTAATGTCAGTTTGTTACGTGGTCCTTGAAAACCAATATTACAATATAACATGCATGTGTGACTGTGCCTGACCCCCCCCCCTACACACACACACACACACACACACTCACTCACTGGGTTTCCCCTTCAACAATCCTGTCTTTCTTCTCCTGCTGTGACATCATCATCACCCCTGTTCACCCACTGCCCTGCCCTCCTTCCCACTTCCTGCCCTGACAGGAAATGAGCCACCCCAAAGGTTTGCAGTAAATGCAAAGGGGGGGGGGGGGGGGTGTTAGTGGACAAGGACACACCTGTGTTTGCCCTCAGTCTGTTGTGGAAGTGAGGCACTGGTTTAGGCCAAATAAAAAGTGCAGTGAAACTTAAGTTGTTGTAAAGGCTTGTTCAACAGTGCCTACAGTGACGTCATGTGCTACACTTCCGTTATGGGTTAGAGGTGCAAACCAACCAAACCCCGCCCCACACACACACACCCACACGATATGAAATAATAAATCTTACTTTTGGTGACAGAAAGCAAAGATGGGGCTCTGTTGGACACAGATGTTATTTCTTTACAGTCCAATGTTTCATGATTCTGTAGGCTGCATCGCCACAGGTGTTTGACCTGAGGCTAACAAGCTAGCAGCGGCGGCTCTCATGCTAACATCGCTCAGTAGCTCTTTGACAAACTGTTGGAGGAGCAGGTTTGTCTGCGATGAGAGAGGTGGCTGAGTTTGAGCTAAATTCTCTCCTGCTACAGGTTCATGTCATATCTGTGTTGTCCTTTACGGGCAAATGTTACCAAGCACTACGAAAACTGCACCGTAGCGTGCACCACGCAAACTGCGTGACGACGTACGATGACGTGTTTGTGTTTTTACAAAGATCGTCAGTCGAAGCACAGCGAGATGGTTCACTCCTCATCACGGCTGCGTGACAGATTCGGACAGAGCATCGTGTTTACTGTGTTTCTTGAAGGCACAATCCACACATTTTGTGCTCATTGTTTTCAGAGCCCGCTGTGACACATGTGAGGGTGTATATATCAAACTAATCCCGCTGCGCCTGAGAGATATTGTTGTGCTTGTGTATCCAAATTGCACCAAATTCAACATTACACGTCCTAGAGTCCTCTGCAGTCCAAGTGTGACCGTGAAAACAGCAGACATAGAGTTGGTTCAAATAGTGGTGGGGACAAATCTGCTCTTTCAAGAATGCTATGTGGGCCAGTGCTGCAGAAACCCTCAGATATTTTTGGACAGGAAACTGGAAAAAGAAAAATGGAGCTTGTGTCTGAAATGGTTTTATTTGCACGTCCTCCTTCCTCGTACAACCACTGATCAGAAGTCTGTTGTGTTTATCTGTGCATGCGCTCGCAGGCCTGCCTGTGTTTGCAGCTGCCCCGCCGGCTTCTGCGCTGTTGTGACTGCAGCAACTGTTCCCTGCAGCTGCACAGACCCCATGTGTCACCGCCCCCACCTGTTCTATGGCCTTGTGTTGACTGAGCAATATCACAAGTTAACTGTGTGCACATTACGCCAGCAGAGTCCAGAGACGTGCTCTCTCTGACGCTCTGTCCCTCTTACCAGTAGTGTGTTTGCTGTGAAAACACAACACACACACTCTCACACACTTTTTTTTTCTTTTTCTTTTTTGGACCAGCCACATGCTGGGGCTGAACAACAGTTGGTGTGTCAAAGATGGAGGAACAGCTGAGGCCAGTAGCCACAACATCAGCTGCCTACCTCTCTCTCTCTCACACACACACACACACACACACACACACACACACACACACACAAAGTAAACACACACCATGACTAAATCATAGCACTGACACTTTCCTGCCAGCTCAGCATGTTATAACCTGACATACAAAAGTTATATTTTATGATTCAGCACCCAGATTGTTTTCTGATAAAACAAGGTTCGGCCGCTGTGAGTCACCACTGATGTGAATCTGTGAGTCGCCGAGGTGTTTAATGTTACTCTGCACTGGTGGAGCCCAGTGAGTCACACATGATACACAACAAGTAAGCGTTTTGACAAGGTTTGAGTCCCTTGTCTGACTCATGTTGTGAAATGATCGGCCTGTGGCGGTTGCCTGTGTATGTTCGCATGGCTTTGCCTCCGCAGCTCAAATGTCACATTGTTAATCTCGCAGTAATAAAGAGGGGCAAGGGGAGAGAGGTCATAATGAAGGGAGAACTGCGCTTGATTGCTTTCAGAGCCGCACGATAAGTGTCTTTCTGGTCGTGCGTGTCATTTTTGTCTGTACTTAGTTAAGTCTCTCACTCAAGCACCCTCCATAGTTAATCCTCTGCATTCTTGTGACAGTGAAATCAGCCTGCCCTCCTCCTGCTGCCTGCTGCCAATTCTCTTTATTTCCCCCTGCAGTGCGGTGAGAGCAAACACTGGATCCATAAGTTTGGGATTTCACTGACTAATGGATGAGGTGACCAAAGCTGGGGTTGTGTTTTGCTGCCTACTACAGCCACAAACATTGACCAAATCATATCTAATGTTTCATCTTCTTCTTCTCTCTTGTTTCCAGGGGATAAAAGCCCAGCAACAGAGAGGAGTGGTGGTTTCGCTTGACCTTTAACCTCAACAGGAAGGAGAGAAAGCCACTTCAGAGGTAAGTGTTCCTGTAAACCAGAGTGAGTAAATGGTGCCGTTGCTGCTTTCTGTGGGAAGAAATTCAGAGCAGAGGGAAAAGGAAAGACAGTGTTGACGCAAGCTTTTCACAAAAAAACTCTCGGCTTCCTCGCACAAAATGCCACAGAGATTATTATTTTGACACCAGTTGCCGCTGCAGGCCGGCGCCAGGGAAGTTATATTTAAGGTGGTCTCAAATGCCACATCTGACACACATGTCTGAGGACTCGTGAGCTCGAAGCAGCTCAGCGTCTTTACATTTTTCAGTGAGTGGAATCCCCGTTTGACAGAGGAGATCTATCATGTGTTTGTTGTTTGTTGTTAAAGGAGGTTAATCCAGAGCTGGTGTCGTGGAGAGAGAGAGGGGTGGGGGGGTGGGGTGGGGGGACCGCCCCCTCCTCCGTAAATTAAAGCCAAATGAAAGAGGAGTCAAAGCTCCGAGGAGCTCGTCAGGGGAGAGTCTCCATCACCGAAGGAGATAATTCCTGCCTAAAGTGGAACCATGTGAGGGCTGAGGTCTGCAGCACAGAGACGCTTCCCTCTCACCGAGCCTGATACTCTGTCACTATCACAGACCTGTGTTGAATTTACACGTCAGAGCCTCAAAGTTTCCGCTTGTGTTCACACATGAGACGCTGACCTTGGGATGAAGTCATTTCATAATGCTCTCATTTTTACATCAGTTACTCACATGGCAAGGAAATCTATATTTAGAGCATTGATTGTTTTGGCTGTGTGATGCTGATGCTGTAGAAAATGCACACATCTCCTTCCTGTTGCATCATAGTCTCCCTGTCGGATTTGATTGGGAAAGTTTTTACTTGTGAATCAGAAAATAAAAAATCGCAATGGCTACACTGAGTTATGGTTTATATAACCCGACCCAGGGCAGAACAGCAGAGCCTCACCTAGCAGCTTTATAAACAGAAGTAAAGCTCAAACAGCAGGAAACAATACAATGTTCATAACAATTACAAACTTTGGCTCCTGAGTGGGAAGCTGCATTTCTCGTCAAAGCGCTCATAAATTAGAAATGTCTAGAAAACATGGAGCTCTGGCTCTCGTTGGATTATTTTGATTCTGAAAAACAAGCTTGAGATGAGTTTGAAGGAAAAACCCCAGCAGTGAGGATGTGGAAGCAAGCTGAAGATTTCCAACTGGGACCCCAGCAGTGATGGAGGCCTGGGGCTGAGAGGAGGAAGCTTGCCCACCCCCCTCTCAGTTTCAGGAAGCAGCGATGCTCATGTGTCTTTAGATATGTGCTGGTGGGAGACTGTCTCTCGGGGGTGGGGGGGGGGTCGGGGGGCTTGTCATGCACAGACGCTCACTCGCTTTGACACTCGGCTGCCAATATCACTCAATATGTACATCACGCGTGCCAGGCCACGGTTGACATGTCATTGTTCTGTGATGGGGTTGTCATGGCAACCGTTTCATTCACGATTTAGGCAAGTCTTAAAGCAGACTGTCCTTGAAATGATCCCCCCCCGACATACACACACACACGGTACTGTTCTTGAAGAAATAGATTGCAGCCACAAAGACCTAGGGGAGATGGTGTGTGTGTGTGTGTGTGTGTGTGTGTGTGTGTGTGTCTCTGTGTGTCTGTGCGTGTGTGTACATTCCTCAAGGATGGCAGCCACGGCACAGCAGGAATGCTGGAGGTGGTGTGGCAGGAAACAGGCTGGCACATTTTTTTTGTGTCTGTCGGATAAGACGCAGACACACACACACACTTGTACATTTGCTTCACATTCAGATAACAAGATGCTTTTCAGCAGCAGCCAATCAGCAGTCAGCTGCAGGGGTTACCAGGTGAAGGGTTGAGCAAAGAGAGGGGAGATGGGAAATGCAGTTAGCTAACAGAGGAAGACAGACCCAGCTGCTAGTGGCATGTGTGCAGCTGTATGTGCATCTCTTTCTGCCCTTTAGGTCGGATACATCACAACATGGCTGGTTTGTTGCAGGAGGAATGTGTTGTCCATGCATGTGTGTGTGTTTGGGCATGTGTTGCATGTGCAGTATGTTACTGTGCTTTGTGCTTCATAACAGGTGGCAGATGTAAACCTGCTGTTCTGCTTGACCAAGCACAAAACACAGATGAAACAAATGTGTCTGCTGGCCCCATCATGATTGTATTCATCAGATCATGTGGGTGAGGAGCCATATTTTTAAAAAAATGAACATGAACTCAGCATTAATCCCACAGAACTAAAACCTGAGCTGATTTACGTCACGTAACAGCGTTTCAGCTCCTTTTTCTTCCTTCTCTGTTTTTCTGGAGCACAGCAGTGGGTCTCTTATCTTTTCTTAAGCAGTGCCTGTTTTTAATGTCTGCCTTGGTCTTCTCAACAGTCAGCCTCTGCTGTCTGCTGCTGCAGTGCTGCATCATGACTGAAAGTGTGTGTGTGTGTGTGAGAGAGAGAGGAGAGAGCCCACTGCAGCATACCACCTGAGCCCCTGTGTGGGTGTATGTGGATGTAACCTGACCTCCTGAGGGCAGGGACAAGACTATTGATTTCACATTTGGACTGCAGCTCCTGCAGGGAAGCTGACGCATCCTCTGTCTGTTTGGGGGCAACAGTCTGGATTCGGAGCATCTTTTACTTTTGCTCCTTTATTTCTTCAACATTAAATATTTGGGATCACTTGGATAACTGCATGTCCATCCCCATCTGTGTGGCGATGTACATGTGTGTTGCCGTGGCAACGCCTGTTGGAATAGATGCAGGGCAGCCGAAGTTTGGCTCTCTCTCCTTCACACTGATGAGCCGGTGGGTCCTCACACCTTCCGCCCACCGCTGTGACCGTGCATTTTCACTCTCTCTCCCCGCCCTCCCCGACTCCCTCTCCATCTGTCTGCCTCTGACATCCTCCTCATCTTTCTCCCCCTTCTCCAGTCCCCGCACCCCACCCCCAATCTCTTTCTCTGCCCCTCCCTCCTAATTGGCCGTATGAGCCGGAGTCACTCACTGTGTCACGCTGTGCTTGACTGAGCCTGCATGTGTTTGCGGATCCATATGTGTGTGTTAGGGTACGAGTTCCTCGTCAGCTCGCAAGCTGTTGGTCGCGCTTGACTAATGACACTGGAGCTGTTGTTTTTGCCATCAGGCCCTCCCCTTTATGCACGACCTAATAGCCGCCTCCCTCCATCCATTATTCCACCTATCCATCACTCCCCTCTTACCCATCTCATCTCTCTTCCTCAATCAGTCCTTCCCCTTGATGCTTTCCACTCCTCACTGTGAGTCAACAGCTCGAACCAGACATTACAACAAAATACTCCGACAGAATCAAACACACGTTCATGTTTGCAGAGGACTGTGTAGTCGTAACTGCACATCCTGTTGTGCTGACTAATCCCCCCCCCTCACACACACACACACACACACACACAGACAGACACACAAGAGAACCGGCGGCAGTTTTACTTTCAATTTGAAGCCACGCACACTACGACTGTGTTTACACATGCAGGTGCTGCTGCTCTCATGATAAAGAATATTTCTACGTTGTAGCAGCCAGTTTCTTTTTCTGTTTCTGTTTCTAGGTGTTGTCATAACGGTCCCAGTGTGAGAGCTCTTTATGAATCAGCATCAGTAAACATCCCAGCGAAAGTGTCAGGGTGAAGATCGACTGCCAAAAAGCACGTTCATGTCCCTGTCCCAAACGTGAACCGGTGATCATCTTGTCACAAGTTTGTTGCTTTAACCTTTAAGGCTGCATCCACCCTACATGTCTCATCCACAGAGGACACACACACACACACACACACAGTATTATGTCATTTTTAGAGTCAGATGTTAGTGGCCACAACAGGTCAGTTGAGGCTGACGGGCCAACCACACCCAGCTGGACTTTGGATGGCAGCTCCTCCTCAGTCAAAGAGTTCTTTCATTGGCCACCGTTGGCACAGCTCATAGTCAGTTTCCTCTTTCCACTTTTAACTCACGTACGTCCATGTGACACAGCGACTCTGATTTCCAGTCCTCCCCTTTTCACTCCTGTCCTGGTGTAACGTCTTGTAAAAGAAGGGAGTTGACCTGGAAAAACAAGTGGGAGAGGCAAAAGGAAGAAAAGGAGGGATGGGAACGGAAATGAGCAAACGGCCACAGACGGCACTGAAGACATGAGTCTAGAAATAATCGTTATTACTCGCTCATGCATTTACATTGAGATTGTATCAGATGCTGTCTAATGAGGTCATACGTCTTTAAATGGCTTCAGTAGGACTCAGGATGTCGTTATAACGCCTTGACACATCGCATTTTAGTGTGTTTTACAGCCTCCAGTTCTCCAGGACATGATGACAATCACACACACACACTCACATGTCGGCGGTGTGTAAGAGGTGATTCATGGTCTGTCAGGGAAAAAACACAATCCACACCAGATAAGGAGATGATAGGAGAACGAGGAAGGAAGATCTTCTATTATACAACTGGGGTGTGTCCTGTAGTTTCCCCACTCCCACCCCCGACCCCTCAAACATGCACCCCACACCACATCACCCCACATCACATCGCCTCAAGAAATCCAGCCCATGCACTGTTCCCTCTCTCAGTATTTACAGTCAGGGTGTGTTTGGAGCTATTCCTAGCCATGGGTATGCTAAATGTTTTACTTGTTTGAGCCTTGTCTGGTGTGCCCCCACCCCCCCAGAGACCCTTGTCACCGTGTCCCACTAAACTCTTAAGAATTCCCACCCTCTATTCGCAGCCAAGCACCATGGAGCTGCGTTCATGCCTCATAAGAGTTCACTGAGTTTTGATAATTGCCATGTTGTTTCCGCGCCCCGTGCCCAGACGTTTCCTGTCTGTTCCCTCTAAAGTTTGGCCCAGATGATGGCGAGAATATTTTTAGAAAAGAGGTGTCACATTTACATAATATCAGATGAGAGAAAGATGGAAAGAGCTTTCAGGACAAGGTGGCTTTTAAGGTTACGCTGTGTGTGTGTTTTTTTTTCTCAGTGGAAAGGATGAGAGCCTGAGGACTAATGCCCGGGTTTCATTAGGTCTCATTGCAACATTATAAAGCTAACACACACACACACACACACATGCACGGCGTGGGTAGGTGGTAGGTGGAGTATTTGGTCCAAAAATAGTCTATTTAGAGGTGTTTGATGGAAAGATCCACTCAGCAGTGAGCAGCGGTGGTATCTGGCCTCAGTAGTGTTTACACAGCTAAGGTCATATTCCACGGCCCGGCCCTGATCATTTCCTGTATGATGGACATATGAAAGGATTTATTTGTAACTCAAATGTTGGGAGACGGTCGACATTTGAATATGAACAGGGAAACAGAAAGACGTCAGGCCAGAGGGAGGCTGCTCTCTTTTCCTTTTTCTTTCTTAGACAGTGTGGGTTCGATCGGCTTTTTTTTTGTTTGCCCTCATAAAACCTAATCTGAGTGTAGCTGTGCTGATGTGTGAAATCATGAATGGAGGTGATGCAGCCAGAATCGAGGTTAATTCACTGTCCCGTCACTGTTACAGTTTACTGACAGCGGAGCGGCTGAGTTACACGAGTCCTTCAGCTCGTCTGCTGAATCATTAAAGTTGCGTGTCTGTGCCAGATGCAGTTTAATGTGAACCAAATGAACAACACTGACTCTGTTCTATCATGCAAAGCAAATTAAGACGGAACCAGCCATGGAGACCTAATCTGACCTATGATGTCATGTTGCAATCGCCTGTTTCTCTTTGTCACACCCAATCACTTGTGTGAGTTTATTTCTCTCTGGAAGCTTTTGATCTCTTTTTCTCTGCTTCAAGAAGAAAGGGAGACTGAAAGTCCTCTCCTTGTGTTCTCGTCTGTTTCCTTGGATTATCCGTTTTTTTTCGCCATGTCAGGGACGTGCTGGCCGTTACCCTCGACCCCAGGGGCTGAGAGAGACGGAGACGAAATGCAGAAGAAGTGTCATCGTTTGTATGTTGAATCATTTACTAACTTGAACCTGAAATGTCTCTGTAACTGATCCCAGGGTGAGTCTGCACATTCAGTGTGAAAATAGGCCTCAGGCAGTGTCAGTCATGTGACAAGTGGCGAGTCGGCGTGTTCACTTTTGAGCCACTGTTTTCTTTGAAGTTTCTTATTCATTAACCTGCCGCCTCTGACTCAACATAAGTTTGAGCTCCAATCAAGATGTTTGGAAACTTGTAGCCTCGTTTTTATCTACTTCTTCATGCAGCTCCCTTTTTCCAATCCTCTTGACATTCTCTGATATGAACGACTTAGTCTAAAGATAGATGCTTCCTCCTCCTCCTCCTCTGCTTCTTCATCCTGCTCAGCACCGAATGCTTGCTGTGCTTTCTCCAAGACTTACAGAGATCTGTGTTCCCCAGACAGACTCCTCATCTTCCCTTCGCCGGGAACTGCGAGTGTTTACATGGTACCAAAAAAAAAGAGAGGGAGGCTCTACAGGGGCCAAGACCTTTGACCTCTAACCTTTCACCCAGCGGACCACTGAGCCACCCAGCAGACACAGGAGACAGATGAGTGCTGGTCATGCTCAGACAAGAGAGAGGGAGCGTGCAGGATCAGGAGGGGGAAAGGCCAAAGGCTGCTGTTTGGTTTGCAGCCATGCCTGTAGGAGTGCACTTTCTCACACACACACACACACACACACACATACACACACAAGAAATATATATGTACTCAGAGAGCTTCCTCCGAACCCTGTGTCTCTCCCAGGTCATGCTCCATGTGCTTAAAAGCAGGGCCTCAGGTGGTAATTCACTTAAACCTGCAGCAGCATCTGCCACTGAGCCTGGGCTTCCATTAAAACGACAGCAGAGCTCAAAGCTGTTTTCCTCCTTTCTTTTGCACATACATGTTTTTACTCTCCTCGCAGTTTAACCGTACCCGCTGCAGACGTACATACTGCATGCGGTGTGTGTGACTCCTGTGGAAGAGCGCAGGCCGGTTGCTGTTTAAACACAGCTGTGAAGTCTCCTGCCTGTGTATTTGCCGACGGGACGTCACAGAGTATTGGCAAACACAATGCAAGCTCATTTCATTTTGGCCATTTCCTCTTCCCGTCTGCCTCCATCCAGCGATGATGTCAGGCCTTACAAGCAACCCTTTTCATACTGGGAAACCCCCAAATAGATATAGACCAGAGGGCCCCATGTGGAGCCACATTTGAGGGCCACAGAGTAGACAAATGGTCGTTAAAGTTCTTTGGTGGTATTGCGGTGCTATGTCATTTAAACGGGGACAAACTGATGTGTAGGTTTTGCCAGTTTTATAGTGAGCCACTGGGTCATCCTCAAGGGTGCAGTGGGTGGGGGTAAGGGTGGAGGGGGTCTGGATCCCGCTCTCAGCACCATGAACTCCTCCTTCCACCCACACGTCCCTCCCGTCCCCAGTAAGTGGCAGGGACAAAGTGGAGGACAGCTGGCGTTTCCTGCCAAGAACCAGGCCATTAGGGAAATCAGGAATTCTGCACATCCTGGCCACTTCCTGTTCCGACTCCCACACACGTTCATGGGGACATAGATATGATTTCACACACATACACACACACACACACACGTGCACCCACATACACACACTTGGTGAAAATGTTTTTGTTTACATACTCAGACTCTATCTTTCTGGACAAAATGACAAGTCCACGTTCCTCAGTGTGTTTGAAATGCTCGCCAAAGCAGGAAGGCATCCATCATGTAATGCACACACACACACACACACCACACACACACACACACACACACAGAAATGCACTGTAGTGGCAGCTTTGGCTTTTAATATCATCTGTAGAGACACAAAGGCTGGAGTGGGAGGCTGAGGGAGTATATTTGTACATGCAGGACATTCAGTGACTTTAAGGAGCATGTGCGCTGTCTGGAATGTGTGTGTGTGTGTGTGGGGTGTGTGTTTTCAGCTGACCGATTTTCAGCAGTATCAGTATCATATTGCAGTTTGCTTTGCCAAACACCTGCCTGTTTTACTGCTTTTCACCCACAGCCTGTTTTATTACCTGCTTTTATCGCCTTTTAACAACAACGCATGACTGTCAGATTGCTTCTCTAGTATTCAGTGTGACCATAAAGGCTTACACACACACACACACACACATATGCAAAACATCTATACACACACTCTTACACATTGAGCCACATGGGCACATTTTGCTAGATCAAAAGAACAGGGGTCGTCAGAGGGGTTAATCCTGGTTTGGTACAGTCCCAGTAGTGACTGACACCACACAGTGTGAATAGCAGGAGGGAATGACACCCCCTGTAAACATCAATGGGATTACCCAGGAATAGTCCATCTGAGTGTATTGGGGGGGCACTGGACTGTACCAGAGTCAGGAGCTTTCTTAGGTAGTCACTGTCTTGTTTAGTTTATTGACAGTGTGATGATGTTGCTCTGAGTGTGTGAGACAGGAGAGCGTGTGCACCCTGCACCAGGTGTGACTCTTTCTGTGCTTCACCAACGCTTTCCTTCTGTTTGACGCACGCAGCGCCAGATTAGGCATTCTTCCTCCAAGCACGCTGGCATGTGTGGGTGTTTATTCATTCTCCAGGTTGGCTAATATCAGATTGTCTAAACACTGAGGCTGCCCAGCTTGACCTAGAAATGATATGAAGAAACAGCGAGGGAGGGAGGGACATGTTCAGATTGTTATTTTGCTCTTCTTGGTACAGCCCATAAACGTCTAATCTGTCAAACCACATATCCTTGAGCTTCATTGTTTCAGTCAGTGTTTTGTCTAATGTTAAGTGTCCTTGAAAGTTTGGTGGCGTGGTTTTGCCACATGTTTTTAGGCCATGTCTTTTCACCTGAATCTGGGAAGGTCATGTCATCGTGTAAGGTGAGGTCTAATACTTGGCATTGCCTGGAATATATAAACAAGGATATCTGTGTAAAACGCCAATTTAAAGATGCCTTCAGCGTCTGTCGCCTGCTCTGGTGCATTATTAGATATGAGCTGCTGGCACTGAGTCAACCAGAGACACTGCTGCATGTTGCAGTTACACCATTTCCCTTTATGTCCAGTAGAGGGAGCTCTGTCATCACCTTTGACAGCACAGCAGGCCTCGGAACAACCGGCTAGCTGCTGTGCCCTCCTTCACTCACACTGGCCCATATAGCCACTAACGCCACCTGCTAGTGTTGCCCAGTGGTTTTAGCTGATCCATCCTCCACGCTGTGGAGATTCACTGCATCCACCACATCGCTACACCACCTCCTCCTCCTCCTCCTCCTCCTCCTCCCAGCATCCCTCTCTTCTGGATCCTGAGCAGGGGTGTTGGGTGTGTCAGTGGTGAACAGCACACTACTACACACACCACAGGGCATTCCACCGATCAGACTGCACAGGGTGCCCGCTAGGGGTCTGTGAGTGGTTGTCATGGTAACAGGCAGTGAGGTTGGCATGAGCTGATGAGCTAGGGTTTTTTTTTTTTCCACTGTTGGATCACTCCTGCTATGTGGGTGTGATCTGATGTGTGAATTTGTGTCCAAGTGTGGAATCATCTGATCATTTTTCATTTGTCCTCCTCTGTTTTTCTGTGTGTGTGTGTGTGTGTGTGTGTGTGTGTAGATGGAGCAGGTGTCTGATGATGAGTTGGACCATGGAGCTGAGGAGGACAGTGATAAGGAGGACCAGGACCTGGACAAGATGTTTGGAGCCTGGCTGGGAGAGCTTGACAAGCTCACACAGGTTAACATACACACACACACACACACACACAGAGTAATGGAGGTTGGTTACACAGATACAGACTCACACAGGTAGAGAAGCACGGAGAAAGGAAGGGGCTGTATCCATAGCAACCTTAACACTGCTAAACCTGTCTCCCCATACTGTATCCTAGCAACTCCCCTCCCACCACCACTTTGTATTGTGCATTTGTGCAGGTCCATGTGTGTGTGTGTGTGTGTGTGTGTGTGAGAGAGAGAGAGAGAGAGAGAGAGAGAGACTAAAGAGTCTAGCAGGCAGACATGACAGCATAGATCCTCTGGTTTGACTGTAGGTATTTTTTGCATATGTGCACTTATGTATTTCTGTGTGTGTGTGTGTGTGTGTGTCCTCTGCAGAGTCTGGATGATGGCAGGCCACAGAAAGCACTGCAGAAGCCTCCTCTCAGACAGGAAACAAACATGGCCAACTTCTCCTACCGCTTCTCTATGTATAACATAAACGGTGAGAGCTCATTCACTGTGTCAATATAAAAGCACCGGTTAAAAAAAAAAGGCACATTGAAACATTGATTGATCACACCCCTCCCTTCTCCTCTCCCCTACTGTGCTCCTTGATCTTCCTCTATCCTCAATCTTTGCTCCCTGCAGAGGCGTTGAACCAGGGCGACACAGTGGACCTAGATGCACTGATGGCCGACTTGTGCTCGATCGAACAGGAGCTCAGCACCATTTCCAGACCGAACTCCACGTCTCGAGGCCAAAGCAAAGGCCAGCAGAGGGCCCCAGGTGGCCGCAGTGCCAGTGCCAAGCACACAGGCACGGGTGGAGGAGGAAGCAGTGGAGGTAGACTCACTCAATAATGTGTATTTACACTGGTGCTTCATGTTGTGTTGTAATCACCAGTCCATAAACACAAGATGACTGTCTGCCGTAGAGGCTGAAATCCAGCTGGGATGTGTAATGAGTGAAGTCAAACATAAGAAATCAAGTCCTCATGAAAAGGCATTATATATGGATTATTTATTATTTAAAGTGGAGTAAGTGCATGCAGAGATAATTTCCTCCTCCGTCTGAGCTGTGTTGAAACTTTAAACTCAAACAGGAAGCACCAGCAGCAGCACCCGAGCATCGCCTGCCAACACGGTGCGAGGCGGCAGCGTCAACGCCCGCCCTGCCGCCTCCAACATCTCCCTGGATGACATCACCTCTCAGCTGGAGAAGGCCTCCCTCAGCATGGACGAGGCGGCTCGCCAGACGTCCTCCTCTTCGTCCTCCTCCTCCTCCTCCTTCTCCTCCACCACGCTGCGTCGGCCCTCGTCCGGGTCGTCCGGCGGCGGGCAGCACCGCAGGACTGGCTCGGTGGGCGCGGTCAGCGAGCAGGAGGCTCCGTCCCAGCGGTCCAGTGTGAATTCAGCATGTGCCTCAGCGTCCAGCATGGACTCCCTGGACATTGATAAAGTGATGACGGGAGGAGAGGTGGAGGGTCAGAGCAGCCCGAGCACGCAAGGACAAAACCAGACCAGCACTGAGGTACGACCTACACTGTAGTACACACACACACACAATGAACAACACACACCAAGGACTAACTAACAGGCAGACATAGACTATAGCGTCAATGAGAGAGTGTGTGTGGGGCGCCACAGTGTGGAAGACGTGTGTGTTTCCATATGAACCAGTAAGTGAGACCTGTGCTAATTATGTCTGGGGGTCAGCTCAGCCACTGAAGACACAAAGGACACACACGGCTCTGTACTGTGACACAGTGATTACAGCTGAATCTCCAAGAAAATCCAAATCCTGAATTTGCTGAATTGACCTCAATCCAGCTCTGATCCTGCATGTTTAACCACACGGCATGACGTCTGGAAGAAACTGCATGACTGAAGCGTGCTCAGACTCAATCCACAATACAGCCCATGTATTGTGGATTGGATGGTGTTGTTGCGAACACACTGTAATCACCTGTTACTGTGGCTTGGATTACAGTGTTGACATCAACCATCTCTGAACTTCTTTGTCCACTCACCAAGCGTCTCTGTGGCTCTCTAACAAAAAAGCAAGATATTAACTAAAGTGCGTTTGTTGAACTTGTTTCACTGGTGAAGTCTGTGCTGTGAAGCAAATACACTGTATGACAAACACATTACCTGTAGCATGCCCCCCCCCCCTTCTCCCTCCTCCCTCTCCTCTGCATGTGTTTACATTATCTGTGTTTGCATCCTTTCCTTTACCTGTGCTCTCTGTCCACACACACCTTGCCTGCACCTCCTGATTTTCCCAGCATGTCACGTTGCGACGGGCCAACGGTAAGCCGGCCAGGCGGCAGCTTGACTTCACCTCACAAGCGGGTGAAGTGGATCGGGCGACTGTAAGTGCACGAGTGTGAGCTTGCATGTGTCTAGACGCTTGAGGCTGTACAGCAAATCCTGTAGAGTGTGATTACATGTGGAAATGTCTATTCATAATGATGCAAGAGACCAACAATAATTGCAACAGAATTGGCTGAACGGACATTTTTTAGCTGTAGTGTGGAGTTTGGTGCGTGCGTAATGCATGCACATGAAACCATGATGCATAAGAATGTGTGTGTGTGTGTGTGTGTGTGTGTGTGATGTAGCTGTAGACTGTAGGTTTAAGTATGGCACACTCCGGTCTGTTGCAGTCATGCAGCACCTGTCACAATCACTGCTTTTTTTACCCCACAGCTGCAGCTAATGACAACCACCACTGCCGAGCGCTCCTCGTATCGGAGCCTTCTCTCGCTTCCACGCTTCTTTATACGAAATAAAAAAAGATCAAAACACCTGCGATTAATAAGCCTCCAAGAATCATCTGGCACTGACTTCTCTATATTTTTGTCTCTTCCTCTGCTCTCTCCTCCTCTCTTCACCCAAGCACTCCTATCTGGACCAAGAAACCTCACTCATTCTGAAAAGCATAGCTGGAAAGCCTTCTCACCTCCTGACCAAGGTGACCTCCTCAAACACTCTCTTCTGTTTTTGTTTTTTTGAGTGCGTGTGAACACCGCTTTTCTCTTCTGCTTTGCATGACTTTTATTGTGAAAAACCCATCCTGATGACACTGCCGGGGAACAGCTGTTTGCAGTCAGACGTCATTGTGTATTGAATTTAAAAACAGTGACAAGTGGACGACACAAAATTCATGTATCAGACAGTGTCAGAGGATCAGAATGGATTTTTCCCTTCTCATAATGCTCGTAGACTCCATGTACTTGACGATGCTTTTAACCCACACGTAGCCCTCTGTCTGCCTTCTTTAACATTTCATCCTCTTTTCCTTGAACTTGGCTTTTGATTTGCACTCATGAAGAAGGTAAATGTGATTTGATGTCATTAGAGCTGCAACGACTCTCATCGATCAGTCAGTTAGGAATGAACTAATTGTTTATAGATTTAATAAGCAATGTAAGGATTTGAAATGTAATTTAAGATAGAGAGAGACATTGTATAGATTAAATAATAGATAATCAATTGATTGATCATTAGTTGCAGCCCGGTGGCCTCAAAGTTCTGTGTATGACCTGGGGAATCTCTTATTGGTTCTGTCTGTTTAAGTGGATATGAATGCATTTGCTGATCATGCAAACACAAGACAATGAAATGCACAAGTTCTCATGGTTGTGTGTGTGTAAACAGTGGAGTTTTTGTACAGTGCACACACACACACACACACATTTTACTGTAAACCTCTTGGCAGCCGTCAGGTTTCCCAGCGAGTGTATTGGTTGCAGCCTCTGGCTCCCTCTGCAAAGCTCATGCCGATCAGATGTGTGGAGATTTGTGGTTTAAAGTTGGCCGCCGTCGATTGTGATTTATCTCAGCATCTCTACACGACGTGAAGCCAAGTGCGCAGCCGGGGATTCCAAGAGAGGCGGGCACCGAAGTCCAGAGCCCCCCCCCCCCGAATCCTTTTGAGATTTAATAATCCAAGAGCTTTTGCTGAATGAGACACAAATTATTGTGATCTCTGATCGTATAAGGCTCTGGAAAACTCCAGGGGAAAGACTTAATAACAAAAGTCGTTGGCCTTGAATTCAGATTCCTTTCTAAAACCCTCCCAGTTATTTGAATACATAGCTGATGTGAGGCTGCAGCTTCCACCCAGTCTTCAGCCAAAGTCTCGCCATGACAGTTTGTCTTTGTATTAGAAAACAATAGCATTTATTCAATGTTTTGAGGCGATTGGTTTCTGGCATCCAGGCTCCGTCTGTGCATGTATGAAGAAAGAGTGGTTTCAAGAAGAGGGGTGAGAGGATAGACGGCCCGCGGCGTACAGGCTGCGAGGGAGTTTATGTGTTAGTGTTACACTCTACCAGAGAATAGGAGAAGGCGAGCTGCGATCGCCTCTACTCACAAAGTCTCCCCCGCTCACAAATCAGAATACTGAATGAGCGCGGGATGTTTGGGTACAAGCGAGGAGGGAGCGAGTGGGAAGACATCAAAGAGAGACGGAGCCAGGATTTTTTTTTTCTCCAGCTCGGCAGAAGAGCCTTTCAAAATTTGCTCTGGTGTGGCTGAGTGTGAAGGTGGAAGGGAACACGGCTGCAGAATAGCAATCAGACTAACGTCAGATAGAAAAACAGGGTGTAGGTGTCATGTGGCGAGGGAATAATGGAGGAGGGGGGCGGGTGCGTTGACATTTCTGGGGCTAAACCTACAGTGTGACTCAGATTGACTCTGGACTGTAATCTGCACAACCCCCATGACCTCTGTTCCTCACACACACACACACACACACACTTGACTGGCTAAGAGCCCATCTCTGTGTGTTGGACAAACACACTGTTGGCTTTTATTGCATTAATGTGTTTGCGCTGTAGAGCTGGTCATGTGGAAAAGGTAGTCTGGGTCAAGGAGGAGGGGCGGGGTGGGGAGGGGGGAGTTTCTTGAGATAAGAGGCTTGGGGGAACGGTTGTTAGTGCCCCCTCACCCCCTCTCTTTTAACACACAACTTCAAATATTCACCACCTCAGCGTTTCATTCACACAGAATCCACTCTCCGTCCTTGTCACTGTAGTTTAGCTCCGGGGCCAGTGTCAGTCACGGTCCCCCTCCACCACCACCCCCCCCACCTCCACCATCACGACCATCACCTTGTCATGACTGGCTAAAGGGTTGAGGGTCTTGCAAATGAGGCTCTCCTATTGGTCGACCCATCATTCTACTATTTTTGTGGGGATTATGCTTTATCGATTTGGCACGCTCCCAAACCTCTGCCGCTGTTCTCCATAGAGAGAGAGGGGGGGGAGGCAGGAAGCAAGGGTGGGAGGGTCGAGGGAGGAGGGGCATCATCCTCCCTACTGTCTCACTTTGGGTTTTAGTCAAGTTGTGCTCCTCTCAGCTGCACATGTCTGCGTGTCAGTGAACCTGCGCTGTCATAGCCTGAGCTCGCTTTGACCACTGCCGCCTCAGAGTGACGGGAGATGTTGATGTGAGGATCGTGGTGGAATAACTTTTTACATCGCAGTAGCTTTTAGGTGGCGACCGGAAAATATATTCTTTTTCTTTTTAAGTTTCTTTTTCTTTTTTTGACGCAAAATGCAGCTGAGAGCAAATCCTCCTCCATCAATTATGGACGCGTTTGGATTTTTCTGTAATATTTTCCCCCCTTTTTTTAAAAATGATCCCTGCAGGAAATCGCTGTATCAATGAGTGGCGGGCATAGACACTCAATCTGAACTGGTCCTACACCCGTTCGCAGCCTTTGGGGATCTCCTACCATTGTTTCCCTTTCCGCCGCTATACAGCGAGATCAAAGGAAACCACTGCAGCTCCATATGAATCCAATATGGAATCATAGGCGGCAAACGGAGCGCCATATTTGAGGGGACGCCGGACCAATGTCACAATAGCAGTGGTTTTTAGCGTCACGTTGTTCATTTGTGTCTCGTCACATATTTGCACATTTGTGATAAAACACGTGCAGGAAAAGACAACCTGCAGGATGGAGGTGATGGCATCGTGTTGGAGAGGGCAGGTAAGACACCCACTGGCAAATGAGCTTTGGACAAGACACCACGCAGCATCACGCCTGAGGCTTGTGCATTTAAACAGTTGAGAAGGCTGCTTACTATTTAATGAAGTTGTATAAGTGTGTGTGTGTGTGTGTGCAGGGCGTTTTATTCCTGTCAGAGGAATGATGAAAGACATTGGTGTAGAGAGGGTGAGGCAAGGCTCTGAAATCGAACCATTTTTCAGGAGGTTGTGTGTGAATGACAGCTGTCTCTGTGTGTTCGTCTAGGAGGAGCAAGCTGCCAAACTGAAGGCAGAGAAGATCCGAGTCGCCCTGGAGAAAATCAAGGAGGCACAGGTCAAAAAGGTAGGACCACCTTTCATGCACTCACTCTCATGTTACTGACTCAGTGTCTTGTTTTTTCATTTGAAAAAGCCATTCTGACTAGTACAGTAATTGCTGTCTTGTCATATTCACTGCACGCTGCATTTCTTTGTGAACTTCATTCACAGCGAGGCGATGAAGCGCAGAGAAAATAGGTCATTGCAGTGTTTGATTATATATGTGTGTGTGTGTCTGCTGGGGAGGGAGCAAGGCATCAAACAGAGGCTCCAGAAAAAAAAGATACTGTGTGTGTGTTGCAAGACAATGCAGACACATTTTGCATAAGACATCTTATTTACTGCATCCAACCAAACAAGAGCTGTTTTTTTGCGGCAAACAACTGGGGCGCCTGGCTCCATTGAAAAGAAGCGTCTCCACTGGGAAGTCAGCATGGGACTCCACAGGCAGGGCCATTTTTTACGCAGCGTTTCTGCCAGTGAATGAACCGTCTCTGTGAATGAGAGCTATGCCTTTTAGCAGAATGGTGTCCTTTTTTTACATGCAATGAATAGCTGAGGCCCAGCAGTGTTTGGACACACAGGGCCAGACTTCATCCTACCAAAGTGAGTAGTTATATGACAAGATAAAGAGTGTCGGTACAGACTACGCACTGGAGAATGCTGTGATGTGCTGAATTATTACTGATGTGGTTGTCAGCAGTTTATGTAACCACGATTTACTATATTTTAGATTTTAAGATGATTCCAAACTTTCTCTTCTTGGTTTCGCTGGTTCACTTTTACTACTCTGTGTTGTTTATTTCTTCATTTCTGCCAGACTTGGGGGGTTTTGAGGGGGTTTCTCCTCTGAGAAATCTAGGTCAGACTCCCAATGTCTGTCTCTCACAGCTCTCCCAGGATTCTCATTTGTCCTTGTCTCCGTTCAATCAACTGCACCCACATACTGATTGGATACCTGGGTCCTGAAGGGTGGGGCAAAAACACGAGGTCAAGGAATTTAGGGCTTTATTTGATTTCACACCAGGATACGTCTTACATAGGCTGTGATTGTGCGAGGCTGGATTTTAGCACGTGTGTGTTTGTCACGTTCAGCTTTGTTTAAGCTCGCATGCTTGCCTGTGGATGCAGATTATTGGATTTTAGTTGCTGTATATGTGACATTGTTGCACTAGTGACCCATAAATAGTTAGAAGTATTTAAAATAAGCCTCACAAGCATGATCAGATTTCATCCTCCCAGTCTTGTAAAGCCTGTGGTTCCTATACAGCTCAAATGAATGCGCTATTGCTGCAAAAAATGTTAGGATATTAAATTATAGTCACATAAAGTTAATTCAAATTGTGCCCTGGAGGCCTTCAACAGAAATGTGCTGTTTTTGCTGATTCATTAAAAGTGCTTCTGATGTAACAATGACCTCTTTGACTCTCCCTCAGCTGGTGATCAGGGTCCACATGTCGGACGAGAGCTCCAAGACCATGATGGTAGACGAGCGGCAGACAGTCAGGCAGGTGCTGGACAGCCTGCTGGATAAGTCGCACTGTGGCTACAGCCCCGACTGGTCTCTTGTGGAAACCATCACTGAGCTCCAGATGGGTAAGGGAGGGGCCGCAGACACACCTGAATCACCTAAACACTGTTTATGCTTCGCTCTGGTCTGCACCGTTAACACATGGACAGGTTTTTTTTGTAGCTGTATTATAACTCCATGTGGTCTATGAAGAGTCAGTGTGGCTTTGGACTAATCGTGAGGCTTATAGTTAAAGGTTTTGCCCTGTGCCATAAAAAAACTGACATCCCTGATGGGAGTAAATGAAGTGCACATTTGCAGGTCAGCAAGAAAACCGCATATCTTGCATCTTATCTTCACTCCTCTCCTCCTCCCTCTTCTCCTCCGTCTCCGTCTCTCAGAGCGGATTTTCGAGGATCACGAGAACCTGGTGGAGAATCTGCTGAACTGGACCCGGGACAGCCACAACAAGCTGATGTTCATCGAACGCATCGAGAAATATGCTCTCTTCAAGAACCCTCAGGTGACCGTCCATTACACCCAATCAGCACACATGCGTAGGTATAGATGCAGTGGAGTGAAGACGGATCATCCTCTCGGTATCTTCCAGAGCCGCCTCTGCGTTCAGCGTGTAAATGCTGAAAGCATATGCTATACGCACAAACACATTGTTTATGCATGCTCAGTGACTGCACAGC
The DNA here is from genome assembly GCA_021432705.1 of Caranx ignobilis. Taxonomy (NCBI): domain Eukaryota; kingdom Metazoa; phylum Chordata; class Actinopteri; order Carangiformes; family Carangidae; genus Caranx; species Caranx ignobilis. The sequence goes on from MU269989.1 coordinate 20,516,375, forward strand.
CCAGAGAACCAGGGAGGGAACAAGGGAGTGTGTTTGTGTAGGAGAGTTGGAAGTAGGTCAGAGCTCTAAAGCGAGTAAAGGTGAATAATTTATTTAACATAAGAGAAGGGGTGAGCCCCCGACTCCACACTCCCCCCACCTCCTCTCTCCTCTCCCTGTCCCCTGTTAACTTCACTGTTCTTCTCAATCTATTCCAGAACTACTTGTTGGGGCGGAAGGAGACGTCAGAAATGGCGGACAGAAATAAAGAGGCTCTATTAGAGGTGAGAGCATTTACAACTCCAGCCGTTCTGAGGATTGTTCAACTCCAGGTGTCACTTGGATAACGACTGTGTGTGTGTGTGTGTTGTTCAGGAGTGTTTCTGTGGCGGCTCGGTGTCTGTGCCAGAGATCGAGGGCATCCTGTGGCTGAAGGAGGACGGGAAGAAGTCGTGGAAGAAGCGTTACTTCCTCCTCAGGGCTTCGGGGATCTACTACGTCCCAAAGGGCAAAGCCAAGGTCGGTGAGACACGGTTGAGCCACTCAGACAAAAACGAAGATGGGAAACAGAAATGTGGGTTGGGGTTATGAGAACCAGGTTCACACAGTCTGCTCTGTGGTATTTCCTGTTTTGATCACTTTGAGCACAACTGAAACCGAGGATTTACTGTACACACGTGCTCTATTTTTAGCAGCATCATCTTCAGACTCATCATTGAGACCACAAACCATTTTCGATGATTCATATGTTTATTGATCACTAAAAAAAAAGCAAAATATACAGGACCAGGTTAGGAATTCATGCTGCTGATCCAGCCGTGCATCAACACGTCTTCTTGCCTCCTGTGTCTCGCTCTCTGCAGGCGTCCAGAGATCTTGTGTGCTTCCTGCAGCTGGACCATGTTAACGTGTATTACGGCCAGGACTACCGCAGCAAATACAAAGCTCCTACCGACTACTGCCTGGCGCTGAAGGTGTGGTTTTTCTATGAAGTAAAGGCAAAGGTTAAATCTGCCCAAAAAACACCTTTATCATCAGTTCATTGGCTTTTTCTCTTTCATCCTCCATGCATTTACTGCTATTATTATATAGTATGAAGTTCTGTGGGCTTCAAAATGAACATTTCTTTTTACAGCATCCACAAATCCAGAAGAAATCACAGTACATTAAGTATCTGTGCTGTGACGATGTCAGGACTCTGCACCAGTGGGTGAACGGGATCCGAATCGCCAAGGTGAGGTGGAAACCTGAGCCGTTGCTTTGATCTGGAAACCAAAACATCTGTAAGAAAAATGAATTTAAATTTGCTTTCTGTCATTATTTGTATGTAGTATGGAAAGCAGCTATATGTGAACTACCAGGAGGCCATGAAGAGGACAGAGGCGGCCTATGATTGGTCCTCCCTCTCCACCGCCAGCATCCGATCAGGCTCCAGCTCCGCCAGCATACCTGGTTAGTTCATAGTTTGGTCAAGTGTGTTTCATTGTTACATATCATCTTTTCATACAGAATATACTTCCCTCAGGGAGACTTACTGTCATGTTTGTGCCCCCGCAGAGTCCCAGTCCAATCATTCAGGCCATTCAGACAGTGGCGTGGACACAGGCTCCTCTCATGGCCGCTCCCAGAGTGTGGTCAGCTCCATTTTCTCTGAGGCCTGGAAGAGAGGTACCCAGATCGAGGAAAGCACTAAGGTACAGCTCCCTGTCCAAGTCAACAGCCGTGTTACGTAGATTGAAGAACGTGTCGTTCACTTTACTGAGTTAACTTTGATCTATTTCTAGCACATGAGGATGGAGGCATCCAGAGGGGGCACCCTGCCGCACGGCTCCCACAGCCACCGGCATCACAGCACGCATTCAGTGGACCATCCAGCTATGACGCCCCCTCCCCAGCCTCAACCACAACCACAACTACAGCCACAACCACAACCACAGCCTCAGCCACCACCCCAGCAGCAGCTCCCACCACAGCCTCAGCACCCATCCATGCAGCCACCAGTGTACCCCCAGACACCAACCCAGCCGCCACCACAGCTACAGCACCAGCAGCTGCCTCCCCAGCCTCAGTCTCCTCAACAGGCCCTGCAGCCTCCGCCCCAGTCACCTCAGCGCCCCCAGCAGCCGCCGCAGTCTCAGCAGCAGCAGCAGCAGCAGCAGCAGCAGCAGCAGCAGCTCCCGCCGCCGCTGCCACCACAGGCCATCAGCAGCTTCAACCATGTGCCCCCACCGCAGCAACAGCCAGTGCCGGAGCCTCCACCTCCTCCTCCACCGCCACCGCCACCTCCTCCTCCTCCACCTCCGGTTCAGATGGTGTCACACCACTCGCTGGCCCCCACCATGTACAAGTACAGCACCATCACCAGGCTGCAGAACCAGAAGGCCTCCCAGGGCGCCAACCACCACAGGCTGCCCAGTCACCTCCACGCCACAGCCCAGCAGGTCCTGCCCCCGGTTCCGGCCCCGCAAGTGGTCATCAAACCCAATGTCAATCACATTGCAGCAAGGACTAATGTCCCGCCTCCCCCTCCACCTCCTCCTCCCCCTCCGCCCTCCTTTCCAGCCCCAGGCTCAGCCATGGCCGTGTTGAAGCGGGGACCTCCCAGCCCGGCCGCCCCGCCTGCCTTCATCCCTCCGCCCCCAGCACCTCCACCTGCTCCACAGACCAATGGAGTAGCATTTCCTCCGCCCCCTCCTCCTCCACCACCCCCGCCTGCACCAGCTCCTATGAGCCACCCTGTTTACCCCAACGGGCTGAAGCAGGCGCTGAAGGAGAGGTTTCCCAGCCCGCCACGGGACCTCCTGACTCCAAATGGAGACCTTGAGGAGTCCCCGCCTCCTGCTCCTGCCCCACCACCCCCACCTCCTCCACCTCCACCCCCGCCACCTCCTCCTCCTCCTCCCCAGCAGTTCCCCATACCAGCTCAGTTCCCACCCCCTCCTGCGCCACCACCAGCGCCACCTAAAACCTTCACCCCAGGCTTCGTCCCTCACACTGCCCCCAAGCCTGTGTCACCTGTGGCTCCCTTCCCTCCTGCCCCACCCCCTGCTGCCTTAGGTGGCCCAACCCCGCCGCCGCCGCCACCACCGCCTCCGCCTGCACCCTTAAAGAAGCAGTTCAGCCTCCAGGCAGGCCACACCTCCAGCCACCCTCCTCCGACTCTGCCCAAGCAGCACAGCCTGTCGAAGCCACCCGTTTCCACGGGAGCCCCTCCCACCATGTCTCTGGTGAAACAGCTGGCGAGTCAGTTTCCAGGAGCTTCGTCCCAAGTAGCCAATCACACAGAGAGCCCCAAAGCCCCCCTGTCCCCACCTGCAGTCAAGACCAAACCAAAGTGGCAGCCTGGGGGAGGCCAGCAGCTTCAGTCTCCAGAGTTCCCTCCTCCTCCTCCAGATAACAACGCCGGCTTCCCTGCTCCGCCTCCTCCTCCACCGCCTCCCCCAGCACCTGTTACAGGCCCGACTCCGCCCCCTCCTCCCCTCCCTCCTGGTAACCTGGGCTCCCCCTTGAGGAGGTCACCCTCTGGCTCCTCCAGTTTTGGAGGCAAGAAACCTCCTCCCACCCCCCAGAGGAACTCAAGCATCAAGTCCAACGCCTCCGCCTCTTATGAGGAATCCAGGAGGAACTTACTCAGCAAGTTTGCTCCTCAGGGCAACACTTCTCCTTCTCCATCATGTCCCTCCTCCACCTCTACTGGATCCCCATCCAAGGACCACTCAGCTGGACCCCCAGCTCCACCAAAACCAGGGAAGCTCAACCTGTCCAACCTGCCCCTGGCTCTCCAGGCCAAAGTGAGCCAGGCCAAACAGACCAGCGGCGACTTCCCTTCGCCACCACCTGAGTGCGCCTACTTCCCACCTCCTCCTCCAGCCTCAGAGCTCTTCCCCCCTCCTCCACCTCCAGGTGGCGATGCCCAGAGCGGTGGACCTCCGAGGGTAGCTGTGGTCAACCCCCAGCCGCAGGCTCCCCCTCCTCCACCACCTGTCTCCCTTGTCAGCAACTCAACATGGGGAAAGAGCTCACTGAAAAAGACTGCACCACCCACACTCGCCCGTCGTAGTAACACCACCCCAGAGCCTCCTCCACTCTCGCCACCTCCACCCACCTCCCCAAAGGGCAGCTCGGGCCAGCCCAATTTCCTGGAGGATCTCAACCGGACACTGAAGCGAAAGTCGGTGGGTCGACAGGGTTCTCTCAACTCTGCCGGCCTCTCTGGAAAGCTGGACCCCGCGGGGACCATGGACGACATGGCGCTGCCTCCTCCACCACCTGAGCTGCTCCTGGACCAAGGAAAGCAAAGCAACGGAGGAAACGGCGGCTACATGTCCGGAAACATCTCAGGCTATGCAACACTACGACGAGGACCCCCGCCCGCGCCACCCAAACGGGGGGACACCACCAAACTCACTTGAGAGTGTTGAACTTGGAGATCAGGACACAATGAAGACGGATGGATAGACAATGAAAGGATTTATGGACACGAACTGAGAGCAAGTTCCTGGACTCCATCTGGATCACAATGATAAATACATAACTGTGTATATACTAAAACCCAAATCAGACCGCGATTAGTCAGTTAGTGTTTGATAATTATTGCATATTTTTGAACATGCTTGGCATCCTGGGTCTGTGGGGTTCACGATAATGGGACAATTAAAACTGGAGCAGGTCAGTTTAAGGTCGTAGAAAAGTACATTTCTGCGACTTTAAACTCTCTGGGACATATTGAATAACCCACTATGGTTAACCCCACCCAACTGGTGCACCAAGCACATTTAAATAAAACACTAATAAGAATTGTGCAAATATTACTGGATCCAGGTCTGAGCCAAAACCATGTATCTGCTTCTTTGCCATAAGTTTGTGCCACGTACTGGAGCCAAAAACAAAAAACACAAGAAAACAAAGAAAAAAAAAAAAAACCAAGGAAATAAAAACACATCAGGATCTTTCTGCTTTGATACTGCATGGACCTCATGTAACGACAAGCTGTAAAACACGAAGCTGTTGTGGTGTGTGTGCATGTGTGAGCAAGAAAGAGACAGAGACTGATATGCATACATGCATCACCTGCATGTATGCGAGGTTATGTAGTGGCAAAGATCAGGAAAGGCCTTTGTGAAGCGGTTTTGCTTTTACATGAAATTATTTAAAGATTGATTAATGGAAGGATTTCTGTTTTTTTTTTACAAGTCTGTCTGGTCAACAAAGTCTAGAGAGGATCAAAACGATAGGGCACAATGGAATGTATATGGAAGGCGTATTGAAGACATTACAGATCGCACACATGAAGGTGATGATGGAGTAGTGCAGCAACAGGTAAAAACTTTATAAAACTGTGTCGTCTCGGACATTTCTAGACTGTTTCACCACTTGGCAAATGCAAATCAGAAGGAAGCCTTATTCCCAAAGTCTTGCACAGAGGTCAAAGCAGAGAGGAGATTTCTTCCAAAGGCTCAGCAGAGTCTGGACTGTGCAAGCAGAAAAAGAAATGATACTTTTAATTTAATGCAAACGTATAATGGACTTGGGTAAATGCAGGGTGGAGGCCTGTGGTGGTGTATCTTCGTGGACTGTGTGAGTTTCCCTGTGCATCGGCTTGATTTCTGGACCTTTTATCCTTCAGTTTGTATCTGTACAGTTCGCAGCTGCTACTCCGGTTACAGTCGCCACCCCCCTCCCCTCTAACCACCCACCGCCTTCTCAAACCACATGGTGTCACGATCCAGGAAGCAGAAAAGTACAGATTGGGTTTGGCCTTGTGAAGTTTGCTCGTCCTGCTGAAAGACGAGTTTGAAAGAGATGCATTTGTCTGGTTAAATGTACAGATCATCGAATCATGTAGTCAATAACGGAGTGGCATTAGACTGAATGTTACTTTCAGCTTTGTGTGTCTATCGTATCTTGTTTCTTCATGGTGCCATTACTGCTTCAGCCCCCAGCGCACGGGGGACAAAGGTTATCACTTGACTTTTGAATCAAGAGACTGAATCATGAAGGGTTTTTATTTCTAGCAGGAATGCCTTCATCTTCAGGGTGCTAGTGTGAATCCCACGCCCTCGTGTACCGGGATGACATATCATCTACATTTCACACCGTTGAAAACTGGTTATAAATTGGCTTTAGTGTGGGAACGTGTGCTGTGGAAATGGTTTTTAACCACGGACGGTTCCAAATGAAGCTTGTGTAACATGCTGTTCCTTTCTCTTACTGCAGCCACAGTCATGTGAGAGCCACATGAAGGCAGTGTACCATTTCCTATAGCTGAATATCATCATCATCATCATCATCATCATCATCCGTGACAGGATTGTTTGCTACAGTACAGTATGTAAGTTATTGATGTGCTGATGTGAACATGTGGGGCCAAATGAAGTGAAGAAAAATGGTTGCAGATAGAATAAACGTGTCCTCTTGCATATAAACTGCAAATCACAATATAAATGTTGAAACCAGACGTCAATGTGTCTCAAGAGTCATTTGTGCCAGTGATCATTATGGGAACAGTCTGTGCATCTCTTACTCCCTCTAGTGGTGTAATTCTGGAACTACACCTCAGCATTTTATATTCAAATAGAAAAAGTTAAATGATCCTGATATTGATTGATTCATTCACTGATGAGTCACTGACTGAAAAAAGGAAAAAACAAGCCATAATATGGAAATATCATTTTTAATGATTCAAGTTTGTTTTCTGATCAGCACCAAAATGTTTCCAGAGCGAGCAAAGGCCTTCACACCACCAAGTTGCTGAAGACGTCCCCTCTGGGCCGTGCCTCCACCGTCTGGCTGGGGAGGGAGCGAGTGGACTGGGCGGGTGGAGGTGGAGGAGGAGGAGGAGGAGGAGCCCGGACTGTTGAAAAGATACCGGTTCCTCTGGTCAGTTACGTGCTGATCATCACACTGGTGAGCATACAGAGAGAGTGTGAAGAGCAGCTCCATGGATATCTGAAGATCAGCACAGGTGTCGTCAGTTTGGATCGTTAGGTAAAATCACGAGTTAGTACTTGCCTGTGTTTGTCACTGGGATGGTGAAGTGTTGTCTCCCTCTTGAGAACATCTGTGGAATCAGGGCAGTCATTAAATTGTTGCCTGACACTGACTGGAAATATCTGAGTAGTTCCTGAAGATGATCAAATCCATGTCCTCACCTCCTCGCTGGACTCCGAGCTGGAGCTGCTGTCGCGGCCGCAGTTGAAAGACACCACCTGGGTGGAGGTGGCAGTCACCCTGACCCTGCTGGAGCAGGAGAGGGTGGGCTGGAGACGAGAAGAGGATGGTGTTATTTTTTAATGTTAATAATATTTTAAATCACATTTTGATGATCACATGTCTCATGACATCATGGCAGATCAGATTTGATCAACAACGTTTGTCCTGGAACATTCATGCCAATACAAACAATCAGTCTGTCAACATCTGGAGACATTTGACCTTCGTTTGAAAATGCAACCACAGAGCACCGATTAAAATAGAACTATGGATATTAAAAATGCTTCTGGTGGATAAGTGAAGTATCTATTGACCCCAGACGATATTAAATGTCTCACCACAAAGAAGCCAGCTCTGAAGGCACAGGTCATTGGGTCGCTCCCAGAGGCCTTCGCACAGTCTGTCTCTTTAATATCAAACTTCATCATCAGGTCCATGGTGTTCGCACCCAGTGGAATAACCTGCCGCACAAGTGATATTTGTCAGAATCCCACACGTGAAGCGCAGTCTGTCACTACGTGCAACAGCTGATTGAGTATTTGCAGACTCACCCTCTTGACGAAGGCTCTGGTCGGCCTGTAGAGGTAACTGATGGCGTGCATGGCGTTGACCTCTGTCATAGTTGCTTGGAGGCCTCTGCTTGCCATCGCCTCCAGCTCTGAGTTCGGTGCTGGGGCACCTGCAGGAACATGCAGATGAAAAAATTCATGACCACAGTTGTTATATATCAGTGCAATAAAATGATCAGTGCAGAAATTCACTCACCAGAGCATCCCAGGAATGGCAGCAGGGCGAAGAGGAGCACGTACGACTTCATGTTGATTTGCACCAGTGTCCCAGCGCCTCACAGACCTCCCTATAAATAGCTCAGCTTTGGTCCTAAAATCTCTATGCGCCGCCTCTTACACCCCCTAACCCTTTAAAAAACCCGTTCAACTCCAGTCACGTAATGTGTCTCACTTAACCTTTGTTCAGCACTATTGATCCAGGAAAGCAGCCAAATTAAATGACAGTGATAATCAGATCCTCATTTTGTCTGATGAGGATCTCCACTTCTTCCTCCTGCAGGACTGTTATCACTCTGTGTTATTTACACAGTGCAGGCTGATGATGATGTTGTGTATTTTCACACACAATCCACCAATGAGCAACATCTGAATCAGAATCAGATTAAAGTTGGTGGCCTGTTTGTTGTTTTTTCTTAATCACATCCGTCCCCCCACACTGTCCCGCTGACGCAGATTTGTGAGATTTCAACAGAACTGAGAGAGATGTTTGTCCATGAAGTTGTTTTTGTTCGTGTCCCAGATTAGACTGCCTCGTTTTTGGTCTCCTTCCTCTGGACGGATCACTGACCTCAGCTCTGTCACAGCTCGTTTCGACATGAGGTCGATTTGAATCACTTGCCAAATCAAATGGAGCAGAATACAAAACGTCCTCGGGGAGGGGAGGGGGGGGTTATTATCCCAACAGGTCCAGATCTCTTGTTTATTTACAAGCACAGTGGTAGATTTAAGCAGTTACATGAATACAACGAACATCGTGTCTTCATTACATTCATCATCAATATCAAAAATACGTCACATTTTGGGAATGTAGAGATTTACAGCTCTTGTAAACATGTTTTTATATTTCTCAGAACATCCTTACTTCAACATATTTAACAATATATTCTCTTTACAATCTCGTCATCAAAAATGTAACAACTAACACATCTCCTGTAAAAAAACAAAACAAAACAAAATCCACTAGGAGCTATAACTGCAATCACAGGATAATCAAGTATGTACAATTCAAATCTAACAGAACCACAGCTGGATGATTGTTCATGGCCTTAATAAGAAGGATTTCAATGCTTTGTTTAATTTCAGGAGACCTGAATGTGGCACATGCTCCATCTTTCCCTGCTTTTAGGACAAACCCTGATCCTCTTTGTTTGATTGTGTCATCACAAAGAATCTCTGCTTCAATCCTGATCAGATGTGTTAGTGTAAATGCAGCTCTAAGTGCAACAAGCACACATGAAGATGTGCATCCTCATCATCCCAGTGTTGCCATCAGAGGCTCCATGGCAGCGAGGAAGCAGGCTTCAAACTCCTGATCTGAGAAGCGAGCCACAGACTGACGGGCATTGTGTCTGATCTGCAGCCGGCTGGCAGGAGGCAGAGACAGGATGCTGTCAATCGCCGTCGCGTAACCGTCCTCATCTTCGGCCAAGAAGCCTGTCTGGTTGCCGTCGAAAGGAACCACGATGTCCAGCTTGGGGCCGCCGGACTTGTGAGCCAGGATGACCTTCCCTGCTGCCATACACTCCACAACACCTGGAGGGGGAGAAGAGAAGATTTCATATCATATAAAGAGAAAATGTTACTCAGGAAGTCAAAACATAAACTGATTTCGATGAATGAGTTGGATTACCTATCCCAAAGTGCTCGTTCCACATGGTGTGGAGTCCGATGGTGGCCTCACCCATCTCCCTCTTCAGCTCCTCAAAGGGTATGTTCAGTTTAAACTCCACCTTGTCAGCAACACCCAGCTCCTGGCACAGCCCCCTCAACATGAGCACTCTATCCTCATCTTCCTGGTTCCTGCACCCACCAATCAGAACCAGCTTCAGTGACCCCCCGCCCCTCTTGTCCAACGCCTTCTTGAAAGCTCTGATCTGCAGCCGGTGGTCCTTCTCCGGCCTGAACTGCCCGACGGAGACGATGGAGTGGCACTTCCTGTCCCCGTCATCTTCCAGCGGGATATCCAGGAAGGCGCTGACATCACAGGGCGGGTAGACCACGCTGGTGCGGTTGGGAGCGCGCCACAGGGACAGGATGTGATCCAGGGTCCAGGAGGAGTTGACCATGATGAGGTCACAGCAGGAGCCAGCCATGCCGTAGAGCAGGGCGAACAGGCAGTAGTAGACCACCTTGAAGGCACTCAGGAACAGACTGTTGGAGATGATGTCTGGGTTGTTGAACCTGGGGAATCAACAGATTATAGCATTATGGTGCTGCATTTCTGATCACCACTAGAGGGCAGTAAAGGACATTTTTACTGCCCCTTGTATAAAAGAAAATGTGATACAGAAAATATAGTATTTTGAGAAATCTAGATAAATGAGAAAAATAGCAGCTAACAGAATTGAAGTAAACCTGTATAACAGTTTAGTTTAGTTACCTGGGGTTCCTCTCTCTCACCACAGACAGCATGTCAGTGCTGATGGTGGGATAGTGAACATAACTCCCCACGCTGCAGCCTCCAAAGTAACGAAACAGAGGGAGAGTGAAGGCGTAGCCCATGGAGTCGATATAAAGGTCTGGGACAAACTCCGTCAGAGCCTCCCATCCCAGAAAGATGGAGCCCACGCTCTGTCCCAGCAGAGTGAAGTGGGGAAACAGGCCGGGCTCCACCAGCAGCCGGTGCCTCAGGAACACAAAGTGAACCGGCCGGGGAAGCACGATGTTGAAGCGGCGTCGTGCTCCGTCCAGGATCTGCTGGCCTGTCACACCCACGTCCCCTGTGTACACCACAAAGTTGACATCTGCGTACCTGTGCAGGTGAAAGTTGGGTTACATAAGCAGACGGTATTTTGATGTTTAACCAGCTGTCCTGTTGTTTCCTGTTTCTTTGCCATCTACAAATGTTTTGGAGCATTCAGTAAATCAACAACTAGTAAGCACACATGTCGGGCTTCACCTATTCTGTAGGGCCCTGATGGCACACCAGAGCACCCTCTCTCCCCCACCGCCAGCATTACAGTAGGGGTGGAAGAAGGCCACCGTGGGCCGGCCGTCCCTCGCCCGCCGAGCGCTCCTGTTGCTCTGCAGCCAGAGACGCACCGCCAGCACCAGCAGGACCAGGACAGCAATGAGCAGCACACACAGGAAGAGCAGGGGCAGCAGCAACTTCCACAACAACCTGAAGCACAGGAATACAACACAATGGATTATGGGTAAATATGCAAACAATGAAGTGCACAGCATTTTAATACGTGATTGTATATAAAGAGAAACCTAAGTTGCAAGGTGCACTGAATTGGCATCTCTAAGACTTTGCAGAGTGCTGATCCAGAGTCAGATTAAAGCCTCCACTCAATAATACCCTTATAGTGAATTAATACAATCACAAGAAAAGCTGTGGCGTTACCTACCTGTAGTTGTGTATGTGTGTCGAGCAATATAACACGTTATATATTCATGGTACTTCCTGTGTATTGTAGTTGCTGTGCTAGTTACTGTTTAATTATATGCATCTGTTGTGTCGGCTTTAGCTAAAAGAGTTTGGTCTCCATAGTGACGTTAATTATAATCTCGAAAAATAACACGAAACATCGTGATATTTTAACAGTATTTCTGTTTAGCTCTCAGAGCAGCAGCCGACGCTCACTGAAATGCAACAAGCTAACTACGCTCTTATTACGAGTCTATTGACGTTGTTTTTCATTCGTTTAAACGCTGGATTTGAAAATTAACTTAAATAAAATAGATTACCTTGTTAATTCACACAGACAGTGGACCAGTTGATCGTGGCCCGACATCTTGACAACAAAAATTTTAACAACACATCACCTTTCAACTCGTCTCTTTCCTACTTGTGTTTTGCTGCTGTTTACGTTCAAGTGGCGCCACCGAGCGGCGAGGAGGTGTAACTGCAACACCGCGGCCAGCTTCTATTGAGGTAAGCGCGAGTTAAATAGCCGCATTTATTTAAACATTGGTGAGTTATGCACAAGGCTGGATTAAGAAATCAGAGGCCCCTGGGCCAGACTCCTGTAGGCCCTCACACGCATGCCCGCATGCATGCACGCACGCACACACACACACACACACACACACACAAACACATACACAGCTGATCAGGCATGGAGCTGCCACCACACACACACACACACACACACACACACACACACACACACTTGTACGTGCACCAACACAACAGACGACTGGTTTACTAGTGCACAAGTGTAGACCTAGTTGTTCGAAACTCCTGTGCACAGGATTCACACTGACTGGCGACAGCTTATTTTAGGAAAAAATCTACAACTGTAGATAAATTGATCACAAGACTATTTTATTAAAACACTCAAATATGCAGAAACACGAAAACAACAGCAAACAACCTGTCTCCACAACAAAACAATTTTTCCAAGTCATAAAAAACACTGCACTTACATTAACAACTCGGGAGCCAGGAATACACACACTCACTTAGGTCACACTCAACACATTAGAGTAGCACCTCAGAGTAGTACCTCATGCAATGACCTTTTTCCTGGCCTTTCTCCCAGCAAACTCCTCCACAACATCACTGAAGTCCAGGTCTCTGACGAGTTCAGGCTCTATTGCCAGTAATGATAGAGACTTCAGGCGGTGAAGTAGAGGCATCTGCCGGGTAGCTGTCCCGCTCTTCACTGTCGCTGATGTTGCGGTTAGACGTAATGAACAAGCTGGAGACATTAGGCAGCTCTGTCGGACTGGTGCTAGTCTTTATCCCTCTCCTGTTTTGATTTTAATTTAGAGGGTCCACTCTCCCAGCGCTTTAACCTAACGTCCATGTTGCTCTTTTTAAATTGTAAAGTCTACAACTGTGTCGATTCAAATTTCGCGGTCATCTGTCTTTTTTTCATCTACTGTCATCTATGTGTGTACGTGTGTACGTCCCCATCATCATCGCCCGGACAAAGACAGCAAAACAAACACTCAGTTCTTTTTTTATTTGCAAATAATTCTAGTAGGCTATAAATTTATAACTCACCACACACTTAATGAGATCTACTCAAAAAAAAAAAAAAACACTACATGACAGAGGCCTCTGGAAGCTCGAGGCCCCCGGGCCGGTTCAGGATCCGGGCTTGGTTATGCATATAGGTTGATTGAGGTTGTTGCAAATAAAGCACCATAAACACACTAACCTTCTCGCTGTCAGCCATGTTGGCTGATCTATGCCCTCCTCTTTCCAAAAAGTAAAGTTTAACTTCTAAATAAACACTGTGGAAATCAATACTGTCTCCTACCCCCATGGTCTGAACAAACCTCTGTCATTTCCAGTGAATCCTGACACCATGAAGACTCTTTTGATTTGGTTTATTTTAATGAATGTGGATAAAGGATACTGCACACAAACAAGGTACGTTGATTCTCTAAATTTAATTGATTTTTGAGGAAATAATGTCTATTTCTTCATCTGAACTGTTTTCTACGAAGAAAATAGGTTACGGCACACTTATGTAAACACATGTCCTTATACGGTGTGTGTTGTGGTTCATCGACCAATATCTCAACTCTATTGGTTAATACATTTACAAAGGCCGACTCAATGTTAACTTCATTTATGGGAATTGAATACGTCATATTTGTATTCTGGTGCTGTCGTTATCCCTGGTGAACATATTAGCGACATATTTGTTTATTGATTGGCCCACAGAGGCCTCCATCACCCACTGAAGCCTTGTTTTTTTTTTTTTGCCCAGTGATCAAGTTCTCTCAATCACCCCAAAAACACAGGAACAAGTGGACATCTTGAAGAACATATCCACCCAATATGAGGTATAAAAAGTGCATCTGATTGTTTTTCTCAGATTGTACTCTCTCCTGGAAATAATTATGCTGCATATTTCCCTCCCAGACGGCCCTATGGCAGCCTGTTTCATATCAGCACATCACAGAAGACACACAAGTCCACCTGTTTGTCCCAGCAAATAGCTCAGGGATAATCCAGGAGCTGCTGCAGGAACACGCCATAACTCATGAGTATGTATCTGAAAACACTCACACATCAGGATTGTATTTGTCGTATGAGCGTACAGTCTGTTCACGGGCTTCGCTCTGTGCCTTGTGTGTCGATTACAGGGTTTTACTGGCCAACACCAAAGAGCTGATTGAGATGCAGACGAAAAATGACTCAACAGACCCACGAAGCAGCGCAACTTTCTATGAGAAATATCACAACCTGGAGGATGTATGCCGCAACAAACTTTTAACATTTTAATCTTTACTCCATGGCATTGCATTGATATATATATATAAACATGCTGTGTCCATTACAGATCTATTTCTGGATAAACAGGACCACACAGGACAACCCCAGTATGGTCAAAGCCATTCTCATTGGCTCCTCATTTGAAAAGCGGCCACTGTATGTTCTAAAGGTGCAGATAACCAGCACACAGTGAAATGTAATGAGGACGAACATGATTGTTTTCAGACTAACACTCTGGTGAATCTCTCTTCTTCAGTTGTCTATAAATAACAGACCGAATAAGAAGGCAATGTGGATTGACTGTGGGATCCACGCCAGGGAATGGATTTCTCCTGCTTTCTGCTTATGGTTCGTACAATATGTGAGTACTATTTGCTCTGGCGTCTATGTGAGATGTCATGGAGACGCATTTCTTCTTTCTTTTCAGTCAGAACAGTTTCACTAAAAATCGCCTTCTCTCCCAGTCTTTGGCATTTTACAGGCTAAACACACAGATCACCAACATACTGGACAACATGGACGTCTATATCCTGCCTGTTATGAACCCTGATGGATACAAATACACATGGACAACAGTAAGATCACACAAACTATATGTGATATAATAAGTGCTTGAGCAGTTGTAGTGGAAGCAATTTCAACTGGAGTCGTGCTTTTTGTTTCAGAACAGGATGTGGAGGAAGAACCGCTCGGTCAAGTTGAACAGCTGGGGCAGCAGGAGCAGCCCGTGCTTCGGAGCCGACCTCAACAGAAACTTTGATGCCAACTGGTGCAGTAAGTCTTCACTCTCACATTGTCACTATCCCCCAACATAGGAGGGAAATGCATGGTATGAAGTATGAGGTGTTTGTGTTTTTCCCAGCGGAGGGAGCCTCTCATGACCCCTGCACTGAGATCTACTGTGGTGCGTTCCCCGAGTCGGAGCCAGAGTCGCAGGCCGTGGCCGACTTCCTCCGTCAACACAAGGACTCGATTCAGATCTACCTTACCATCCACTCCTACTCTCAGATGCTGCTCTTCCCATACTCCTGCAGTATGGATGAAGCAGAGAACCACAATGATCTGGTGAGTGTTTTTACAGGTTTGTGTCATGTCAAATAATGAACCGCTTTAACTGGTATATGAACAGTTCATTTAATGAGTACATGTGCTCTCTTTTGTTCTTACAAGTTTGAGATGGCTCAAGAAGCTGCCCAGAAAATCAGAAGATATTATAGAAACACTTATAAATATGGTGCTGGAGCAAAAACAATATGTAAGTGGGGCTTACTTTGCAGTCTTGTGTGGTTTACTTACTCTCAAAATACATGATTGGTGTTGTCTTTTCTCCAGACCTGGCACCTGGTGGGTCTGATGACTGGGCATACAATCTTGGCATCAAATACTCCTTCACCTTTGAGCTCCAGGACCGTGGGCGTTATGGCTTCCTGCTGCCTCCGTCTTTCATTCCCCAGGCCTGTAATGAAGCTCTGCTCGCTGTGAAGACCATTGCTCTGAAGGTTATAGAGAAAACACAAGCTCGAACAGGTTCTCCTGAATCTGCCTGAGCAATCACATCTGCTGTAAAAGACTAAAAGTTCAATGTGTGAACGAAGCTTATACAGTTTTTGTAATAACCTAAAGGTCATCCAGTCTGTGCTATCACATTACACAGTGTTAGGATTGTTCTGACTGTTGTTGATGGTATATTTTGCTACAAGGAAATATTTTTGTTGCATTACCTCCAATATCTATCATATCTATCAGCTTTTGCAAATATAAAACAAAAGATAAATAAATAAATACTAAACTGATTGAAATTACCTGTGTGTGTCAGTACCTGTCCTCTGTTTCTTATTCCATACTAAGTGTATTTGTTGGTGTAATGTGAGTGTATTGCTCTTTTAAAAATAGAAACATAAGTCAGACAAAAGTTTGCAAAATATTCTGACGACTTTGAGGGTTTTATTTTGTAGGAGTTTCCAGGAAGTAACGGCACCACATTATACTCCCTGCTGGATTTCATATGATCCTTCACATGATAATTAATTGTCAAAATAGTAGATGTTAAAATGAATGTGCACCATCAGTTTAGATCAGTGCCATTACCAGGAGATCGGGAAGTATTCGATAGTGGGCGGTAATGCGACATCAGGGGAGTACAAACACAAACCACCGAAGAAGAAGAAGAGCAGCACCTATGATGCGCACCTTCCGCCAATATGAAGGCACTCAGGGCAGTTTCTGCCTTTGATTTTAAAGAATAAACATTGTTTATTCTGCAAGTACTGAATCCTCTAACTGGACTAAAGTAGATGCGACACCGACTCAATATCCTGGGTGAGATGGCTGCTTTTATTTACACGGTCCGCTGGACGCGCTGCTGCAGCGTCAAGGCCCCACGCTAAGAGAAAACATCAAGTCATTAGCTCTTTGGCTAACTAACTTTAGCATTAGCATCCATTCGCTTGTTTTTCAGCTTGGGGCATGGAAAATAACCATCGGTACCCATTATCCGCCTAATCAGTACATAAACATGATCGATAAACTCTTGAAGAGTAGTGCTGAATTCGTGTGGTTGCCTAGCAACTTTAGCTAATCTTAAGCTTACTTGCAAGACTAGCTCGCTAGAAGTTAGCGGAGAGCAGCTGCACAGACAACAGACCGAGCCGTTTGCCTGTGTTTTTGTTTTGATCGTGTAGCTGCAAGAAGCAAAATTAAAACTGAAAACAGCTCACTCTATGAATCCCATTCTTGCAGGGCAGTTGATGAGCTAAAATAAGTGTTTTGGTTGCAGTGTAGGATGCTAAAAGTTGTAGCCTTGCACCCAGAATGAATGAAGTTAGGGTTAGAAGTAAAGCGCAGCCACTACGCAACTAGAGTTTAATGCTGTCCAGCTTTAATTGCGTGTTTTTTAATGCAGTCAGTCTTTTACCTGTCTTACAATTACATCTTTAACCCCTGTATAGTGTACAGCTGTATCGATGCAACATTGTCTGTCATGTTTCCAGTCCTGCAGAATGTCCAAGATCAGGCGGAAGGTAACAGTGGAGAATTCAAAAACCATATCTGACAGCAGCAGCAGCACCACGACCAGCAGCACCAGCAACCCCGCCGCCCCCTCCCGCAGACCCAGTGTGTTTGAAAGACTTGGTCCCAGCACTGGGAGTAATGCTGCTGATGTATGTATTGTTGAGACTGCTGAACATTCAACTGGGTTTCCCAGTGTTTTTGATGCACTTGCTGGCACACTGGACCCCTACACTCTTAGTTACAAGTATAATGAAAGTTCTGTGTGTTAGACTGACCTTATTACCTCCCTAGTGTCTCTGTTGTGATTGTTCTCTCTACATAGATGTTGCTTTATCAATCTCATTTGTGTGTCCTTTCCAGAGTCACTGTAGAATTTGGTTAAAGACCGGTAATTGCAGTTACGGCAACACTTGTCGCTACACACATGGAACTCAGCCACGAGGCAAGGGATTTAGCTTCAGCCGGTGAGATGACTTATTGAATTTTGATTGTTATGAATAAATGTAAGATCCAAACAGTAGCTTCACAACGCATGTATGTTTTAATTTCTTTGTCTTCATGGAGTAGGTCAACCGAGAGGCCCACAGGTGACCTGCGGGAGAGGATGAAGAATAAAAGACAGGATGTTGACCCAGAAAACCTGAAGCGAGACCTTGACGAGCCCACATCCCCCACAGCAAGAGTGAGTTCTCTGCTCAGTGTATCTGTTTGTTAGCTACGCTGCAACTGCTGACTCTGAAGCTGAGGCTGATTTTAGACAATGTTAAATAAATAGAAGAATGGTTTGCAAAGAAAAACACTGTGTGTTTGTGTCCATCTACAGCAGAGAGACTCCTCCAGAGGCCGACACAGAGAGAAGGAGGACATTAAAATAACAAAGGAACGTACCCCAGCCAGTGAAGAAGAACCCACAGAGTGGGAAACCAATCGTGAAGGTACAGTACCTAGTTTGGTGATGTATTTATCATTATTTGGAGTTATGGAAAAACATTATTATAGGCTTTGATTTGACTTTCAGATTCGGATATTGGTGACTACGACTACGAGTTATCCCTCGAAATGAAGCGCCAGAAGATTCAACGTGAACTGATGAAACTGGAGCAGGAGAACCTGGAAAAGAGGGAGGAGATTGTCATCAAGAAAGACGAGACTCCCACCAAGACAAGAACCACTGCCTTGCCAAAGGTAAGTAAACGTTTACAGTCATGATTTGCCTCATTCAAGAGACTCTGATTTGAATTCCTACCTGATGGCCTCATGTCCGACCCTCAGGCATCCCCGGAGCAGTTGAGCTCTAAAGATTCCCCGTCATCCAGGAAGTCCAGCAGCTCCCCAAAACACAAAAGTGGAACCAAAGGGCTTGGCTCTGGAAAGAAAGAGAAGAAGGCGTCCATATCGTCCCCTGTTTCAGAATCTGCCAGGTAGGAGTCTGTGGTCACTTCTGGATGAGGTTCAGTTGCTTATTTACCAGGAGAAAAGTTAGGTTTGTAATTTCATACTTACAGTATTTTCCATCTTGATCAATCCAGGTCTTCAAAAGGCAGCCATAGTAAAAAGAAAGGACCCCGTACCCCAAGTCCCCCACCCCCGGTGCCTCTGGACATTCCTGTTATTGGGAAGAAACACAAAGGCAAACACAAAAACAAGGAGAAGTCTGAGGAGAAGCAGAAGGAAGGGAAAGACCGGGGACGAGATACAGAAAAACACAAAGAGAAGAAGGAAAAACGCAGGTACGACCTGGACCCTGCGAGAAACTCCCCTCACTTCTGCGTCATCACTTTAACTTCAGAGTCCTGTCCTCTGTTTAATATAAACTTGTTGTTCACAGGGACCGATCAGACAGTTCCCACAAAGCCAAGCGGTCAGTGACGTCAGAGGAGCGTTCGGGTAGTGTCTCGTCCCCCTCAAGAGGTGCTTCACCTCCTCCCAGGAAGAAATCCACCTCTCCTAAAGCGTCGTCCCATAGAACCTCGGTGCTGGCGTCTCCACCGCGCAGGTCAGCACATGAAATATTTACTTTCATCACTTTTGATCATGTTACATATGTAAACCTTGGACATAGAGCTTATAAGGGGCTCACCATCTTTTCTCTCTGCAGGTCTCCCTCTCCTCCTCGCCACCAACGCAGTCCCACTCCTCCCCGCCACCACTCCCCCTCCTCTCACTCTGGCTCCTCTGCCCAGCGGCACTCTCCTTCTCCTCGCCGGCGTCGCTCATCCTCTCCCGCCTACCATCGGAGCAGCGGAGCGGGAGCCTCTGCCTCCTCGCCTCAGAGCTCCAGGCGCTCCCGATCACCTCCAGCCTCCCATGATGCCTCCTCCCCCCACCGCCGGTCTGACCGATCGAGCCCCGCCCGGCACCACTCCAGAGGTCGAGAGAGGAGTCGGGGCGATAGAGAGAGGAGTCCGCCTGCCCAGGAGCGCAGACACGAGCGCAGAGATGGTAATGTTATGGGTTTCTCTTGTATTTCTCTTTGTTGTGACACAGACCTGGGGTTTTTATTCACCAGCATCTTAGTCAGTTCAAATCTGTTAAAATGAAAATAATCCATCGCCCACTTCACATGTCTCCTGTTTAAACAGACAGCCGCAGCAAGCGAGATAAGGACAGTGTCCGTGACGACCGGGACTATGACTCTGAACAGGTGTCATCACGAGACGCTCGAGATGACAGGGAGACAAGAGAAGCTCGGGAGCGTCGGGACACTCGTGAAAGAGGAAGGGAAACTACCCGTGACTCTCGCGACCACCGAGACAACAGGGACGTGAAGGACTCCAGAGAGAGCAGGACAGACACGCGGTCCAGTCGAGAGTCCCTGGAGCGTCGGGACCGCGAACGGGAACGAGAGAGGGAGCGGGAGAAGGAGCGGGACAAGGACAGAGAGCGAGAGAAGGAGCGAGAGAGGGAGAGGACTGACACCCACAGAAAGGAGGACATGTCTCAGGACGACAGGGGTTACGGGAGAGGACACGGTCGAGAAGATGGAGGGAGAACTGAGGGAAGGACGGAGAACAGGACAGACAGAGCCGAGAGGAACGGACGAGGGAGAGGACGTGCCAATGAAACGTCTGATAAAGGCAAGAGCTCCAAGACACAGCTATACCACTTCTTTCTTTTGTGTTTGTGTGTTTTTTCTTTACAATATTCTCTTTGTTATCGTCCGTCAGGTTCAAACAGAAACTCCCGTGGTTCCCAACTGGAAAGCACCCATGACAGCTGGGAGTCCCGCAGCAGTGCTGTGCGTGAGCGGAGCGTGGAGAGGAGCGCAGATCGCAGCGCTACAGAAAGAAGCTCTGAGAGGGGATCAGACCGTGACCGCTACGAGGGTGAAAGGAGAGGAGAGCAAGCCCGCGACTCCTCCTATGACAGGAGAGGAGGGCACGGCGAGCGGGACCGCAGAGACAACAGGGACAGAGGTGGGTGTTAAGGTTTGTTTATAAAAGTGGGGTCAGAAAGGATGTAGATATGATTTTATTTCTAACTTTATTAACTTTGTGTTTCCAGATCCGAGAGCAGCTTCTCCAAACAGACACCAGGGCCGATCAGAAGAGTCTGAGAGGGAGGAGAGGAGGGACGAGCGCAGGACAGACAGACTGGACGAGAGACGGGACGACCGGGCCCGAGACCGGGAGCGAGAGAGAGACAGAGAGAGGGACAGGGAGCGGGAGAGAGAGAAGGAGAAGGACAGGGAGCGAGAGCGGGAGAGGGAGAGGGAGAAGGAGAGGGAGAAGGAAAGGGAGGCAGCGGAGAGGGAGCGGGCCAGGGAGAGGGAGCGGGAGCGGGAACGAGAGAGGGAGAGAGAGCGCGAGAGGGAGCGCGAGAGAGAGAGGGAGCGCGAGGAACGGGAAAGAGAGAGGGAGAGGAAAGAGCGAGAGCGGGAGAGGGAGCAGCGGGAGCGAGAGAGGCAGCGGGAATGGGAGGAGAGAGAAAGAGGAAGGGAGGACAGGCGGGACAGGAGGGAGGAGACCAGGGACGACCGCTCTGTTCGAGAAACCCGCGACGATCGCAAAACAAGGCACGTGTCAGCTTCATCAGCTGTTGTCAGGGTTTCAAAAGTAAACAAACAACAACATCCCGTCAGCTGATCTGTGTCAATAATCCTGCTCCTCTCTCCGTCAGTCGTAAGAGGCCCAGGGTGGAGAGCAGCCCCAGCCCCCGTTCCTCACCCAAGCGCCGGGACCACAGTTCTGCGGACAGCGACGGCTACAACAGTGCAGAAGACAAAAGTGAGCGCCCGATTGGCCGAGGGCAGGCCAAGCTCCACCCACAGCCCCTCCTCCCCAGCCCAGTGTGTCCGCCTCCATCTGACAGTAGGGAAAATCTTTTTGAAAGGACACACTCCTGTTTCAAGGGGAATGCTCACCCTGCACTAACCGCTTAAAGTCTTATTTCTCTTTGGTGTAGCTGGTGAACATGTTTTCCTACACGTCACGTACCAGAGTCAAATAACACTTTAAAACAAAGTAAAGCCTGTCTTGTTGTTGTTAAATTGCACTGTTCCTCTGGCTAAAATGAAAAATGCACCTTTGATCAGTGGAATATTAAGATTTACTTTTGCTTGAGCCCTGTAATGACATGACATGAACTGACATGACTCTTCCATGTGCATGTCCAGCTGGAGATAAGCATCGTGTCCTGAGCCAGGTGGTGCGGCCCCAGGAGCCCTTGTTGCGTTCTCCTCCGAGAGCTGCTTCATCCGATGACAAGCTCGGCCACTGGAAGGACGAAGAGCGGCGAGGAGCCGGGATAAGAGAGAAACACGCAGCCGCCACGAGGACCTGGAGCCTCGTGTGGAACGCAGCAGAGGAGGCGACAGGCGAGGAGACCACCTTTCAGACCCTCCATCTGAGTCCCGCAGCAGAGTGAGAGACCAGCGAGAGTCCACACCGCCACCTCCTCCGTCCTCAGCCCTCAACACTGGCAGCGACGACAGAGACACCGGCGGCTCCCAGTCCCACGAGGAGGGGAAAAAGAAGACAAAGTCTCAGAGGAAGGGGCTGAAAAAGGGTCGTAAAGATGAGGAGCTCAGCGGCGGCAACAGCATGGCTGCTGTAGCGGAGCGTTTCAGCCTTGAGCCCCCCCCCAGTGCATCCACAGATGGACCTCCACCTTTGCACTCTCCTAGAAAAGTAGGCAAGAAAAAGGCAGTGGACCGAAAAAGGAAACGGTCACGAGGAGGAGAATCTGACGTGTCCGAGGAGGAGGCTCCAGCCCACCAGCCTCACAGTAAGAGGAAGAGGGGTCCCAGGACCCCCCCACCCTCCATGAGGCCTGATCACCGCAGCGCTGGAGGCATCGCAGAACCGTCTCCACTGTCCAAAATGGACAACTTCAGTGACTGGTCAGATGAGGAGGTGACGGACCGTGGAGGACCTCTGGAGACGCATGCTCCCTTGGCTCCTGCTGAGCCTCTTCGGAGAGGTGCTGGTCCCAGAATGGGCAGGGACAGGGAGAGGTGTAACCCCCCAGCCATCGCCCCTCTGCTCCCCCAGGATCCTCCGATGCTGCTGCAGACTTTGACCCCACAGCCCCTCATGTCCCAGCCCCTGCTGCGTAAGCCTCCTCCGGAGCAGACGCGCAGCAGCAGCATGGGGAGCAACCAGAGCCGCACGTCATCCAGACGCCTGCGCTCGCCCTCCAACGAGTCGGCCCATCGAGATGACCTCCAAGGGGCGAGATCCCGCCGGGGGAGGCTGCAGGGCACCAACTCTCGCGACCGGGATCGAGAAAGAGAAAGGGAACGAGAAAGGGAGAGAGAGCGGGAGAGAGAGAGGCCGGTGGTGAACGACCCTCCTGGGGCTGAGAGGAAATCCCGCATTGACCAGCTGAGGAGAGGCGACCCGAGCCGCAGCACCTCCTCAGGTAAATGCACAGTCACTCACACACACACACACACACACACACACACCAGGGGATTATAAACACATCACAGTATACTACACAGTGAACTCTCTTACTTAAACCCATCGCTGTTGTCTTGCAGACCGGCAGGATTCTCGCAGCCACAGCTCCAGACGCAGTTCTCCTGACTCCGAGAGGCAGACCAGGTCCAGGTCCCGCGCCGGCTCCTACGACAGTCGAGAGCGTGAGAGAGACAGGGAGCCATTTGAGCGGGAACGAGACCGAAAGGACCTCCGGCCTCAGCAGCAGCAACAGCAGCAGCAGCCCCTGCTCCTCCAACAGCCCCTCCAGCAACAAAGAGATTGGGAGCCCGAACCGAGGGACTGGCCCAGCAGGGGACGGGAGCCCCTGCTCATGCGTCCCGGCCGTGAACCTCTCCTGAGGGAGCGGGACATCAGGGAAAGGGAGCGCTTACTCCCCGAAGGACTCCTCCAGCAGCACGAGAGGGAGCGGGAAAGAGAGAGGGAGCGGGAGAGAGACGGCAGAGGTGATCGAGAGAGGGAGAGGATGATGATGATGGACCTGCCGCCCCACGCGGATCCCAGGGCTCCAGGACGTGGGGACCTGAGGGGAGACTTGCGAGGGGACATGATGAGGCAGGACAGGAGTGACTATGAACCCCTGCTGCCAAGAGAAGCCTTCAGCCCTCCAGAGCCTGAGAAGGCCAGCAACAGTCACCATCTCATGGGAGATCAGCGAGAACGGGAGCTGGAGAAGGCGGACAGCATCGACGGTAAGAAGCTTATGGCATGTATGGCTTCGAATGAAACTTTCTCCAATTTTAAAAGATGGATTCATTTGAATCTGTGTGCACTGTGTTCTCAGGAGACGACGATGGTAAAGAGGATGATGGCCAGTCAGTCCCATCGGTTGGAGAGGAGTATGAGCCAATCAGCGATGACGAGCTGGATGAAATTCTGGCCGATAGCCAGAAAAAAGAGGATCAGCAGGATGATGAAAAGATTACAGGTACCAGGAAATACTGGAATAAACTGTTTGCATTTACAGGGATGGATGACAAAAATTATTCAGATTTATTAGGAGAAACACTTTATATTTTTAAACATGAAAACAGATCAGATGCACCTTGTAAAAAAAACAATGCTATGCTACATCCCATCAGGTCCTCTGGATGTCATCGATGTGGACTGGTCCAGCCTGATGCCCAAACAGAAGCAGGAACCCCGGGCAGCCGGGGCCGCGTTGCTCCGGTTCACCCCAGGGGCCGTGCTCCTCAGGGCCGGCATCTCCAAGAGACTTGCCGGGCCTGAGCTCCTGGAGCAAGTCAGAGAGGTGTGCAAGTCGGAGCTGGACGACCCGAAAGGTGAGAGTGATGATGTCACTGACACATAAAATTTTTATGACATGATTACTGACTGATTTTATGTGATGCGTCCATCTAAAACTTGCTTTCACTTCCATTTTGCCAGATGCTGATAAGCTGTTTGAACATGACCTTGGGGCCCTGAACATGGCCGCCCTGAACAGGCGGGTGGAGAGGGCAGGTTTACTCAGCAACCTTGGGCCATGCTGCAAGGCCCTGTGTGCCCGCAGAGACTTTGCCATCCGCCGGCAACTGTTAAAAAATGACAAGGTAGATGCCATCCAATCACCGACTTAAACATGTTTGATATTGATTCTCTTTGTGTTGGTCGTACCTGACTGCTCACAAGTGCAGCTGTGAGAAGAAACATGTTTGAATCTATCTCATGTTCCTCCTCAGGGCCTAACGAAGCAGTACCCCACGACACCCGTAGTTGACAACGAGCTGCTGCAGATGAGCATGCGTCTCTTCAGAAGGACCATGGCCGGTCAGGCTGCGGCCCCAGAAAGACCCGACAGCGGGTCGGCACCAGCAGCCGAAGCAGCTGCAGCCGGTGGTAGTAAGCTAAGCACGGCAGCATCACAGCCTGAGGTGTGTGTGTCCTGAAAGAAACGGGCCTGATGAGTAAAAGACATGCAGGTGGAGGCCTCTTAGCCTTCACTTCTTCTAGCCTCTTTTTCTCCATCTCTCTCTGTCCCATTTCAGTACATACACAGCCTTTTTAGACACATGAGGAAATAAAGAAAAAAACAGCAAAGTTGTGAATCTCTCAGTTATGTGTTACATGTTTTGGTTGTTCTGCGAATGCTGTGCCATAGACTATTGGACATTCTAGCCTATGGAGGTGTGTAATGAACCATGTAAGCGACATAAAACACCTACAATGATTTCATGTTTTTTTTTTTTGTGCAGTGTTTTAGAGCAGCTTTTTAACTGTATGTTTCACCTGCCTAACCAAGTTCAAATGACTGTTTTGTTTTCATATATTGTGCATTGGTTACGACAACTGTGCATTAAAATTGTTAGATGTTGATTTTTGTAACGGGTCTTTTGCTTTGTATGAAGTGAACTGTCCAGCCTTCAAACAATGTCACACCTGATTGTTGTTGTTGTTACTGTATTTGTTTACATTATATCACAAAGTATCTGCAGAACAAATCGACAGCATTTGCTGCAGAGACGTTTCCGACCAGCAACACTGAAACTGAAGCCTGCCGGGACTTGAATGAACGTTTCCCATGAATGAGCACTGCCAAACTATTCCCTCTCTGAATGTAAGTTGTTAGAACTGTGGACACATTCTTGCTTTTTTGCCCAATGTCTTTGTTTTGAATAGTTTGGCAATGTCTCCCTGAAATGAACTGAAGTGAGTGCAGAGAACACTATAGACTGCAGAGTACCACACCTTCAACACTGCCAACGTGGATCTCCTCCTTGTTCATCCAAGAAGGAGCCGATGTGCTCCTGATAGGAAAAGACCCCAGAGTGATTAGGTAACAAAAAAGACTGAACATTATTAATTTGAACTTCACACCTTGGTTATTTGTCCCAGTGTCGACCATCAAGAGTCACAATAAAAAAAAAAAAGAAAAAGAAAAAAGACTTGTACAGGTGGATAAACTGAAGCCCTGTGAGGTGGTGGTATCAGTACTTGAAAATAACAGGTTGTGAATGCTGGGACAGAAATTCAATGGACACACGACTTTCAGTGCTGCACTGAACAGCTTAAAAACCAGAATAACAGTGGGAAAAGGCCGTTAATTTAGAAACCTGGATTCAACATGACACCACCTCACGGGCCGTGCAACTGTGACTGAAATCTGAGTGACATTACAGGAGACTGGGCTCCGATGTTGGAAGACTTGCTTATGTTTCTTTCCCAAGTTGTCCAAGCAATGATATCTGCTTTAATGATGTATTTTTATTTTTTACTGTAAAATAAATGTAGAATGACATTTTTAAATTGTAATGACATTTTGCTAAATAAGGACAAAGGGAGGCCTGGTGGAAATCAAACTAAGTGCCAGCTCATCAAGCTCAAATTGCTAAAACATATATCATATATCATCTAAAACATATATCATATCAAGTTCACTGTGTTTCTGCAAAGATTAAAAACACACACACAAAAAAAACTAAAGTTATATCTAAGAAACATTTTTCTATTGTTATTTATTCCAGATAATCTTTAAAAACGCGAGGTATCACCACTAGGAACCCATGTACTTGTGCGTTTGTTGTCAACAGGCATTAAAATCAGACGGACACGTTTCCTTTACCCACAATCCTCTGCGTTCGGTCCGTCCTTCCAATTTCCGCCTCATCCCTGAGTCGAAGTGAGTATTTTGCTCGGGAATTATTTTCCTACAATCTAACGCCATCCGACGATATTAAAGCCTCAATCCAACACACATCGCACATAAATGTGAATATTACTGCTGTGCTGTGGTTTGAGGAGGTTTTTTGAAGTGGATGGACTCGGTAAAAGATGATTAAAAGAGACGGATGGTAGCGGCCGGTGTAGCTGAGCCGGAGTGGCGACAAAATGCTATTGTGGCTGTGTGGTGGTCCTCCTGTGTGAACTTAAAGTCGTCTTATGTTGATTTAGTCAAGACATAAACTACTGGATCTTGTATGAATTGCTGTTTAGCACAACACAAGTGCTATTGGAGTTAGCCATTAGCCCGCCGTAAGTTGTACCGGGACGCTAGCCTCACGTTACACTTTGTTAACGTAGTAATGGTCTGGTTGACTTCTTAAAGACACTTCATGATCCACTCAGCGACATCGGTGCCATTTCTTTTAACTTGTTTGGTGTAACTCGTTGCAGTGTTCACATGCCTTAATGCAAACGTGTGTGTGTTGTTTATAGATGGCCCCAACCAAGAAAGGAGAGAAGAAGAAGGGGCGTTCAGCCATCAACGAGGTGGTGACCAGAGAGTACACCATCAATGTCCACAAGCGCATCCATGGAGTGTGAGTACTGCACCGTGCATCACTTTTTACAGCATATCTTGAAACTTGCACCCAATGCTAAATGGTGTTAACATGGCTGCAAAGCTTAGAAATGACACAAGTGGCATGTTGCATCTGAGTGTGTTGAGATTGAACAACTGCTGATGGTGTCCAGCGCCTTAAACAAAATGATGCTTGTTGTCTTCTGCAGGGGGTTCAAGAAGAGAGCTCCCCGTGCCATCAAGGAGATCCGCAAGTTCGCCATGAAGGAGATGGGAACTCCTGATGTGCGCATTGACACTCGCCTGAACAAGGCCGTGTGGAGCAAGGGTGTCAGGTGAGATGAGTTCCTAGTGTTTCTCATATCTGAACAAATCAAGTGCTGCACGCTGGCAGCTTGCAGGTGATGGTTGTATGAGGTTTCTGTGAGATGGCATGATGCAGCAACATGTGCATCACCGTCTGATGAGGTGTGACCGCTGCCAACTTGGATTAAAGATTTGAATCTGGGGTAAATCAATGTTTGTGCCACATGAAGCTTCAATATGTGGTACCAGAAATGTTTATATCAAGTTTTACAACATACATAACAGTGGCGGCTCAGCTTATTCTTACAGTTTGTTGTTTTTGTATTGTTTGGAGCAAATATATTTCGCTGTCGCTGTTCAAATTACTGTCTGCTTAATGTGGACATTTCATATTCTGTACTTATTATTTTCATTTTATTATTAGTTTCAAGTTACAGTTTTGCAGAAGCATGTTGTAAAGTTTTCGTGTCTTTGAACAGGAACGTGCCGTACAGGATACGCGTGCGGCTGTCCAGGAAGCGTAACGAAGATGAGGACTCTCCCAACAAACTGTACACCCTGGTCACATACGTTCCTGTCACCACATGCAAAGGTAAATGCGCTGTGCACAGACTTAGTCACTCAAATAATAAAATAACCAGGACATTTTATTTACCCTCTCTCTCTCTCTCTCTCCTTGTTTTGTCCAACAGGTCTGCAGACAGTCAATGTTGATGAAAACTAAAGTCCTCTGTGAGAGTGGAATAAAAGTGAAATAAAAGGAGCTTTTGTCTTGTCTTTATTTCTGCATGTTTTTGCACTGAATGATTCATTTGGGATGAGTTTTAAGATTTGGATTCATTGCTATATTATAAATGTTCCTTGGCAGTGGAGAGAAATGCTTTGCAATATCAAATCCATAATTTGCTCTTATTAAAACTAATAAAATTACCTTGGCCATAGTTGAGAGTAATACTGTTAATGGAAATTAAATCAGCTGTTTCAGAGGATTCATTTATAATGTTTTCTTCCTTAAGAAAAGGGACATTAAATTTTAATATGAGGGAACACGAATCATTGAGGTACAATATGAATTTAGTTACAGATCTGATGTTGAACATACTGCCAGTTAACACTCTGACAAAGGTTTTTTCACTAATGTCAAAAACGGTACAACAACAACACAATGTAGAAAAATCATGTCTGGAGAAAGTGTCCTAGTTTTTCCTCACAGTTTAGAGCAGGTGTATTTGTCCCAGGAAAGAATTACAAAGTTAGATGTTACACCAGCTGATAAAATACACAGATCAGAGTTAAATATGCAGGATTAAAGTATGTAATAAAAATGATTTTGACAGATTAAAACCATGCAGGGGAGTAGAAATGTAAATGACAGGTGCGCCACCACCTCTCCGCCAGCAGGGGGCGCTACTGATTTTGTTGGTCGGCTGTTGTGAAGTGCAGGGTCGCAGCGGACCAGACGCGATGGCATCGTCCAACATTTTCTCTAGAGTTTGCGCAGCCGTGAAGTTGCTGTAACTCAACAAGAAGGTAAGACACAAGGTTTGCT
Organism: Caranx ignobilis; assembly: GCA_021432705.1. Taxonomy (NCBI): domain Eukaryota; kingdom Metazoa; phylum Chordata; class Actinopteri; order Carangiformes; family Carangidae; genus Caranx; species Caranx ignobilis. Next base: position 20,545,584 of record MU269989.1, read on the forward strand.
TCTGCCACACGACAGTTTAGACATTTCATACGGAGAAAGAGTGTCGTGGTTCGGGCTGTCTGCTCCGCGTCTGAGCTCTGTCTGGGAGGGACAGGTGTGGCTAGCTGGCAAGCTAACTAGTTAGCTCTAGTAAATGCACTTGATAATAGCTGCTGTGTTTGAATAAGACAGTGTCAGTGGTTGGTAGTGAACTACTTTGGCACAGACACGTTAGTATTTGACTATAATTAATATCTATTTAGCGGCTAACCAGGAAACCTCTCCAGCCTTCACAGTAACTTGACGCGTAGATAACCGGAGCTGTCCGCAGAGCTTTAACCTTAGATGATGCGGTTTGTTTATAATCGACACCTTAATCGATATGTAAGACAACACCTGGCGACTCAGGTACATCCTCCAGTCAGCTGTCCGTCTCTGTGTCCAGGTGGGAGAGCCCCTCACAGTTTCCATGGCCGTCGGCTGATGCGCGGAGCGATGCGGCACCACTGGCTGCTCCTCGGAGCTTGCGGCTGGGTGCTGCTCATCCTCATGTTCGTCAGCAAGTTCATCAGCTTCAGAGCTGTGGATGGTGAGCTGGCTGTTGTATATGATGGTTACTCAGGGTTATGGAGGTGGAAATATGTTTAACCCACTCTAATGTATCATTTCCAGACTATGGAGAGAGGGTTAGCAGCCAGAGTTGGACAGTGCCTGCTGCCAAGGTAGTTAAACCCATCCCTGTGTCTAGCCCGGAAAAACCTGCTCCAAAGCCTTCAGATCAGGTAACTAATGCAGCTGCTCACTAAACGCACTCTAGCTTTGCCTTAATTTGAAATAAAATCCTACATAATGCTCTTATATGTGCTTATATGTTTGTGTTTCAGCCCTCAGCAGTCCCTACAGTGGCAGATTGGCAGTCAGTTGTCGACAAGCGAATCAATTTGCTCTCCACAGTGTGTAAGAACAGCAGCCTCAGGAATCTGACTCACGTCTCCATCAGCAAGTTTGTCCTGGACCGCATCTTTGTCTGCGACAAACACAAGATCCTGTTCTGCCAGACGCCCAAAGTGGGCAACACACAGTGGAAGAAAGTCCTCATTGTGCTCAACGGTCAGTGTGGAGCATAATGCACGTTTACTATCATAATAAGGAATGGCAGGAATGGCGGTTGTGTTTTTTGTTAGCTGGCTGTACACAAATGGGTAAAGCATGACAGGCCGCTAGAATTAAATGACCTTGTTTCATTAGTTAAGTTGATTAAATCTTTCTGTTGACAGGAGCATTTTCCACTGTGGAGGAAATCCCAGAAAATCTCGTCCACGACCATGAGAAAAACGGCCTGCCCCGCCTGTCATCGCTGACGCCGCAAGAGATAACTCACAGGTTAGTTTGGAGCGACTGTGATAAAAGTGTATGTCATGACACATCGACTTGCAAAGATGTCATCCCCGACCCTATTGATCCTGTGTCCTTGTTCTTTTCCTCAACAGATTAAGCACTTACTTTAAATTTTTCATCGTGAGAGATCCCTTCGAGCGCCTGATTTCTGCATTCAAGGACAAGTTTGTGAAGAACCCACGCTTCGAGCCTTGGTACAAACATGACATTGCTCCAGCCATCATCCGTAAGTACCGCAAAAGCCACCGTGAGAGTACCCTTGCCGCCTCCGGCTTGCACTTTGAGGACTTTGTGCGTTATCTGGGTGATGTAGAAGGCCGTCGCCGCATGGACCGACAGTTCGGTGAGCACATAATTCACTGGGTGACATACGCGGAGCTGTGCGCGCCCTGCGACATACACTACAGTGTGGTCGGCCACCACGAGACGCTGGAGCAAGATGCCCCCTACATCCTCAAAGCGGCGGGCATCGAGCAGCTGGTGTCGTACCCTGCCATTCCTCCAGGCATCACCCGCTACAACCGGACCAAGGTGGAGCACTACTTCTCAGGCATCAGCAAGCGAGACATCAGGCGTCTCTACGCACGTTACCAGGGCGACTTCCACCTCTTTGATTACCCAAGCCCAGACTTTCTACTGAACTAAAATGATTAACACTGACTAAAAGATGCTTTCATATAAAATCCTCTCGACGTCTTCGGTTTCCTGAGACAGAGGTGTATCGTAGCTGACTGTGTGCCACACAACTGCCGGAGCTGAAAGGCTCGCACGCAGTCGATCGCACACTGTAACGTCTTTGCTCTTATTTTAGCTACTCTTGTTGGCATAAGTGACAGGTTGTTGCGACGTCAACTACATTTGCAAACACTGCAGAAGTGCTTATGTATTTAAACTTTTACCAGTGCTGTTATAAAGAGGGGAGGCGTCACTGATGACCAGACAGAGAAAGTGCCACAAAAGATGGGATGTGAGAGTACATCCACACTGAGATTCATTCGTTACATTGTGTGGAACAAAAGGTCAATATGGAAAAAGGATCAGGTACAGGTCAACAGGAGAACACGTTTACGATCTTATATTTAATGTGTATTACTGAACTATATGTCAAAGAGGTGTACTCTAATGCTGGGGATACAGGCCCGTTACCCTGTAATGTAGCTATGATATTGCACTGTATGGTTCACCTGTTTCAACGATTCATCCTATCAACGAGTGGAGCTATGCGTTTTGACATGTTGTGTCAGATGTGTATTTTCTGTACTTGTTGCTAGCATGCTAGACATAGATGAAGATGAGTCTGTATCAGGGATGCAAATCTTTTTGGACATGGAGACTAACCAACAAGAAGATAGGATGGAGGAACTTGACATTTTTTGCAACATTTTTTTCCATTGACGTTTTTATGAGCTACATTAACGTCTATTTTTTTTTTTTTTTTTTTTTTACCATTTGATTTTTGCTTGATGCAGGGCACGTTAATGTCTTGTATCTTTCAAATCTCATGATAGAGCATCAAAATGGTAAAAAAATAAATAAAATTAGAGAAAAAAACAGGATAACTACCTTTCACACTGAAGACCTCGTCGTGCCCTGATACACACTGTAGCCATTGTTGTGGTTGCACTGCCTCGTAGACTGTTTATTAGGCCGTTTTTGGCACCGGGATGTTAAAGGAAAGTCGGCACTGGATTTTAAAAGATAATTTTTTTATCAGAAATGTACTGTGTAAATGTTCTTAACATAACTTGCAACTCAACATTTGTATTACATGTTGCTATTTATAATATTATTAACTTGCTGACTAGTGGCACAAAAAGTGTCTCGGTTGTGAGACAGCGAACACCTGCTGACCTTTCCTTTTGGACAGGTGCTCGTCGCACGAGGACGACACTAGTTAGTAATAAAGTTCCATGTGAAATAAAGAACATGTGCTTATTCAACTTATTTGTTAGAATTGCCACAAATTTTATTTTCTGGCTTAGTTTTCATAATTTGAGATTTCCATTTCCTGCAATAACATCAAATGTCCACAAGGGGGCAGTAAACATTCAATATTTAACCTCTTCATTAAAAACCCTGTTTAAACCAAATGTCACTTAACAGGACTGTTGATATTGGAATAAGGGCAAAACAATGACTTCATAGTCATGTGTCAGCAGTAAACAAAGCATGCAGGTTGACACTGTAAAGGGATTTGCGTTATCAGTGTCATCCGCACAGGCTTACCTTTGGTAGAATGATTTAAGGTGATTTACGGAGCTTAAGCACCAGTTAAGTGTCTTAAGTGTAACCTTTAGTCTTGCATGCTTGTGCTTGTGTGTGTATCTCCACTACTAGGTTACATCTCTCACCCTGCCTAACTGGTTTGTCCTGCCATGTCATTTGAATGTGTAGTTCAGGTTTGTTTAACCAACAGATTAGCTCTGTCTGTTTGAACATTTCATGGTGGAGCTGTGATACATAACTGGAACGGTGCAGTTGAACGTCCCCCCGCTTCTCCTCATATTAACACTCGGCCTCCACTGTTAGTGTTGTTGGTAAAGCACATATAGTGTATACAACACTACACTGCAATAAACATGTGTTTACTGTGCACTGCTGCATTGTATCCTGTGCATCGATTTGCAATGATGGGAAGCTGAGGCTGCAACATTGCATGTTGGGATTGAGCTCTTACAGTTTCATGTTATTACTAAGGACGTCAGGCTATTTCAATCCTGCAAACTGCTGCAAATCACTGCAGAAATACTCACATATTATTTAGCTCCATGTGACTATTTGAAAGCACTCAGTGTAAAATCCACATTTAGCTTCAGTGTGAATGATTTTAAACATGAGCATGTGTTTGTGTGTGGCCCATGCTGCTCCACAGACCTCCACGCTGGAGTCCGCTGCTCTTACATATACACAACATCACCCCTGTGACTGCTCACTTGCCACACCCATGATTACCAATATTGACACCGAAGCCTCACACGCGCATGTCCATGGAGATGCTGTGTGGTGGGGGGTCCGCTCCTGTCTGCCTCCATTTATCTCGCCTGCCCTGCAGCATGTGTGGGCTCCATTTATGCGACTTTGCAGGGCAACAAGAGTGTGTTGAGTCAGGGAGGAGTCGTGAATTAAAGCACTGTGAAAATCTCTGTATCCATGCTTGATGATACTGAGGCCCAGCCCTTTTCTTTCTGTGTGAAGCCGACCGGCTTCCTGTGTTTGTGCGGTTCTCAATCAGAGCTGCGTCAAGCCGAACAGAAAGAAGGGTGAAAACGGAAATCTTCAAGTTTTACTATCAACGTAAAAGCAAATCACACGTGCATATGGCTGTAGTAACACCAGTTTGATACCAAAATCATCTGAGCTTATATGAACTATGTGAAACTACATTTAAGAAATGCATCTGTTTATTGAAGTGTTGCATCTAAGTGTTGTGATGTTGTATTATTTATGCACTATAGTTATTTAAAGTAAATTGGTTTAGGCTACAGAGTCAGAGTTTATAGATATAATCAGAAAAATAATCTTGGTGCATAGTCGTGGATTACAATAAGTTGAATTAAAGTATTTATAACCAATATAAACATTGTATTTATGTGCCCTTTAAAGACAGTTTGTGCAGTTGTCATTAGCATGGCATAACACTGAAGCTCTGCCCTGAAGCACTGTCCTTTTATTTACTTTTATCTTTTATTACCATATTTACATCATGTTGCTTGCTGCTTGTATCTATATAAAGTCAGATAAGACACATTTTATTTAAATTCACATTTAATCCCACGTTTCAGTTGCATGAAGACGAATAGTGGTGGAGGCTTTTATGCTGAAACTCCGTAGCGGAAGTCGGCGTTTCCGGCCTAGCTTGACTCCAGTGGCACGAGCAGGGAGAGAGCGGACAGGGAGCCCGCTGCTGCCACCTCAACATGGAGTAGAGACCCCTGCATTTACTGCTAAGGAGCGGAGCCCACAGAGAGGAATACGCGACGGCCTCGGTTGAATTCATCCGCCGAGGAGCCCACAGATGATACAGCAGCTAGCGGTTTGAGCAGACGTTGAGGAAAGATCGGCTTTTATTTGAAAGATGGCGAACGACTCTCCGGCTAAAAGTCTAGTAGACATAGACTTGGCTTCATTGCGGGTGAGTGCTGCCGAACCGAGCCAGTGGATGTGTGTGTTTTTTTGTTGTTTTGCTGTGTCTGATCTCACGTTTCTCGATGAAACACACATCGCACAGTGTGGCTAACATGAACAAGTTATACCCTGTCCTCCGATGTCCCTTCTTGTTAGGGCTGAAGTGTTGAAAATGACCGCTGAGCCATAGCGAGGTGTTGCCAGTGTCTGGTTTTCCTTTGTTCGAGATGCATTTGGCATGTAGGGTAGACCAGGGCGCAACAGCTGGCTCACTGTGCACTGTGTATATTATAAATGCATATCACCAACATCGCGTTTTACACAATCTGAACCGCATTTCTTCTCCTTTTTGTCTTTTCAGGATCCAGCTGGGATATTTGAATTGGTGGAGGTAGTTGGAAATGGCACCTATGGACAAGTATACAAGGTTGGTTGGAGGCGCAGTGCATGGCCTGTCCTGTTTTCACAGTGGAGGCTCAGCATAGCCAATGTTTTTCTCTTTTTTTTCCCCCTAAATCTTTATCTAGTCTGGGAACAAAGGGTCTGATGTTAAAAACACCATTTGGATGCATGTGATTGTCCCAGACCACAGCACTGATGCATGAATCAAACAGATGTAATATAGGAGTTTGTAGCAGGAGTTGTTTGTTTTGGTCTAAGTCTGATCAGAGGGTGTAAAATGTGCAGCTGGGAGTGTGTGTGTGTGTGTGTGTGTGTGTGTGTGTAAGGAGTGAATCAGACAGTCTACAGTCTGATGCATCACCGATCTTACATCACCTGTCTTACTGAAAAGTGGGTGAGGAGGCAAGGATGGAGAAACCTGATCTGTCACCAGGCTGATCCTGCTTACCTCACCTTTCTGTTTCTGTCTGCAGCGCCTTCATCTTTTTTTTTTTTTTTTTTCTATACTAAACCAAAATTCATATCCTGTTTAAATCTGGACTTTTCCACTTCGCTGGATGGGAATCCCACTCTTTGGGCCATCTGCTGTCGGTGTCACGTTTCTCTGTTGAAAATTAACATTGCTGCTGTTGAAAGACATCGCCAAGGAGGGAGAGAGACGGCGAGTGCTCCTTGTTGTTGAAGTCAAAGACGTGGCCGTTGGATTGGAGAGTCATCTGTCCTCGGCTGATTTTGCAGCGGGCCCTGTTTCGTTGTTGATGTTGCAGCTAGCTCGTCTTTTTTTTTTGATCTGTATACTTCCACGCACGATGTGCTAAGATTTGTTAAGCACAGCACAGACTGTTAATAGGCTAGTACCAGCAGGCTAGCCAAAAAAACATCAATTTGCTTGTGCACTAAGCAGCGAGCTAAGCTGAGTATTTAATTCTAACAGCCCACAGTGCTCCAGTGACCTGCATTCAATCCCCCAGCGCACTGAACTCCCAGGATCTACCCCCGCCTCTGCTCGCCGAGCAAACCCATCTGCATGCATGTGCTTTACAGGATCACTGCACCTGAAGTCGGCCCTGTGTGCAATGTGGAGAGGAAGAGCAGGATGATTGTCACTAGGAAGTGTGATGCATGCCTGCTATCTTCCCACCAGATGGTTCTGAGCCGGGCGTATGGGACAGAGAATTACTGCTTCTCCCTCTTTTTGTCCCTTTAATCTCTCGCTCCATTCACTGTCCAGTGTTAATTCTATTTGCGAGTGCTGCTGTGTGGGAATGGAGCTTGTACAAGAGAGGGGCTGTCAGATTAGGCCGCAGTTGACACAAAGACGTGCTCGTAACAGGCTGCATGAGATAAGCAAAACCGTCTGTGGTGAAGTCACTGCTCAGTGTAGCCGAAAACCGAAGCTTTCTGTCGATCAGCTGCCGATCAGCAAACTGCCTGTCAGTGTTAACAAGTCAAATGAGCATGTGGCCTGCGAGCATGTGCGGTAGGGTGGTGGTGGTGGTAAAGGAGGGTGGGGGGTGGCTGCAACTGGTAGAGGAGCAGCTGTCCAGCTCCAGACAGAACCTGCCCACCGCTCTCACAAAGCTGAGTTTGTCCCCTCGCTCTTTTTGGGTCTCTCAGTCAACTCAGTCAGTCAGATCCACAGAAAGGAGGTGTTTGTCTGCAGGATTTCAAACGCCAACCAACTGAATAATCACAACAGCCCCCCCCCTGCCCACCCGCCTACCCCCCCTAACTGAAAACTGGGTGGAGTTTCTTTTCCCTCTGAGGCTTTTTCTGCTTTGTCAAGCACTTGGTCACAGTTTGCAAGGCCCCTTTTTCAGATAATACAATGTGACCAGGCTTCTTTCCTCTTTGATTAGTGCTGACTTTTGATTCCTCTGAGACATTTTGTTTTTGTTTTGTTATTTATGGCAAACTGCAGAAACCTGAGTGTCTTACCTTGTACTGAATTAAGTTAGATTTCACAATAAAAGTCCAGAGCAGTTTTTGCATTTATGTTTTTGCTTTTGGCGGCGTCTCGGTAATCCGGTCATATTGTAATCCTCAGATGATATTCACAGTCTTATTAGCCGTTCACAAAGATCCTGCTTTAAAGTGGAGATAATTTATTGATACTGGGAATTGTTTTTGAGGACATTTTGGCGCAAAAGGAGATGGTTGTGTTTAAAGTCAGCATTTAGACAAGAGGAAGTGAAATGATAAATTCTCCTGCATCTTGGACCCGTTGAGCACCGACAGCTGGCTCAAGTGTCTGGTCAGATTTGTAGCCTTGTTCGCTCACACTTTGATCAGATACTTCCTGATTTAAATCACGATCTTGGCGACTGTGAGCTGTGTTTTCTCAGTCAGTGTGACTACACTGCTGCAGATCTTTGACTTCTCTTGTTAAAGTGTCGTTTTTGGTGTTGATACCTGAAACTCAGCCATTATAACGATATTGAAAATAGTCAAACAATACCTTCTGTGGGTGAAGACCTATTAATGCTGGTTAGGAATAAAAACCCTCAAAAATCTATGTGTGCATCGCTTGCTGTGCTGCTCCACTTTCAGCTTTTCATTTTATCCCCAGAAAATTAAAGAACGGAGCTGCTCTCTAAGACCTGAAATGCCATGTCAAGGTTCCTGTGGCCGTGCTGTGCTGCTGGCTCTCTCGCTGTACCCTGTGCCAGGCGGGCAGCCATTGGCCCTGGAGGGGCGCCAGATTACAGTCAACTTCTGAAAACACAGCACAGCAGAATTTGACCAACAGCCATAATGAAAATTACGTTATAGCTAAAAAGCCCTTTTTAAATCTCTTGATTTTTGCGTGAGCCAGCTGGTTGAGAGGAACGGGAGCCTGGATCTATAAGCAGATTGAACTCACTTGTGTATCATGTTATCAACAGAGTGATTAATCACTGTGAAAAGTGTGATTGTCATAGGCTTGTAGGAGAATTTATTGCAACGTAACCACATTATTTTGATCTTTATCAGTGACTTGCTCTTCCATGGTTTCATTTTAAGTCGTGCAGCTGCATGAGCACAATCTCCCACATTACATCTGGAGCCGTATTCCTCACTTAAGTTTAAAATGGTGCATAAAAAAGCAATTAGCTCTGGCTCTTTTAGCCTCATAACCCTGATCCATGTCAGTGGAGGACTTGTAATACACCCTAAAGCAGCGTATAAGTCAGTCACGCAGAGTTTCAAGTCTTTCCTTGTTTTAAAACAATGCCTTTGTGTCCAGACTCTTTTAAAGCACTGCACAAAGAGATTCTCTCCGAGCTTCTCTGCTCCCTCCCTCCCTCCCTCCCTTGCTCTTTATCAGTTGGCTCTGACCCAGCTGGCTCAGTAGACCATCTCAGGTGCCTCGCTCTGGACATACAGATTAAAAAGAAGAGAGTAATGATAACATAGAAGACATAATTCTTGAAATTGTGCGTGGTATGCGGCGAAGATTCCCCCTGCTCTACAGAATGGCCATATATAGTCAGGCCTGAGGCACCAGAGCCCCCGCTGACCTGCCTCTCTGCCTCCCTGCCTGCATGCATCCATGCTGCATGCCAAGGCTGTGCCCACCACTATTTTCATTCTGTCACGTCCATGGTTGAATTGACTGGATGCGGTGGTGTCTTTTTGGGGCGGTGCCAGCGCTCCCTGGCAATCACCAGCAAGGTCATGTGGCTGAGAACTCACCAGGGCCTGACCACCAAATGAGAGGATGATTTCTTCAGTAGCCTTATGTGCTTATGTGATATCATTGGATGTTTTTTTTTTTGTAAGAAAATGTAGACAAGCTTGCTCCAGTGAGCTAATCCAAGAGCAGCAGCTCCTCCTTCCTCAACGCCGTCCGTCCTCCGTCTACTTCCTTTGTTTCATCCCCCTCCAACCTCAGCGGCAGCCTCACCCCTGCCCTCAGGACAAGAAGCTCTGTCCTCAGGGGGCTAGCTACGCCCGATGGGCACGCTGGGTGGGAGCTGTCGGTGAAGAGGGAGTGGAAGCTCTCGTCTCGTGCAATCTGTTAAATGCCCACCAGTGCCATATGGCGCAGGGCGAGACTGGTGCTTACCTCAGGGCAGCGGTTGTTGGTGATTAAAGCAACAAGGTGCTTTGAATGTTTGTTCAGAAAATGCAGCGGTGGATTTTTCTAAAGGAGGTGTGGTGTTGGAATATGTTAAGAGTTTGCAAACACGTGGGAGATGCTCCAGGTTGTTCTGTGAGCATCAGCTCGACGTGCACACGATGGTAGTGTGTGACTTTGCAGTTTGTTATTGTGTCTGGATTTTGTGTGGAAAACCAGACTGGCTGCATGTGCATGTCATTTCCAGAACAAAATCCACGTAGTCCTGTATCAGAGCTGATCTCCGACCAGACTCACACACCTAAAACACACTCACACCTGTGCATGAGTGTACACTTTGCATACTGGAAGTGTTGTAAACAGGAAGTAGATTGTCTGCAGGAACAAGGAACAGGTGAATATAACAGAAGAGATGTGTTGTGAGATTAAAGTGTGGTGTTGTGTGCTCTTCATGAATAGTTCGGAGGCGTGATCTGTGAAACACTTTGAGCTCAAGTTCAAGCACTGAATGTCACACACACACACACACACACACACACACACTCTCCTCCACTTTGCATCCTCTCTAGCCAACACAGTGTGTGTCTCTCTTGTCCCCGTCTCCCCCTCAGTTACCCTCTCCCTAATGGGTGTCACAAGACCCGCGGCGTCCCCTGACCGGCCATGCTGTCTGAACAAAACTGTCTGTGTTCGCCTCTCCGTGTGTCTGTGTGTGCGTGGCTCGTTGAGGCACCTCATCACCCGAGCGGTGTTGAGATGAGAGCGGTGGCAGACGAGGCCGTCTCCTGTGTCTTTGCTTAGTCCACACCTCTTTTCTCTTCAAGGCCACATCTCCCTCAGAAATCTGTTGTTTTATGTGCTAGAGAGAGAGTAGATCTTGCCCACACACCACTGACACCTCTCTCACTCCTCAAACTTTGCAGCATTTGGTCATTGCTGTTTTGTTTTTTTCTTTCACACCCTTCAAATGTTGCTGATTCCCGTTTGGTCATGAGGAGAGACTCCACTCCACCGTGCAGCTTTGATCCCTTCCTGCAGCCAGCTGCTGCACTCTGATCAATAGATATACAGTCACATCAAACTGTCCTCCAGTCCCAGACTCTTATTCAGCTCTCCCTCTGAGCTTCCCCCGTCTCATTCACGCTCTTTTCTCGGCCTCATTGCACGTCTCCTCTCCTCGTCTCTCCGCTCACTGTCTTGTCTTTTATCCTCCCTCCACCTCTCCTCTTTGCATCTTTGTCTTTGGCTCTTCCATCCTTACATCTCTAGGGAGAGCTGGAGTGGAGGCAGCAGGGCCATGGCTAAGTGTGTGTGTGTGTGTGTGTGTGTGTGTGTGTGTGAGAGAGAGAGAGAGAGAGAGAGAGAGAATTGGGTCAGTATGCTGGTATGCAGCCGCAGTATAAAGCAGTCAAGCCCAGAGAGACGGGGGCAAGGCACAGCCCTGGATGTCATGTGCTGCTGCTTACTGTTGATTGATCATTTCCATTCCCGGCATTCATTTAATATATGTAGCAGAAGTGTACATCTGTGTGTGTGTGTGTGTGTGTGTGTGTGTAGACTTGAAGTGACAGTGTTTTTTATAGAAAGGTTGTGACCTGCCTGTTTTCCACCTTCCATCCACCACCTACCCACTCGCTCCGCCAGTTCAAATGTCACCTCAGATCTGCGTGTGACCCTTCTCCAGAGGTTACCCATCCCTCATTACCACCGCTCTACTACCTAAGGCCTCGCTACACACACACTTTCACCGCTGACCTTTAGCAGAACCAAACCAGCGGCACCCGGCAGCTCCCTCTCTCCCTCGCTGTGTGAACTAATAATCTGAAACCGAGTTTGTTTTGCACCTACATGGCTGGTTAGAAAGCACGTCGCTCAATTCAAGCACGCTGTTGTGCAACGGCAGCTCGTAGTGGATTGACCTGGTTAGAGAGGCAGCCAGGTTTTTTGAAATGGTCGCTAAGTGTGATTGATCGTGCGTTAATGTGAAAGATGTAGGGAGGGAGTCTGGGAGAGGCTCATTGTGTTCGGGTCAGTCAGGATGCAGTGGATATGGGCCTTGTAGGAAAGTGCATGGGAAACAGGCCCCCCCCCCATCCTCCCCTCGTGGGCAGACCGCGAACGATACTGCTGAGCATTACTGCTCAATCCACCCTAAAACATCTCTGGTTTCCTAACAGGGCCACTGTTTTTCAATCCATGCTGTGGACATTTGTGAAAGTACCTGAGGTGTGTTTTTTCTTTAACTGGCACCGTGAGCTCTGTTTCTACTTTAAACATGCTTGTGAAATAATTCTCACTCAATGGGAAAGTTCACTCTCTACTTACGCCCTGTGTCAGCACTCAGTTTAATAGAGCAGGCTCACTTATTGAGTTTCTAGCGTAGAGTGGGACTTCTCCGCAGCGCTGTTAATTGAGCCCTCGCAGAACAGTGTATTTTGTTTTCGGGGTAGATTTTAACATAATGTCTCCGGCTCTGTAGGCAGTAAGTCAGTCGGTGGTTTAGTGCAGAGCTGGAGAGAGGCCAGCAGCACATCTGGCCATGGTTAAGAGGAGCCGTGATGGAGGAGTGGAGATGGAGGCCAGGGAGGGCTGAGTGATAGCTCAGTGCCTCAGATAACCCCTCCGCTGCCACGCCTAGCTTGCTGCTGCAAGGGGCCCTCCAGGGCCCCCGCTGCAGCCCTCCAGGGACCAACCCATAGCCAACAGTCTGTATCACAGGGGCCCAGCCATCAATCTATGAGCTGATTGTCAGAAAATGTATTTGTCAACAGTTTTCTAAGTGATTGATTAAGTGGCTTGTTGAGGAAAATGCCTGACAGTTCCTGTTCTTGTTGTTTCAGACTTCTGACCTCTCTTGACCTTTTGGTTCAAAATGTCTCACAATCGATCAGTCGATCATAATAACATCATTAATGTAAATAATCAGTAATGGTGACCCTACACAGGACAGTGTCATGTGGTTTGTCAGTTCTGACGGGATGACGTGTGGTAAGTTAACAGTGGACATGACGCCACCTGTTATGTTTGGTATTTATTGCAGCAGCAGTTGAGCAGGAGTGTCGTTGACTTTATTCATTTCCCTCTTGATCTTAGCAACCCACCCAAAGCCAAAGAGTGCTGGGTTCATGCTGAAACTCGGGCCAGCGTAAAGAGCATAAACAGATTTCTAAAATTCTCATATCATTATTAACCTCGAGGCAGACGGGAGGGGGGCAGCAGCCGGAGTCAAACCCAGGCTGCTGCTCTAAACATTCAGCAGCAACCAGGTGAGTTATTGGGGCTCCTGAAGTGATTGATCCATTAGCTGAGAAAATACTCTCTCTTTAAAGCTTGATTTACAGTCCCACTGAGAAAACATGGCTGGCGTTGACTCTTGTCCTGGTTGGATTTGCCAGTTCCTCCTGGAAGAGCTCTGTCAGTGGTAGCTGTGCAGGATCTGTTGACTGAACTTGGCTGCACATTTTCCTCCAAAAAAAACCTTGCCTGTTTGAATTTTTTTTGATCCACATCATTTGTAACGACTCTGGCAGTCGAGTCGACCCCGAAGTACCTGCCTGGTGTTTTCCTCATTTCAAGGACGATGGATGGATGGATGGATGGATGGATGGATGGATGGAGGGAGGGAGGGAATGAAGGCACTCCAGGGAACTTGTGTGTGATCCAGGCACTCGTCTCATTACTCGTGTCCTTAATGTTGTGTAACCTCAGTTGTGTTGTGGTGGTAGATAAGCACAGCTCCACCCAGAAGCTGAGAGACTTTTGGCTTTATATGACCATAAATCCTTCAGGTTCACAGACAAGGAAGCGTCGCAAAGAACATTTCATTCGTTTACATCCTATAGTCATAAATAAACCAGTTGATGCAGGTGCTGTCCAAAGGCTGTCGTAGATGTTCATACATTTACAGAGGCGCCATCAGATCGACAGTTTATTAACATCCAGAAAGAGAGATCGGTGATTGTCAGTGGGTTATCCACACGGCCTCTCTGTGACTCTGGCGCTGTGCTCTTGGATCAAAGCGAGCTTTGTCTCCAAATCGTATCAGTTTGAGGCAGAAGGCTGGAGAGTGCAGACAGAATCGGCCTCTTGATTCTTCAGTGTCTGACCCCTTTATGTCCATTTTTACAGCTGACGAAGTGAAAGCGGTCGTCGTGCATGGACCGTAAAATATGACACAGTGTAACCTGCACCAGTGCAGTGTTTGCACACAGTTTCATGGGTGTGAGCGCTTGTAAACAATGATGCTTTCTGTACCAGAGAAAGGCAGCGTGGTGTCGCTGAGTCACTGTGATTCTCTATTTGTTGGCACATAAAAAAAAACGTGATTCCTCCTGTATGTCACCAGGGCTGAGCTTTCAATTATCGATTGACCTGCTCAGTCGCTTGGTATGAAATCTGTGAAAGCACGTCGTCCCTGAACTCGGAGTATAAAGGTCCAGTGATCAGCTAAAGATCACATTTGAGGACGTTTGAGCTACAAGCGGCAATTACATGATGATAGAGAGCAGAACAGGCTAATGAACGGATGTAAAGTCATTTAGTTTAATTGAGATTAATTCATAAACCCTGAGGTTTCACCGAAGGATGCACGTGGGTGTGAGGCTGTCTGTCGCTGACCTGTGACCTGCGAGCTGAGCAGACCACGCCAGCGCCGGCAGCTTGTACACAGGGGGAGCCGATGGCCGAAATGTCAGCATCAGTGATGTTTTTGCAGCGGCGACCCCTGGGATCAAAGTGAAGAGGATTAAAGGCATTGTAAAGTGTCCCTCTTACCCCCCCGCCCCTCCCCTTCCAGTGAAACGCGAGGGCCCCTAAGCCACCACGGCTTTTACGTTCATAATCCATACAGTTTCAATTGAATTGACTATGGAATGCACTGGATAAGATGATGGTGTTGGTGTTAGTGGTGTTCGTGGGGGTGGGGGGTCAAGGGTGAGACTTAGATGTGCTTTTACATGTCTCCTCCTTCTTCAACCACGCACACATGCACAGTGTATTGACATGTGTGTGATAGAGTTGCCGCAGTGAGGCCGTGTCACTACAGTGTCGTCCCAGAGAAGAAGAAGAAGAAGGGGAATACCCGTCCCAAACTCATGTGGGTGACCTCCCAAAAATGTCCCATGTTTTATCTCCTCTCAGTGTGTGTGTGTGCGTGTGTGTGTGGAAGAGAGAGAGGCCTCTATTTCAGTCCTTTGTTTATGTAAGGAGTGGCACTGGGGTGTTAGGAGAGCAGAGGAGTCTGGGAATGTTGGGTCTGCTGTTGTGTACTGTATATAGCAGCTTTATATAGGTCATGGGATCCATGTGCCTTGAGACTGTGATGGGAACCAATAGATAACTGATGTTAGCTGATCGACAAGTTGATTCAAATTAGTATCCATGTGTTTGAATACAATGCAACTTCTTTGATAATTGATCCGTTTTTTTCCTCACACAAAGAGACCAAACATTTTCCCATGGGAGGATCTGCAGCAAGTTGAATATTTTTGGTTTGAACTGTTGTTCAGACAAAAATAAGACAAGTGAAGGCGTCGGTTTTTGGTCGTGTGACATAGTGAATGACATTTTCCAATATTTTCTCATTGATAGATTCATTGTAAAAACTATTTGCATGAAAATACAAATTGACAACTTGTAAGTTGTGCATTTAAATGTGACTTACTGTCAAAACGCTTGAATGCATTTGCACTTTCTGGCTGTTTTTGGCAGGCACACGCTCCCAGAGATCATTAATCATCACCTGGACTGACAGTTAATTGCAGCACAATGAGTTCGCCATGTGGAGTGTGAACGCTCACCTCTGTTTTTGCTTCTCCGCAGGGACGACACGTCAAGACTGGACAGCTGGCTGCCATCAAGGTCATGGACGTCACAGAGGTGAGGCTGAAGTGTACGTTGTTTCAGCTGGGACGGCGCAGAGTGAGCAGCCGTCAATCTGCTGAAAGGAAACAGAGGCAATCTGCGAGTGAAGATGTAGCTGCAGACAACTGGTTTTCGTTTTCCGCCATTACACTATAAATACTGGTTAAGTAGTCAAATATGGAAATTAGACGCTCTGGTTGGGATTAAAATCCACCGTCATTCCATCACGGGGAAGAAAAATGCCATGCTCCTTAATGGCTCCCTCACCCTCATAATAAACAGCAGGGGAAGGGCAGGGGCAACAAGATGCTTTTGAGTGAAGTGCGTCATTCGGCGGCCAGCGGGCTGCCCTCAGCCGTGGGAGGTCCCGTCTGCAGATGAGGGAAGGCGCACAACCGCACATGCACACATGCCGAAACACAAAGCAGAGGGTTTTTCAGAGCAGCACTGAGGGCCATCAGGGCCAACCACCCACACGGCCATAATAATGATGGAGGAACATGGGCTTCATCGTGCCGTACACACACATATACACACACGGGCTCATGTGCAGTAGCAGGGCCTCACTGGTGAAGGGGCCCAGGTTTAAAATGTAACGTCAGCTAAATCTTACCAGTGAATCTCCACCGTCTGTGAGGAAGCATTCTCACACACGCTCCCAGCTGGTGCACCTCACCACGAGCTTGACAAATGATGGTGACGCAGCAGCTGATGGCCTGTGTGCGCCCTGACATGTCCGCCGCCACTCCCCACACGGGCCGACGTCACAGTGAGTCACAGCTACACACTCCGCTGATTAGCTATCATGTGTAACCCGGTGCGCAGGATATTAAGCAACTGCTTCCCGTTGAGTGTGACAGACAGTAGGTGTGCCTGCCAGACATGTAGTAACTTCAAGGCAACAGTGCTTTGTGTTTAAAGGAAATCATTTGTCACATGAAGCGCCGCGGAGGATGAACCTGTTTTCCCATATGTTGCAATGAAAACAGTGTTGCATCTACGGGAAGCCACTGTGTCCAAAACACTACAGGCATATTTAAAGTCCCCATATTTTACACTGCTTTGATGTCAGTTTGATTGAAAGCACCAGAAACCATCTCAGTGTAGTTTTACTTTCTCTCTCCTCTCAGGCGTGTCATGTAAATACTGACACACAGACACCGAGGTCTTAACTGTTACCTGATGATCAGTGTGTTTGCGTGAGGCCGTGTTGGTCTCTCTCTCCCTCTCCCTCTCTCTCTCTCCTCTGTCCCCGGCTCTGCAGCTCATCCACAGGCGTCCTGGCTTGTCCACTGTTGCTCTGACCCACATTCTCAAATCCAAACACTCCTCTCCTCCGCCGCCGCCATCCAGGCCTGAAGCTAAAAATGCCTTTCTAGTTTAAGGGTCTGTTTTCTTGTACATTACAAGGATCGTCTGATTCAGAGCGGACGGGGCAATTTGGGCAGATAGTTAGTTGCTCCGACCTTGTTTGTGTAGCCGCTGCGTGTGTTTGTTGAAACCTTTGTGCATCATTCTGGCTTTGTTTGAAGTTTCTGCGTTGCCATGTTGATGATTTTGATTTTTCTAAAAATGTCTAATGCTTTTAACATCTGCTCGTACGCATTCATGTCAAGGCCGGTGCAGATTTGCTGGAATTATTTGGTGTTAAAGAGGATTTTCTGTCACACTTGTATCTTATTTTATACCTTCTTGAATCCCTCTTGAAGATTATGTTTGATCCAGCACCGTGTGTGTGACTCGACACACTGGTTTGCGGCACTATCAGTTGACCAAAAGCTGCGCTCCTCCACTCTGTGACACACATCACCATATGATTGTGTCTGTCTCTCCCCCACCATGTGACTTGTGGCAGCGAGGCTTTCACAGTCGGGAGTGTGATAATCCAACAGCTGCACAGCAGAAAGGGGCTGGAGAGGAGGGGAGGGGAGGGAGGAAGGGAGGAGGGGAGGGAGAGAGGAGGAAGAGGAGGAGGGGGGGGTGCGCACAACAGAAAGGCTTACGTCAACTCAAACGAGTCATGCAGCAGCAGTATGGCGGCGTGCATAGACAGCCAACTGCCATTTTGCTATAGGAGACGCATGGCACCCTGAACAACATGTCAACACAGCTCGTCTTTTTCACCGTCTCTCTGTACTTCATCGCCATGGCGCCTTGAGATAATTGAGAAAAACTCCATGTTAATATAAAGAAGCAAACCTCCATACTCCAGTCTGCAGTGATGATACTGTACAACCTCCCCCTACCTCTGGTCTCTGCCCCCCTCCTCCTCCTTCCTCCCACTACTCTTCTATAGGAGAGGCCATGTAACCATACAGAGAGCCACTCGCGGGGGCTGATCCCTGCATGTGTTCAATTAGTCTGTCACTGTTAATCACCGTCAGCTTGCTATTGGACGCGAGGAGGGAGCTGGCACTGCAGCGAGGTCTGACCTTTTGCGAAGACGTTGAGAGTGGACAGGTTCTCTTCCACCATTTGCATCAAAGGCCGTTTCCAGCAGAGACTAAACACAACCTGAAAAGTACATCTGGAATCTGAGTTAGCTTTTAAACTCTGAGTGAACCCACCGGTTTCTCTGTTGTTTCTGTATCTACAGGCCCTTTGTCTTCAAGTTACATAGAGTCAGACTCAGTTGATTCATCGTCCGTGCAGTGATCCTACACGTCCTGCACACATGATGCAACGTATCAATACAGGAATCGCTTCTCTCTGCAGCTCGATAGCACTCTATTCAGGACCATGTTAGTCTGTGGATTAAGTATGTGTGGGGGGGTTTGCCATTGATCTAATGTATATGTAGTGTTTTAGCAATAATGGCTACTGTACACATCAACTCAGTGAGACTCAGTCATGCATCATTAATCCCCAAACAAAGGAATCACTTGCCGGTAAATGAACGACTCATACTGCTTTGTTACATTAGTCCTAGACATGAATAAGGCCCGGCCAGGCTGAGCTGAAACAGCACCAGGGCGTTGTCGCATAGCTCCACACTCGCTGCGACGCCGAACGTGAAAGTGAATTGAGTTGGATGCGAAATGAAATGATGATTAAAGGCCAGTGCCCACACTGTTGTATTTCACTGTAGAGATTTTCCACAGTGAGCCTCTCTTTAACTTGTGTGTGTGTGTGTGTGTTTTTTTTCTGTGTCAAGGATGAAGAGGAGGAAATTAAACTGGAGATCAATATGTTGAAGAAGTATTCCCACCACAGAAACATAGCCACCTACTATGGGGCTTTCATTAAGAAGAGCCCCCCGGGACACGATGACCAGCTCTGGGTAAGACCTCAAATCCATCCATGAAATTAAGGGGTGGGTAAGAAGTACACAATGAAGCCGTGTTTGGGTGATACTGGGGCTGTTCCACCAGTGCCGAATCCTTTTTGTGATTTTGACCAGTTGTCATTTTCTGCAAATAAATGCTTCAAATGACAATATTTTTTATTTCAAATTAGGGAGAAATGTTGTCGGTAGATCACAGAAGAACTCAAACACATACCTGTAAATAGTAAAACCAGAGAAGCTGATCATTTTGAAGTGGTCTCTCAATAACATTTTCCTTTCCTGATGTTTACTCGTTACCTCGTGATGATTCATGTTTTGTGTTTGTCGTGTAGTTGGTGATGGAGTTCTGTGGAGCTGGTTCGATCACAGACCTGGTGAAGAACACCAAGGGGAACCAGCTGAAGGAAGACTGGATCGCCTACATCTCCAGAGAGATCCTCAGAGTGAGCTCTTCCTCCTCCTCTGCTCTCCTCTCCTCTCCTCTCCTCTCCTCTCCTCTAACTCGTGTCTCTCTCCTCCTCAGGGCCTGGCCCACTTACATGCCCACCACGTCATCCACCGTGATATCAAAGGCCAGAACGTCCTGCTGACGGAGAACGCTGAAGTCAAACTAGGTGAGTGCAGCACTGACCTCAGTTCAGCTGAAAACACAATTGTTTGCTCAGTATGACATCACACTGTCTAAGTGATTAATCTGATTATTAATAGAGCACAATCTATCAGCACCGGTAGATGGTTTCCACAGTAGAAACATGGCGTACAGCACACTGACGCCTCTCTTTACTCTCCAGTGGACTTTGGTGTGAGTGCTCAGCTGGATCGGACAGTGGGGAGGAGAAACACCTTCATCGGGACTCCTTATTGGATGGCCCCTGAGGTCATCGCTTGTGACGAGAACCCGGACGCCACATACGACTACAGAGTAAGAGCCTGCGCTGGAGTTGTCGTCCTGTTGTTGTTGTGGATGTGTGTTTGTCCCTGTGAACATCTGGATTTGCTGGCGCATGTGCACCTGTTGGTGTTTTGGCTCACGGGTGACGTCTTTGTCTTGCAGAGCGATCTGTGGTCTTGTGGTATCACGGCTATTGAAATGGCTGAAGGAGCACCACGTGAGTCCCACTTGTTTTTATTACCTCTGGTGTTTTTTGTTGGAATCAGTGTCTTGAATCCATATTGATGCATGTGCGCTTCTTCTTTCAGCTCTTTGTGACATGCACCCGATGCGCGCGCTCTTCCTTATTCCACGAAACCCGCCTCCTCGGCTCAAATCTAAAAAATGGTGAGTACCACCCAGACGGATGTTTTCCATCTGCCCTTATGAGTGTTTTTATCCTCTTCCAATCTTCTTTTTCGCCCTAATAAATCCTTATATATCAAGATAGGCCATAATATTTCCTGCCTGGCCGCTCTGTGTGCTCTTGCACATTTCGATGTTATCTCAGACTTCAGACCAGGCGGCTGCGGAGGCTTGGATAGTGAGCTTGGCTTTTCTTCTGTGCTTTGCTGCTGAGCTGAACATCTGTGGTACACCTGCTCTGGCAGACTCAGCCTCTTCTGGCACACTCTGTCGCTGCTCTGGATGCAAATGCAGAAAAAATAAAAGCTTTGACTTTTTTTTTAAGCTGCCGTCAGAGCTGAGACGAATTTAAAAAGTTCAATATTTTCTTTCTAACACGAGGTTGGATCCTTGAGTCTTACAGATCCTGTTGTGCATAACACAGTGAATTGTCTGGCTGCTCGATTTGAGCGGCAGCAGCAGGTGCAGTGACGATGATCATTTCATTGTGCTGCACTTCATATTTCAGTTTGCATGGTGGATATGTGATGAAAGGTGCGCTGCTGCCTGTCCGTGTGCATTCATTTCAATTTACACTGAGAAAGCAGAGGCTGCTGTCACGCTGTGGAAACCTGACTGTTCTCAGGACTCTTGGGCAATTTGGAATCGGCTTATTTGCAGAAATGTTTTCCTTGGATCCCTGGATGAGCTCTGTCCATGTGTGGCTGAAATATTTGTCTGGCTCCCGCTGTCTTGTTTTATAATTCACCCTCTCTGTCTCTCTCCCTCCCCTTCTCTCCTGTGCAGGTCCAAAAAGTTTTTCAGTTTCATCGAGAGCTGTCTGGTGAAGAACTACACGCAGCGCCCCCCAACAGAGCAGCTGCTGAAGCACCCCTTCATCCGAGACCAGCCCAACGAGAGGCAAGTCCGCATACAGCTCAAAGACCACATCGACCGCACCAAGAAGAAGAGGGGAGAGAAAGGTGCGTTTGACTGTCTGCATCCCGTCAGCAGATAATGTCATGTTGTCTTGTGAGTTTCCAGCTCTGAGCGACTTCTACATTTATTACAGATGAGACAGAGTATGAGTACAGTGGCAGCGAAGAGGAGGAGGAGGATCCCCCAGAGCAGGAGGGAGAGCCCAGGTAGGAGCTAGTAGTTGTAGCACTTTGTAAAAACCAGTTAAATTAGATGAGACCCAGTCTAATCTGACCCCGCTGTCCGATTCCTCCCCTCTTCCAGCTCCATTGTCAATGTGCCAGGTGAGTCGACCCTGCGCCGCGACTTTATCCGCCTGCAGCAGGAGAACAAGGAGCGGTCGGAGGCGCTCCGTCGCCAGCAGCTCCTCCAGGAGCAGCAGCTCCGAGAGCAGGAGGAATACAAACGGCAGCTACTGGCTGAGAGGCAGAAACGTATCGAGCAGCAGAAGGAGCAGAGGAGGCGGCTGGAGGAGGTGGGGAGAGAGGAGACATGGAAAAGAATAAACTGCTGAAAGTCATGTTTTTGTTTTTTTTTTAAATCCATCTCTGTCTTTGTCTTTTGTCTATTGTCACTATAGCAACAGCGACGTGAACGGGAGATGAGGAGGCAACAAGAGCGCGAGCAGCGTCGCCGTGAGCAAGAGGAGAAGAGGCGCATCGAAGAGATGGATCGCAGACGTAAAGAAGAGGAGGAGCGCCGGCGGGCCGAGGACGAGAAGAGAAGGAACGATCGTGAACAGGTAACAGGTTTTTCAAACATCTTCGGTGCATCTGCGACATCGCTCCCCCATTATCTGCTCTCTAACTCCTCTGACTGCTCTGCATTGATTGGCAGGAGTACATCAGGCGCCAGCTGGAGGAGGAGCAGAGGCACCTGGAGATGCTGCAGGAGCAGCTGCTCCGTGAACAGGCCATGCTGCTGGTCAGTCTCACACATACTCCACAGATAATTCCCACAGCACATAAACACCTCTTTATTCCTCCTGCTTAGTTAAACGATCCTCCATGAGTTTCTAAGGCAGATTTTTGGCGTGCAACGCGGTGACATTTAAATGCTGTTGTCAGAAAATGCCCCACAGCAAATCTCTGTTTGTACGAGGTGTTTTTGTTTCTGACTCATCTCCACATCATAAAGCTGTTGAGTCATTTTCACTACAAAAACAAGTCGGAGGAAATGTTGTCGTCTTCCTTTGTGTCACGTTGTTTTTGTTTTTTTCCACACATTTTCACATTATTTTTGTTAAGTGAAACAAATCAATAATTCTCCTCTAGAATCTCAAATGTTGTTTTGTGGTGACAAATGCTGCTGTTTATTCACGGTACATGATTTTGAGTCAGCCTAGGTTTGTCAGGTCTCTTCTCACCACCTTGAATCCACCACACACTCTGCATTAGGAGTTCAAGTGGCGGGAGCTGGAGGAGCAGCGCAAGGCTGAGCGACTCCATAAGAGGCTGCAGCAGGAGCAGGCCTACCTGCTGTCGCTCCAGCACGAACCCAAACAGCAGCCTGGCGACAAGACCAAACTCCCCTCAGACCATATCAAACCTCCACAGACCTCCACCCTGCCCCCCGACAGAGTCCTTACGACAGCCCCACAAGCTCAGGTCCTTGACGGCGTTGTTTCTGTAGCGAGAGGGGCCCTCGAGTCCTCCAGGGCCCCTCAGACCGTCCCCGCAGACAGCGCTAAGTCCCAGGCAGCAGTGCCAGAAAAGACTCACGCCTCTGAGACCTCTCCCAGCCCCAGCCCCCCTCAGACTGAAACCCCACCTGACTCTAACCCTCCCCAGGCGGAAAGCGTGGAGCCCGATAGGCCCGCCGAGCCTGTCAGTCATCCTCCTCAGCCTATCAGAGAGGTGAACCTCCTCCTCGGCTCTGCCTACCCCGCTGCCTGCTCTATCCAGCTTCTTCTTGCTTTTCCTCACAGTCTCAGTGACCATGATGACGGAGGGGGTGCGAGAGAAACAAAAAAAACGGTTTACTTTAGCACAAACAGCTTCGTTTAATTTAACGTTCTCTGTTTTGGTTGCTGCGGTGTTACTCCACAGCAACGGCTAATTTGTTAGTACGCAGGCTCTTTTGAATGAAACACGTAGGGGGTACGGTGGAGAAAGGAAAAACCACAGGCTCCCGACCAGCTCTTTATGTCCTGAATGAAACGGAGCTGTTCTCCTCCACTCTCTCTTGGCTCTCGCTCTGTCTTGCACTCTTGCTAGAAAACTAAAACCTTTCCCAACCATATTTTCATCGTAATTTTCACTTTGAGCTGAAGCCGAGAAAAAGAAATAATCAATAACAAGGTTTGGAAGAATCAGCAAGAATCCAGTCTTGTAAAAAAAAACATGAATATTTACTGTTTCTCCCGTTAGAATAAAGACGATTGCAGGGGCTTTTAATTTTTTATTCCCCGTTATTTTGCCATTTTATCCGCTGTCATCTGGGTCCAGTCTCAGAAGATTAAAATCAAGTGCTCCTCCTCCTTTCATCTCCGAGGGTTTTTCGCCTCAGAGCAGCGTAGAACCACAAGTGTCAGGATTTCCTCTTGATCTTTTATGGCCGATCTGTGACGCCCTTCAGTGTGTGTGTGGATTGGGCCGTTGCATGTGTATGGCTGAGGCCCAAACTAACATGCAGGACAGAAGCAGTGTCTCCCGTCATCAACAGAACCTGCTCTGTGTCATTAACAACCTTTCTGTCCATTTTATGATTAAAAAAAAAAACAATCTAGGATGTATTTGTCTCCACCTCCTGTCTGTCCACACACACCTGTGTCTGTACGGCTGCCTCAAGCATGTGTGATGTCATTGTCAGCAGATGTCTTCATGGTGGTCTCTGCCAGTCCAATGTGCAGGTTTCAGAGTGTGACAAAGGATTCCTGTCGTCAGAAAATACAAAGAGACGGGAAACCCAGCAGATTTTCCTCACTTTAACTTCAGTCACTGAAATATTTCTCCTGACCCTCATCCCAGGCTGACGAGCGGTACCGTAAGAACATTCAGGGCTCCCCTCAGACCGCCCCTCCTCCCAAGCAGCCCCCCCTGCCTCCCCGCTCCTCTGAACCGTTCTCCAACGGCGGCTCCTCCTCCGAGGCCTCCGCCATGCACCGGCCCATGGAGCCACAGGTAATCCACCCCCACCACCTCCTCCTTCATCCTTTTTTTCCTCCTCCTCCTCCTCCTCTCGCTCCCTTACATCCTTTTGCACTAGAAACAGCTGGTAACTGAAAGAAATCTGCAGAGATTCTGTTGATTAGTAACATCAGGAAATTATGTTTTGCAGTTTGATCACTTAAAAACAAACAGCTGGTATCTCACACCAGCTCATATCTGCATCTCAGATCATTTCAAAACTCTGAATAGAAAACAAAATGGAGAATCGTGTGTGATACTCTCTGTGTTCCCATCGTTTCAGCTGCAGCATCAGTTTATCAGAACGTCAGAGCAGGTGGAGGCTGTAAACTCCTGATCTGGAGGAACATGTGCTTTTCCAGGCTGCGATAAATATCACTGAACAATCTCTGATCACATGACCTGTGAATGATGTCATTCATTCTTTTACTGACACTAAAAACTTGTCTCAGGTGAAGTAATAATTACAGTCCGAACAAGCATCAGAGTGTGTTTCCACGTTAAAGGAATGATTCATCATTTCTGCAAAATCGAAACAAGGATTTCTGGTTTTCGCTTCATATTCATGAACATGAAGGTGACAACAGTCGTGTGTTGTGTATTTGCATCGAGCTGCAGTGAGTCAGAGTGAAACATCATCGTGTCATGTTTTGTCAGCTGTATGCATGTGTGTATATATAAACACATGTATGTGAAGCCACACACATCTTCCCTCATGTCTCACTGTGTTGTCTGCTTGTTTCACCTCCCCTCCTCCTCCTCCTCCTCCTCCTCCTCTTCCTCTTGTCCCCCTCCCTCCCTCCCTCCCTAAAAGGTCCAGTGGTCCCACCTGGCTGCTCTTAAAAGCAGCAACAGCGCCGCCCCCTCTCCTCCTCCTCCTCCTCCGCCCGTTGTCTCTCGCTCCCAGTCCTTCAGTGAGCCCGGCGGCGTGACCTCTAGCTTTGCACAACTCCACCTGCGCTCCCAGGACCCCCACCATCACCACCACCATCACCCATCGCCCGCACGCACTGACCCCCAGCCCCAACCTCCCCTCCACCACCACCCTCAGGCCCAGACTAGGGCCGAGCACCAGGCCGGCAACGAGGAGGTGCCTCCGAAGGTAAGGAGCGACGAGGGCCTCCCGTCCCCACCCGTCTCCCTCCCTCATTCACCACCTCTCATGCTCCACCACTGCCTGTCTGTTATCGAACACCACCATTAAACACTGTTGTAACAAAACTAAACCAGGAAACTTTTCATTCCCAGACTCACAAATGACATTAAGGTTAAACATCGATCAAAATGCAGCAGTTATGTCACACAAACCCAATGAGCAGCACGTTCCTCCAGTAGAAACTCACTCTGGTGGTGTTGGTGCTGCAGAGCTCCACCTCTGTCGGAGCACTCAGTAGCTGTGCATTAAAAGATGCTTTTATAACTCACAGTTCAAAGTAGCAGACTGACTGAATGAAGGGTAGATGTTGGGGTTGATCTGATTATACGATGAGGTGAAGATGAGCTCTTCTCCGATTCCTTGTTTATTGTCTTGTTTAACTTTCTGTTCTTTCACATTTTCACTTTTAGAAGAACTTGAATTTAAATGCACTACATATGTGTGAGAGCGTCTGAATCTGTCTCCTCCAGGTGCCGGTGAGGACGACATCCAGGTCGCCAGTGCTGTCCCGTAGAGAGTCCCCCCTGCCGTCACAACCTGGCAACCAGGGCGGACAGAGGAGCGCCGGCAGGTAAGTAAAAGAGACCTCTGCAAGCTCTGTATGCTGTACGTTCACCTCTGTGTGTTAATGAGACTTGTTAATGTTCCCTGTGGCAGTAACGTGGAGCAGCGCCCGCTGTGGGACCGGGTGGAGAAGCTGCAGCCTCGGCCCGGCAGCGGCAGCTCCTCTGGATCCTCCAACTCCAGCTCCCAGGCCAGCCCCGGGGACCGCTTCAGACCCCGCTGTGAGTCCCCTGGTACTGTGCACAGCGGCATTTCGCTCCCTCTACCAACTGCTTATTAGCTCATCACGATTATTACTATAATAACACCATCTTCACTCGACACGCCACATTTCGATAGCTTGCCATGCTGAGCTGTTTCTCTCCGGGCCGTTGAGATTCCTCTCAGAGCCAGCTCCTCTGGCCCAGTTCTGTTTCTCCCACACTCATTCCGCTTTCCCTTTGTTCTGTCAAAGCTTCTTCCAAATCTGAAGGATCGCCTCTCCAGCGGCCTGAAAACGTTCCCAAAAAACCAGATGAAAAGAACCTGGCCCGGCCCACTCGACCAGCTGTAAGTCCACTGCTTCCACAGTCCTGCTTTTTATCATTGTGTGACACTGAATAGGTGAAAACTTGTGTCTCTCTCCTCCTCCACTTGTGTTTTTCTCTATTTCCCACCACTCTAATTATTCAACCACCTGATGTGTGCAACATCTCATGAATCCAATGGTTCGTGATTGTTGGGGAACCTCTTAGGGTGATGTGGTAAGCCTATTAAATGAGATTAATCACACCTATGCTCTGCCTGCACCATCGTCCCCCCTTTCATTGCATTATACACTAAAGTGTGGTGATGGAAGAAGTTTCTCTGCTTCGTGAGGATTAATGCGATAATTCATTTCAGCTCTGTCATTGGTTACGTCCCCTCTGCCTGTGATGTGATTGCCTCCTGCTGGCGTCCTCCCTCATGCCTGCACAGTTTATTGCTTGTTGTCGGTGAAATGCACACGGCACTGGGGGGGTTAACCCCTCCACAGAAAGCTCCTGATCCTGGATTTGAATGCAACCACACATCTGAATGCAAACACACTATCTCCTGTTTCCTTGTAGTTGTCAGAGTGGCTTCTAATCTCACCTGGCTTTGTCGCCAGATAAACTGTCGCCCATTTGTTATTGAACGTGTCGGGGAAATATCACTCTCCCTTGTTTTTGTTTTACAAGCCTGCATCAGTAAAACATGGATACAGACCCAAGGAGCAACACTGAATGCACCTAGAGATTTAAGGCTGCAATGAGGAATTACGCTCCAGTTATTCTAAAGATGAATCACTCCTTTCAGGACCTGACCGCTCTGGCCAAAGAGCTCCGTGCGGTGGATGATGTGCGGCCTCCCCACAAGGTCACCGACTACTCCTCCTCCAGCGAAGAGTCGGGCACCACAGACGAAGACGACGACGAGGAGGTGGACCAGGAGGCGGGAGAGGAGTCCACCTCAGGAGCGGAGGACTCCAGAGCAGGGTAGGTAGAAGTGTGATGATGTCGTTGTCCAAATTGTCCATGTTGTCTGTCGCTTCTTTGTGAATTTATGTTTAAATATAAAGCAAGATGAGATATTTTCTTGTCAGACAAAGATGTTGTTCCTAGACTTATGTGCACTGTGCTCGCATGGCTTCTCTGCATGGCTGTTAACACTGGTCTGGTTATGGACATCAGATATTCCCATGGCTTCTACAGGAGGATGAGTAACGGGGAGACGGAGTCCGCTAAGACCATGCTGGTCGAAGACTCGGAGAGCGACCAGGCCACCACGCCCTCCAAGGACGGCACGCTGGTGATCAGACAGGTAAGAGGTGGAGACAAGAGCGTGGCTCAGAGTCTCACTGCCTTCATGTAGTTGTTAGAAATGTTGTTGTTCCTTTTTTCTTTGTTCTGTGTCATCGTCCACTCATTGTCCACCATTTTCCTGTTTTGTTTTAAAGTCCAGTCATTTGCTGCTTCACGTTTTACATGTTCAGAGATGATCAGAAGAATCTGTTGTGTGATGTTGTTGTGAATCATGAAGTGAAGCAGCAGACTAGCAGTCAAACATGCAGCTCCTCCTCCTCTCCACCTGCTTGCTCCAGCCCAAGTGTGCCTGTTCTTGCTTCCAGAGCACCATTGACATAAAGCGGTTGGTCAATCTCTCACCATCCTCCTCTTCCTCCCCGGCCGGCTCCGGCCACGGCCACGGGCAGCCCCAAGCCCCCGGCCACGGCCTGCCAGAGAAAAACGGCTTTGCCGGCCGAATCCACCACCTACCAGACCTTATCCAGCAGAGCCATCACTCCCCTTCCTCCTCCACAACCATCCCCTCCTCCTCCTCCACTTCCTCCTTCCCCTCATCATCTAGCCATGCCAGTCCTGCCATGTCCCCACAGAATCCCTTGGACAAGCTCACTGCCATAGAGGTATGTCACCCCACCATCACAGGGACAAATAACCAAGGCGTGGACGGTTGCAGGTGCACAGTTGCAAATGTTTATTTTCATCCAGCCAGTCCAGGATCTGTTGTCATCCTCTGGACAGGACGCTAGGAAAAATAAATTATTTGCAAATGCTTTTTTCTCTAATCTGTGCTCACCCACCGTCCAGCCCTTGATTGTTGGTCTGAGCCTCTCTGCACCCTCTCCTGCCCTCCCTCCCTCCCTCACTCCCCCCCATCACCCTGTGTGTCCTGCTGGCTTCACTCTGGCTCTGCTCTGCCCCCCTCTGGCTTGGCTGACACCTCTGGTTTGAATCTTCAACCTCCTTTCCGTTCACTGCATTGCACTGCGTTGCTGCTAACACTGGTGCCTCCTGGTGGTAGG
Organism: Caranx ignobilis; assembly: GCA_021432705.1. Taxonomy (NCBI): domain Eukaryota; kingdom Metazoa; phylum Chordata; class Actinopteri; order Carangiformes; family Carangidae; genus Caranx; species Caranx ignobilis. The sequence continues at coordinate 20,574,622 of MU269989.1, forward strand.
ACACGGTCAGGGCGTGGAGGAAACTAAACCCGGGGCTCCTCAGGGTGAACCACGACCAACCATTTCTTAACAGGACGTCACGACGTAGTGGCTTTGAGTAGCTGTACTAGTGTCGGGTGACGGCTGCCTGGTGTGACGTTCAAAACAACCATATAACCCACGTACACACAGAAATCATCTGCTATTATTGATTAATAGTAAACAACAGGCATCTTGGGTGGTGGACTTCTCCTCTCTTTGCTTTATTAGCAGCAGCTTTTTTCCTCTTAACACCTCACAGCAGCAGCAGCTCATGTTTGGATCACTTCCTATTTCCCTAAACACATTTCTTCTCGTCTCACATGTTGTTTTTTCCTCTGTAACATGTATGTCCCTGTGTGCTTCACGGCAACTAACAATAACAGCATGTTTGATTTGTTACAAACCTGAATTTCACTGCCAGTTTTTTTATTCCCATTTATTCGTGTCATAAAAAAAAACACTTTGATTGAACAGATTTATGAGCCCCAGAGGCAGAGCTGTAATTCACATGCTCCAAACTGAGCAGTCTGCTGCTAATGCAGAACAATCGTAGTCAGATTTATCAATGACACGTCATGGATTGGACCAAAAGCCTAATAAATAATATGCTTCATGTCTGTTTTGTCATTGGGAGATATCTGTAAATCTGTTTGTGTTCTAAATGTCTTCCATCTCTCTCAGTCCCAGTCAGAGAGCAACTCCATGTCCAAACACAAGTCCTCCTCGTCCTTCACTCCCTTCATCGACCCACGCCTTCTCCAGATCTCTCCATCCAGTGGCAGCTCCCTCAACAACATGGGTAATTAAAAACTGAACACTCCTCTGTTCCCTGATGACAGAAACATGAGTTATTTTTTTTCCCCTGGGGAGTTTTTATGAGCAATAACTTCTCCTCCCACACACACACACATTTTTTCCATCATTGATAAAGAAGTAATGTTGAAACTCTCGGGCTGAGGTGATGAGTCTGTCCAGTGGACTGAGGACAGACACACAGCACCGTGTCTTTGTTTGTGATTTATTTACATGGTGGCGTCTCTGCTCCTTCTCCACAGCTGGATTTGGGCAGGACGGACGGCTGGTGGACCCACTGAGGTCCGACCCGTCCCGTAAAGGCTCGGTGGTCAACGTCAACCCAGTCAACACGCGTCCGCCAAGCGACACACCTGAGATCCGCAAGTACAAGAAGAGGTTCAACTCTGAGATCCTGTGCGCTGCACTCTGGGGTAGGTTCATGTTAAAAAGTCAACGCAGCACTGCAGTTGACCTCGCTGTTACTTACTCTTGTTTGTGTGTGCGTCTGTGTTTGTTCCAGGAGTGAACCTGCTGGTGGGGACAGAGAGCGGCCTGATGCTGCTGGACAGAAGCGGCCAGGGGAAGGTCTACCCCCTCATCAACCGGAGACGCATCCAGCAGATGGACGTCCTGGAGGGACTCAATGTCCTGGTCACCATATCAGGTACAGCTCTCGCGCAGCCATGTGTGTATTTAAAACGTACACGTGTATGTTTGTCTGTTCTCTCACTGCTCAACCTCGGCCACCTGCAGGTAAAAAGAACAAGCTGCGAGTTTATTACCTGTCGTGGCTCAGGAACAAGATTTTGCACAACGACCCTGAGGTGGAGAAGAAGCAGGGTTGGGTCAACGTGGGCGACCTGGAGGGCTGCGTCCACTACAAAGTCGGTACGTCCCGCCCAGAGATTCTTAACCCAGGACTGAGTGATACACACAGGAATTAGGTGAATCCAGCCTTCACAATTGACTCGCTTCTCCTTTTCATTCCAGTGAAGTATGAGAGGATCAAGTTCTTGGTGCTGGCCTTGAAGAACGCTGTGGAGGTTTACGCCTGGGCTCCCAAACCCTACCACAAGTTCATGGCCTTTAAGGTGAGTGTGGTCACAGGAGGATCTGGGTTCATTAGTGCCACAGACGTAAGACTGACTTTCTTCTCCTTTATTGCTTGATGTAGTCTTTTGGTGACCTGGTGCACAAGCCTCTGTTGGTCGACCTGACTGTAGAGGAGGGTCAGAGGTTAAAGGTCATCTACGGCTCCTGCTCAGGCTTCCATGCTGTGGATGTGGACTCTGGTGCTGTCTACGACATCTACCTGCCCACACATGTACGTGCTCAGCTGAGTTTGGGCGTATCTCGTCTTTTGAATGCTGTTTCCCCTGCTAACACTTCTCATCCCTCCTTCCCTCCCTCTATTAGATCCAGACCAGCATTCAGTGCCACGCCATCATCATCTTACCCAACACTGACGGGATCGAGCTGCTGGTGTGTTATGAGGACGAGGGCGTCTACGTCAACACCTACGGACGCATCACCAAGGACGTGGTGCTGCAGTGGGGAGAGATGCCAACTTCAGTGGGTGAGTCTGCCCGAGAGGGGATTTAATAAACAAACAGAACAACACAGGAAGTCTCAGTCTGAGGCTGGGGAAACTGTGACACGTCCCGAAAACTCCCTCTGTGTTTGTGCAGCCTACATTAGGTCAAACCAGATCATGGGCTGGGGAGAGAAGGCCATAGAGATCCGCTCTGTGGAGACGGGACACCTGGACGGCGTCTTCATGCACAAGAGAGCCCAGAGACTCAAGTTCCTTTGTGAGAGGAACGACAAAGTGAGCAGAGTCTTTATTTTCAGTCTGTCCTCTTTGTCTTGATCGTCACCAGATCTGCAGCTTTCATGTTTCTCTTCTTTCGTCGTCTGTCTCCTCAGGTCTTCTTCGCCTCGGTGCGTCCCGGCGGTGCCAGCCAGGTCTACTTCATGACTCTGGGACGCACCTCCCTCATGAGCTGGTAGTGGACACCGCCTCCACGTCAACAACCAGCCGACACGACGACCAACAGATGACGATTGTGACCACGACCAATGATGACGAACAAGAGAAGCCTGGAGCCTGAGCCGCGTCTCGCTCAGTGAAACCACGGATTTGACTGTAATCATGAAATGTAACGAGGAGTGTGGGTGAGTGTTTTCGAGGGCGGGGCAGGGGGTTAAGTCCGCTGAGTGTACTCACTATAATAAAACAACAGAACCCCCCCACATGAGCCTCCGGGTTCCTCTCACCCCGACCTTTGTGCTGAACTCCACTCGTCCTCCTCTTCCTCTGCGGGAACGTGGGATCTGTTGCCTGTCGATGGTAAATCTTTAATGTGTCATAGTAAAACGTTGCATTGTGTGTGTGTGTGTATGTGTGTGTGTGTGTGTGAATAGAGGAAAAAACACTGAGCATGTGAATGACTGACAAAGCGTGTTTGTCTGAAGGGACGATACGAGGCTAAACGTGGCGAATACTGTACGCGCCACGTTCTGACTTTAGCCGCTCGTGGCTCCGTTTAGTCCAGGTCCTGTTTGGGTCAAAATTGAACTCCTGTTCCCTCCGTGATAGATTTCCACGTCAAGCATGTCGTCAAACACTAGTTCACAGTCACGGTTTTACTCCCACAAATGATGCTTGACTTGTAAATCTGCTTCCGTCTTCACTTTTTTGCCTTCTCCTCCTTTTAAGTGAAGATTTTTTTTCAAGGGACCTTCTGGATATTTCCATTAAAAACAGGGTACTGGATCTCAGCTTGTACATAACTAACACTGACATCAACCTTTCCCGGGTTTAACAGACACTTTCTCAACTTTTACCACATTGCCTCACGTACTGTAGGTTTTGTCAAGACAGAAGTAGCCCTGTTTATGACAGCATGTTGCTTTGGTGTTATTAACAAAAAAAAAAAAAGATCCCCAGTTTTTAATACACTGTATATTTTGTATGTGACTTGCTGCACATAAATAAAGCATAAGAACACAGGACACACCTGTAGATGAATCTTAAAGGAAGAATCCACCCTGTTTCTCTTCAGTCTGTGATATATTTACTTTTTGTTTTCCTCTGGTCGACCACCAAACAATAAAAACACCCAGAAATGTGAGGTTCCTTACAGTAGCTTGTTTCTTCATTATTATTATTTTTTAAATCAGGTGGATTTTTCCTTTAAGGTCAGTCATAAGTAGGGCTAGGATAAACTGTGAATTAGACAAGCAGAATTAGCAGGTGGCCGTTAACGTAGCATGGAGGCCAGCAGGCAGATGTTGACAGTAAAGGGAAGGAAAGGCAGCGTAGATGATGTCACTCAGGTGGGTTGAGAAGAAGCTCTGAACATCACACTCTACAGAGAGGAGGACGACCACCATCACCCAGCTCCGTATTAGAGGAGACTGTAGCTTAGTGCTGCGTTAGAAAGGTCTCAAGCTGATTAAAAACTGCTCAGAATCCTCTGAAGAGCAAAGACATGTGGATGTTGTGTACTGTTGGACCCCTTTAGTCTGAACCAGCCATGTGATTCAATATTGGACCTCTTTTTTTGACATTTTGGGCTTCAGACAGATTAGTTTACACAGTCCAGTCTGGCTTGAAGAGACAGATTCACCACTTTAACTGGACCATTACTCCATCCTACAATTGTATTTTGCTTCCCAGTTCTATTTTCTTCCTACGACAAGGCGAGGCATGTTTGTCACTGAAGGTTAGGACGGGATTGTCTCACTGTTAAACTGTCAGATCCATCCCGTGGCTGTGCGTATGTATGAATGAGAAAAAAGAAACACTTGACAACAGGACTCACATCTGCTCCCTTCACCTAATCTCTCTGCTCCCGCTCCCAGTAAGGACGCTGCCTTCACTGTCGAGCTGCAGAACACGGGAACGAGGCGCTTTCACTGTGTGATCATCTGTGAAACGCTGGGAAGGGAAAAACAAAACAATCACAACACGTTCTAATAGCAGTGTTACAAAACCACTTCAGACAGTGTGAACTAAGCAGCATATTTTTAACTTGGACTTAGTTTTTAGTCTTGTTTCTGCGATTTTTATTATGTAACCCTTCAGATAAGTATGCAATGCAGTGGTTTTTAAATTGTAATGCACACCTTATGTTGAAAATGTTTACAGAAGCAAATGTTTTGTTAAACCAATGTGCATCGATATGAATATTTATGGTTTATTTTGAGGGCAGTTTTTCCCTGTTTTGTATTTTGTATTATTCCCTTTTTGTACTATCATTTAGACGTTTGTGTACAGGAATAATCTACTTTTTGCTCACATCATGAATTACGCAAGTCCAGAGTGTGATTTCACTGATTCCTCTACATCCTGCATCGTGCAGTGCGCCCCTGGCTGTGGCAGCGTGGATCAAATGTTTTCTGCCTGCCAGGTGACATGTTTCCCCCTCAAACGTCTCTCTGCCATGCCTCTCTAATTTATGTCCTCTCTGTGTGTACTATGGGAATTACTGTATTTTCCTGAAGGTCTTTTTTTTCCATTGAATAAAATCAGAAGTAATTTACAGTGTGGTGTCATTCTTTGCAAAAGTTGTTCTGCACATTTTGAAAGCAACACTGTTCACCACCTTGCCACCAAGTGAAGCAGCTACAAAAGACCTTGTTAGGCAAGTTTCTAAAATGTGTCACATTAAATACAGAAAAAAGGCCCCTGAGCTCATGTTGTACAATCATGCATCACTAACTATACAATCAGTGGTATGTAATTGATTTTAATTTTTTCAAAATGGAGCAAACAATTGTTCCCTGAAGATTTAGTTTTTCTGCAACATGCATTTCCTTGCATAATAAAGTGTACTACAGCTGGCTAGATGTAGTAGTAGACAAGCAGAGTATAAAATGGGATGAAATGTAAATAACTGTTTACAAAACTCAAATAAGTTGCATAAAAGTTTTCATTAAATCTTTGGTTAAAATCAGCAAAAAAAAAAAAAAAAAAAAAAAGTTCATTGGAAAAATAAAAAGGCCACTTGCTGTTACATGTTTTCACCACAGGGTGGCGCCATTGTGCTCCTCACGGCCCATCCCACTTCATGTCGCCTCCAATGGGTTAGCATTTCCGCGAAGCTAGCATTAACGCTACACGTCGTAGTTTCCGGTTTTCGTTGAACATATGATACTGAAAGTACAAACTGCTAATATTGTTTATATCGCACAGGAAACAAACATAAATTGTGTTGAGATTGTAAACGGCTTTGTGTCGCATGGCAACACGTAAGTCTTAATGCAGGAAGAGCTCAGTTCGCCGCTTCATAGCACGTAGAGCTGTTATTTTGAAACGCCGTCAGAGCGGAAGTCGCCCCACTACTTCATGTAACTTGACGCAGCTCGGCTGGGTCACGCTGCAATCCAGCCGGATGTTTTGCGTCGCCAGTATGTGATGGGAACGATTGCTCGGTGTTATTTCTTTCTGTGTGAGTGTGAGTGTGTGTGTGTGTGTGTCGTCTCCGAGCTCCGGCGGCGGCGGCTCTGATCAGGTGAGTGACCCGGCGGCTGCGAACGGTGAGCGGACCTGTTTGTCGGGGGAGCTGCAGGTTGGCGTGTGTGTGTGTGTGGAGGGGGGGGCTGCAGGGAGGTCGTGACGGTGTTGGTTTGCAGTGACCGTGCACGCCTCTGCGCGCCCCCCCCAACATCTGTGATATAGTTGTGTGTAGATTGAAGCCTCAACAGGCTGCAGAGGGACGCTGCTGTGTTATTGCTATGGTCTGTTAACTGTGAATGCAGCTTTACAGACATTTGAGTGGCTGTTTTTTTTGCTGTGGAGAGAAGGAGGCCTGAGCAAAACACAAGCTCCCACTGGTTGTTGGTTCTCTGGTGGATTTATGAGGGGACACTGAAGACTCTGTCTCTTTCTCCACCTGTCAACTGTGTCTTTGTCCCCCTGCTGACAGCTGTGTCTGTGCTGCAAACTGCTTAGTAGTGGCTCCATGAGGATCAGAGCTGGAGCTGCTCAGGCTTTTGTTTTTTTTTTATTTTTGGTGGAAGAGGAAGGGGGTGCACAAGCATTAGCAGCAGACTGTCATCATCCCATCGGATGTTCACTCTGAACTTAGTTTGCAAAATATATTTTAAGCTGCAAACTTAAATATTTCACATGCATGATGTTGAGTTATATCATTCGTATGATTCATGAGCAGAAAGTCACTTCTCATTTCAGTGTGGTTTGTAAAGATCAGACTCTCCTCTCCACAGAGGCTTCATCTGTTCACTTTTCCATGTTGTTGAGTATTGATCTGAATGACATGTGCAGGAACACAGTAGGCCCTGAGCTGGGGAGTGTGGCTGTCAGCAGAGGCAGGGTCAGAGGTCACAAGGTCACAGGGTCTCCTTCTGTTGACCTGGGACAGTCGTTAGGATGTGTTTTAACCTCCTGGAGTTTGATGAGGATTTGCTGTTTTTCTCTCAATGTCTTCTGCTGGAACAGTTTTTGTTTTCTGATCGTTAACAACCAAAGATAGTCATTTGCTAATACAAATAATTGCTTTAGGTCGGATTAAAGCTCCTTCAAATACACCGATAGTCCTGTATGTGTTTAGTGTTATCAGCCTCCTAAGAGGAAAAACGATCATCCTGTTGCTCCTGCAGTTGCTGGGAGCAACACACACACACACACACACCTGTCTGTTGCGACAGATGGTCTCCAGAGCGCTCCCATGTCTCTCAGTGTGTGTGTGTGTGTGTGTGTGTGTGTAGATACAGTGCTGGTGGTCAGCTGCTGTATCATCATTATCTGACTCGGGACGCGCTCTTATTTTGTCAGGCAGTTGTTTTCCTATTGAGCCGCGGGGCTGAAACTGAACTTGTATTTTACTTGGCGAGTGGACAGAGCACAGACAGACTTACACTGACACCACAGACTGGTCTGACTTCCTGCTGCCACCACAGACTGTCCTCGAGGTTCAGCTTTATCTCTGTAAACAAATGTCTCTGTTGGCAGACATGTTGCCCTCTGGTGTTATTAAAACAGTGATGGGATCACACTGAACCAGTGTGGGAGCTGCACCAAAGTGTTGTATTGTGTATGAATGAAACCTTTTTTAACTCTTGGACTCATTGTTGAGTTGTTCAGATGTTAAAAAATGGCCACATTTTCATTTTCCTGTAAAGAAATTAGCTCCAAATTTTCTTAGTGGATAAATGATCAATTCATCTTTTTCAGTATATACTTGCTTTTTTCCTCTATGATAGTAAGTTGAGTGTTTCTTCAGTGTTAATGGGGAAACACCACCATCATAAATGTGTCACATGTGCTTCTATTTCTCTGAAATGATATCAGCTTTAATTGATTAGTTGATTGGCAGAACATTAATCAGCCGCTGTAACGGCGGTGACTCATTTCCTTGAGGTTGTTAAGTAGAAACGCCAGACGCTCCCACTGCCAGCGTCTCGCTAAAGAGGATTTTCTTGCTCTTCTTTGTGTGTGTGTGTGTGTGTGTGTGACAGGATTTGGACCGATGTTCCTCCACATCAGGAGCTTAGATCACCTCAGATGGCTTCATGCAGCGCTGAAGACCTCAGCTCTTGGTGTGTGTGTGTGTGTGTGTGTGTGGGAGAGAAAGGTCAACTGTGACAATGAGAGTTTCATTTTCTGGTTGAGTTTGATGCCATGTTAACGCCCACATTACTGGAGCTGATGGGACTAACCAGACATCACAGAGCAACACTCACTGTCTCACATTGCTGTGCATGAAAGTGAGATGCCTTCACTCATATATAATTGTTTGACTTTTATTTATAGGTTTTATTCTGTTCGATCTAACGTCCCTGCGTGTGTGTGTGTGTGCGCAGGCCGGTGCGGTCACATTAAAGACAGAGGGAGAGATTTGTGTTTCCGAGTCATCTGCCCTAAGTGTGCCGCAACAATGAGGCACAGGTCCCCTCCTCATACTCATCTGGACATAAAAGTTTTTGATGTCCCTCACCCCCTCCACACACACACACACACACACACACTCACCCTATTTCCCTTTCAGCCCAGCCACACTCTCCTCTTTACTCATGCACTCTCTTAAAGGCCACACTAGTCTTTCAATCAGCTTCGCTCTTTTCTTTCAGTTTGAGCCCCCCCTCCTCTACTTCCACCACTACTACACCCAACCCCCCCGCCCCCTCCAACCTCCCAGGCCAAGACAAAGGGAGGAGAGTGACTGTGGCGCTCTGCAGCCAGGTGTTCTCCATTGCTGCCCTGGGCCGTAATAGCACCAGCCCTCACACTGCAGCTGCCCTCTCCAGCCTCCCATTGTGTAGCTCCATTGTTCAGCCGCCCACCCCTCGTTGATTCATCGGCCACACAGGGGAAGTCCTTTCAGGCCGAGGAGTGTGTGTGTGTGTGTGTGTGTCTGTGTGTGCACGTTGAGTACGCGTGCCTTGGGGAAACTGGGTGTTGCAGGCATTTGCCCACAGCCACTCCCCTCCTCCTCCCTCCGCCCCTGCCCCTCGTCTCTGCGTCTCATTGTGAGGCCGCTGTGCTGTGATTGGTGGAGAAGGCAGCCACTCTGAGCGAGGGAATGGCAGACATTGTTGCTCCATCTGTTCTGCCACTCATTGTCCAAGTTGCCTGCTTCAGTAGGACAGAGTGCTCACAGTCCTGGAGGACACTTCGGAGACAAGGGGGCAGAGGAGGTGTTTGACTGGGGTCGGATGCTCTGTGCTTCACCTGCAGTTCGAACCAACATCGGGCTTGGATGTAGCTGCTGTGGAAACTTTGGTACTTGTTCTTTCTTCTGTGACACCTACGTGTTTCTCCTGTCCGGTTTTCAAGGATTTAAATATGCAAACATGAGCTAATGCGCTTTCCCTTAAAGCCTGGTAAGTGTGATGCTTATAGCCTGACTTTTATTCTGAAATTTGACTTTTAAGCTCACTTTTATATTGAAAATATCCTCATTTGTGGCAATTTTGATCTGTAGTTTCGTTGTCTCACTGATGCTGCAGCAGTGTTACCTGATTGACTGACTGACTTCCCGTAGCATGATAAATCACTGATGCACTTTAAATGGCAAGATTTGCCCGAATTTAAATGAGACTTTCGTCTTGATGACTTCAAAATAAAGTCTTTGTCTGCAGATGAGTTTGGCTGAGTAAAAACTGTCACTTTAACCTCTGCTTAATGTGCAGCGATGACACCGAGTCATAACAGTTTCCAGCTCTGACTGTGCTGCGTCGGCTTCAACTTTGCTCAAGTGTGCAGCTGTTCCGCTGCCACTGCAGTTGTTTAATTTTCAAACAGTGTGATCTGTGTTGATATGAAACATGATGGGGGTGTGTGTGTGTGTGTGTGTGTGTGTGTGGTGGTTGTGGTGGTGTGTGTGGGGGGTTGTTTTGTGGGGGATTTTTTTGGGGGGGAGGTAACCAAAAGCTTCATTTTATCTGGGTCACATGAGGCTGGAGGAAGCAAGAGGTGGCTTAAGTCTTGGAAAGTGTGTGTGTGTGTGTGTGTGTGTGTGTGTGTGTGTGTTTGTGTGTGATAGTTCACAGTGTATATCTGACCCTGTGTGTGTGTCAGTGCTGGTCCATCCTGCTGTTTCTTTCTTGTCGCTTTATTGGCTGTGTGGAAACAAGGGTGAGGTGCAGTGTGTGTGTGTGTGTGTGTGTGTGTGTGTGTGTGTGTGTGTGTGTGTGCGTGATGGGGAGACACCAGTTGCAAGTACTGCTCAGCAGACATCTGTTGCCCTGTTGCTGGCGGGGAAAGCCTAGCGCGCCATCTAGATGTGCACACACACTCACACACACACACTTTTTTACAATAAGTTTTGCACAGTGTCGGTCATGCAGTGATGTACCGCCAGACAACCCCCCTCCTGTCCTCCCTGTGCCCCCTCTCAGACTACCTCCCCCTCTTCCTCCCCCATTGCACACACTTACACAAAGCTCCCACATACAAAGCGCTGTAAGGAGCGACTGTGTTACATATTCATTACTGGCTCCATCAAAGCCGAGCAGTGCTGCTGTATGTGTGTGTGTGTGTGTGTGGGAGCTGACCGGCTGATGTTTGAAAGATGCACCCACTCAGCCTGCAGGTCTGGAGATGGTGTGATGTGATGAGGTGGCTCTGCTGTTGGTCCGTTAAGATTCCCACAATGCACTGAGTGCATTATTCTGCGGAGCCGAGACCACACTGGCAGACTTTTATTTAACAGGCTCTAACAGGGTTGTGATCAGATTTGTAAAGATTGTGCCAAAATAAAAAGAGGTTAATGTGGTCGGAGCACAGCTGCCTCAGAAAACAATAGTCTACTGTATGTATCTGCTCATTTTTACTTAGTCTAGGAGTTTATATGTAAATACACCAGTGTCGTCTCTGTCATGGCTACTTTCCCACAAGACAAACACAAAACGACTCAGCAGAATAACTGATTATTGAACATCATCGATTGCAGCTCTAGGCATGGGGATCTGAGGAATGCATCTCCACTTTATTATTCTGCACACCTGTACATTTATCTAATGTATATTAGTTGGATGTGGTGTGTATAATGAGGCTCAGTAACATCAAGGCCAATATTCAACATCAGCATCTCCAGTCTGATGCACAGATCCACCTGATGTCTGAAGAAGTCACTTCTGTGACGACCAGTTTGTGCGATTTGAAGGTTTTTCTGAAAGCTTTGAGTCCCCCGACACTGTGGGTGGATCTGAGTGTATTTGTGTTGTGGTGCGTTTGAGGTGCTGATGTGCAGCTTGTGCTTCAGACTGGATGATGTCAAGCCTCAGAGAAGTAGTTTGGATGCGTCCGTTTAGACCGTCAACAGAGAGAGAGTGCGCATGAAATGTTCCCGATTGCCTCTCTCTCTCTCCCCACAGCAGTATGAGTCACCGTGTGTGTGTGTGTGTTCATGTGTGCATGGGCACCATCAACGCCCACTGTGCTTGATGCCAGGTTCTCAGTCCTAATCACTATTGCAGGTCTATTGTTGTCTTGGATGGCAGGGGGTGAGGGAGGGGTTGCCAGGGAGGCACACTTAAGCCCCTCCCTCCCTCACCCCCACACCAGACCTATTTTTTTTTTTTTTTTTTAATGTGTGTGTATGTATGTGGTTTGTGTGTGTGTGTGTGTGTAAGGCTGGTCGCCGACTGAAACGCTGCAGCCTCTGTCTTGGCATTTGGGAGGGAGAATGCTTTCAACAGCTGTAGCTTAGCAACAGTAGCTCGACCATGTTGCTAGGCAGCCCCTTTTTCATAAAATGCACACTCGCTCCACCCCTCCCACCCGCCAGCTTTAAGTCACTTCCCCCTCTTCCGTCGCCTGTCTCGCCCTGATGCACTAGGTTCATTGGATCCAGCCAGTTTAAAAGCTCCAGACGACGTCTTTGTTTGCTGATGAGTTCACTGACACTGTTTTTTGTTGTTTTTTTTTAATATCACAGAAAGTGCACCTTTCAGTGACTGCAGCAGACTTCCTGTACACCAGGCCTGTGACTTTGTCATCTGCCGACTAAGATATCGTTTTCTGGATCTCAGATTAACTTTTCAAAGTGTGCTCCCTGTAATTTGTGTCCAGATTAACCCATCAGATTAGCCTCACCAGATCCCCACGGCTTCAGTGCCTGAATGCATCGTGGTGATTGGCTCAGTAGCCTCAGAGCCCCTCTGAGTTTTAATGAGTGACTCTGCCACCCCATTGGGAAGAACCATATGGACCTTAATTACCAGGTAGAATATGGGGGAGTCGGTCGGCCTTTATTTTTTTTAAACGGTTCACCCTCTGTTCCCCCCGTTAGATGAATGTGCTGTGGCGTGGCCCCCATCAGAACACACTGGGGCCAGACTAGGAAGAAAAAAACACGCGGGAGTCCATTAATTAGAGTGAGAGGCCCCCACCGGCTCTTTGTGTCGATCAGTCTGGAGGCCCCAACTGCCCGAGACGGAGCGTCAGAGCCAGTATAAACAAGACAGCTCAGTGTTTTAGGCGAGGGGGGGGGGGCTTCAAGTCAGATTTCCCTAAAGTAACACTCAGTGTTGACTCTGGATTATCATGTTTAACAGGAGCTGAATGCAAATTCTCACTTTGCAAATAATTTCTCTGGCATTTCAGGTCAGCGTTTACCTTTGTAAAAGCCTCACAGTGTCGTCTCATCACGTTTTTAATCTCTTAGATAGTTTTTTATTGTCTCCACCTCAGAGAATATTGTTCTGACCCTCAATATGACAACAATAAAGCTTCCACTACATTACTGAAGTGTGTTGATATTAATCAGCTTAATTAAGGCTATGTTCCTGCCTCCGTCCTCAGGCACCCATGAGAGGAGCTTTGTGAGAGGGCAGCAGTCGGCCCGCGGTGCTGGATGTCTGTGACAGATCCATGGGGCAGAAAGACCATGTGGAGGCAGGAGCAAGCCACATCCTCGACCTGGGGCTGGATTTGGAGTATCTCCACGTAGCAGGGTCTGACCGGCAGGCTGGCGGCGCTGACGGGCCCCCTGCTATGGAGGAGCAGGGGGAAAGCTCCTGTAACCGCAGCAACGCCGGCTCCCCTCCACCGGCCGTGGCGGAGGAAAACGCCGGGCCTGACGCAGAGCGTGAGCCACTGCCGTCGCCAAGCTCGGCCCTCACCGCCGGTCCGTACGGAGGAGAGGGAGGATCGACTCACAGCAAGAACACCCACCAGCCGCTTTGTCGGACCCAGTGTGTGGACTTAGGCACCGAGGGGCCTCCTGAGCTCCCATCTGAACTCTCATTAGAGCTTGAACACGACACCCCCGCCCAGTCCCCACCCAGCTCCCCATGTAAGACCCCATCAGACCCTCAGCCTCACCCTTCCAAACCAGAGGCTGGGGGGAAGGAGTACCAGGCCAAGCTGGACTTCGCCCTGAAGCTGGGCTACTCTGAGGAAACGGTGCGGCTGGTGCTGTCCAAGCTGGGCCCTGACACACTCATCAATGACATACTGGGAGAGCTGGTCAAACTGGGCACCAAGACGGACAGCGAGCAGCCAGCTGGATCGTTGGCCTCTACCTCATCCTCCTCATCCTCCTCTTCGTCCTGCGGCTGCTCTGATGTCCTGGAGGGTCAGAGGTCGGACTCGCCTTGTCCGTCAGACTCTCTGTGTGACCAGGACAACCTGCGGCCCATCGTGGTGGACGGCAGCAACGTAGCCATGAGGTGAGCACTCACTCCAGCTGCACCACAGATCACACTGCACCTCCACTAAAACGCAGGAGTGTTAATTTGCTGTTGCCCTCTGCCTTTTTTGCTGTGTCCTGCAGTCATGGCAACAAGGAGGTGTTTTCGTGCCAGGGCATCCAGCTGGCTGTGGATTGGTTCCTCGAGCGCGGCCATCATGACATCACAGTGTTTGTGCCAGCCTGGAGGAAGGAGCAGTCCCGCCCTGACGCACCTATAACAGGTTAGAGCCACACACACACACACACACACACGGCTGAGGCAGCACTGAGTTCCTCTGACCTCACTGTAAACCTCCTCGTCCACAGATCAAGAGATCTTGCGTCGCCTAGAGAAGGAGAAGATTTTAGTCTTCACTCCCTCACGACGAGTCCAAGGTCGGCGCGTGGTCTGCTATGACGACCGCTTCATTGTCAAGCTGGCCTATGAGTCAGACGGCATCATCGTCTCCAACGACAACTACCGAGACCTGGCTAATGAGAAACCCGAGTGGAAGAAGTTCATTGACGAGCGGCTGCTCATGTACTCCTTTGTCAACGACAAGTGAGTAGGGGAGGGGGCGTGTGTGTGTGTGTGAAATAAGAAAGGTTCTTGGTGACGAAGCTCTCTTAGCTGACAAATGACAGTTTCTTTTAAAGAAACACCGTTCTGCTTTAACTGCTTGTGTGATCCTTCCTCACTGTCTCTCAGATTCATGCCCCCAGACGATCCTCTCGGTCGTCACGGCCCCAGCTTGGACAACTTTCTGAGGAAAAGACCCGTCATGCCCGAGCAGAAGAAACAGCCTTGTCCATATGGTGCGACCACACACATGCACAGATTTCACCTGAACGCACACATGAACACAGAGTGTGTAATATGCTGCATCTAAAAAATGTGTTGTTTTTTTTTCAGTGAATTTCAAATCCTGCTGAAGACGTTGTCTGTGCAGCTCATTTACTAACTTGTGTCACATTATGTTTGTATATTTATTATAGAGTTAAACTGAGACCTTCTGTCTCTTGGTTGCAGGAAAGAAGTGCACTTATGGCCACAAGTGCAAGTACTACCACCCGGAGCGAGGTGCTCAGCCTCAGCGTGCCGTGGCCGATGAGCTTCGAGCCAGCGCCAAGACCTGTGTCACCACAAAGAACCAGGGAGACGCCGGGCTGGTGAAGAGCCACAGCGTGCCCGCCGGCAGCATCGAAGCGAAGAAAGGCGCCCCGAAAAGACAGTCGGACCCCAGCATCCGAGCTCTGTCGTACAGCGACGCCGAGGAGAAGCTGCTGGCGAAGGGGAGGGCAGAGAGCCAGAAGAGCAGCCTGTGTGGCGCTAGCAGCAGCAGTAGCAGTTCTACCAGCAGCAGCGGCAGTGGGAGTTGCAGCGGGAGTGTCACCATGTCCCCGGCCCCAGGAGGCCCTCCATCCAGCCTGAGCCTCCCCCAGGACCAACAGTCCAGAGCCGCCACTCCTCACGGCCTCCTACCAGCCCCCAGTCATGACCTTTACCCTCACTGTGAGTCCCCAGACCTGAGCTACTACTCGGTAACACGTGCCTACTCTGGCCTGAGCCTGTCGTCCAGACGGAGCCCAGACTGTCGCTTCCCCAACGACACAGACCTGCGTTTAGGCTCCATGGGCTCCGCCGGCTCCGAGTGCGGCAGCGAAAGCAGCGCGAGTTGCGGCAGCAGCTGCGACTCGTACGGCGAGAGGCCTTGTCCCGGATGCCCCCCAGACACCTTACTGGAAGACAACATCCACTTCACCAACCCCCACAGCCGGCTGTATCCGCACCACGCTTCATCCACCCACGACCCGTGTGGCCTCCATCCTGCCGACTACACAAACATCCCACACGGCCACACGTCTAACACCAGCGTCCACAGCTACCACATGAGCGTGACACGCGGACAGAGCTGTGCCCACGACCAGCCTCCACCCGAGGCCCCCTCAAAACGCCCCCTCTACCCCTTACCCCCTCACCTCCAGCACCAACCGCTGGCCGCTCGCTCCAGCTGCCCGGGCGACTACCACTCTCTGCCCCAGTCCAGCCCCCACCCTCCTGGTTCCCCTCTGGGCCGCTGTCTGGCCCCCACGCGAGCAGAGAGCGTGTCAGACTCACACCTGTACGAGCACCTCTCCGCATCGCACCGTCACCACCGACCAAAAGCTTTGCCCAGCTGGGACTCGTACTACAGACAGCCGCCGCTGCCGTCATCCAGGTACGAGCCGTCGGCCTATCAGAGCCTGCCGGACACACGCCAGTCATCCTGGCACACCCCTCCCTGGTCGCAGGAGGGCTACGCCCAGCACCACTCCTCTCACCCTGCTCTCCACCCGTCCCCGACACACTACCTAAACCACCCACCACCTCCGGCCCACTCTTCTCACCCACCTCACCCATCCAGCACTCCTCTCCCTCCTTACCCGCCTCACTGCGCCCACCTCACAGTGCCCTCCCACGCGCCCCCCTCCTCCTACATGCAGCAGCACTCAGACTCCCCCGCACACAGCCACTACGGGGACGTGAGGGAGAAAGTGTACGTCAACCTGTGCAACATCTTCCCCTCGGAGCTGGTGAGCCGGGTGATGGCCAGGAGCCCCCACGTCACAGACCCCCAGCAGCTGGCGGCCGCCATCCTGGCAGAAAAGGCCCAAACGGGCTACTGAGTCGGGCTCTGCATTATGGGTAGAAACAGGAACACATTGCATGGTGGAAGACTGGAATTCCTCTGCAACAGCATTTTCCTCTTTTCCGGCGTTTAAGGATATAAAATGCTGAAGGTAAATCCAGACCCAGCTCTCGTCACTGTGCAGCGACAACAGACTCAACTCAACCTGACAAAGTGTGAAGAGAGGGAGTGGAAATCGGGGACTTGTGCGACCACACCTGCTCTTTTTTTTGTATTTATTCAGTCACTTCTTACGTGTGTCCTTCA
Organism: Caranx ignobilis; assembly: GCA_021432705.1. NCBI lineage: Eukaryota > Metazoa > Chordata > Actinopteri > Carangiformes > Carangidae > Caranx > Caranx ignobilis. Next base: position 20,591,519 of record MU269989.1, read on the forward strand.
CATGCAGGACTTGTTATGCATCAAAATGTAAAGGCACTTTTTTTTTTTTTACTTTTACACCCCAGTCCTGACTTCATGAAGCAGTTTCACCAGATATGAAGGATTATTTAATAATGTCCACACTCTCATTCTTAGGGGACGTGCACACATCACATGCACACAGCACACGCACTGTGCTCATTCTTAGATTTGAGCAAAGCTGTGTGTGAAAATCTATTTGTGCTGCACGTGTGTAGCTCTAGATGGACGGGAGTTTCAGTCGGTCACAGATAAATATTCCTACTTAATTTCACGTATTTGTCTGAGGTGGAGAATCCTGTCTGGTACACATGACTGTTTCAAACTCCTATTTGAGCACCGTGTGTGTGTGTGTGTGTGTGTTATTCTATTAATCTCTTTGTGTGTGTCGTGAGGCCGTCGCGTCGTGTGGGGTTTTTCTTCAAGTTGGTTTGGGAAAAAAATCAAATAAATTAATCGGTGTCTGAAAGAAAAGTCGTCTCATTTGAGACGGCGTCGGTATTTTGGTCAGAGTTGTAGCTGTAGAGATGGGTGACCCTGTCGTGTGTACCTTAGTTTTAGTAAGGGACATCTCTCTCTCTCTCTCTCTATCTATCTCTTTCTCTCTCTCTCTCTCTCTCTCTCTCTCTTTCTCTCTCTCTCTCTCTGGCCCTTTATTTTGGGTCAACTCTGGTTTCTGCTACAGACAGAACATCTGGACATCCGTATGAACAGAAGGTGTATGTATTGTAAATATATTTAACAGATTCCCATGCTGTGCTTTTGGCTGACAGCGTCTCCCTTTGTCTGTAGCAGATCCCAGCTGAATCCATGCTAGACAGAGAAAAACCTTGTTTGATACAAATTGTATCATTAACTAAGTCGCTGATGTTATATACAGTACATGGACTCGTTGATCCGTATTTATCAAACACTCTCGATGTATTGCTTTACCGCACAACACTTGTTCCAACTTTTAATCTTGTGGAAATAGCTTTGAGACAATGACTTCAAAAATATGTTGGGAAACAGAAGGAGTCGTCGGCCTACTATGTTTAGGTGTCGCGACTTCTTTGTCTTTGCTTTTGGGTTTGAAGCTGGCTTATTTTCTACAGGAGCTCCAGAAAAATCACGCCTGAAATGTATTTTGGTTGACGGCTCGACAGATGTAGCAGGGAATTAATCTGTTTCTAGGCGGTGGTTGAGGTTGGGGTCGGTTCATCTTGAAGCTTCTTTTAGCCTCTTTATAAAGACAGGAAGTGGATAAGTATTGTTCTTAAACTTAAACAACAGGGAACTGATGTCTGATCATTAATCATCTCTGATCTATAACTTTTATAAGTCATAAACGAGGACAGACCCCAACCATGTATAATAAGTAAAATGTTAAACATCTGTCTTCACCTTGGGTCAGTCTCATATCCCTTGGTGGCTATTTTGAATGTTCAACACCCGACCAAAGCTGAACTTGGAGTTGGAGCTCTTTTCATCTGGCCTCCTGAGCACTGACTAAGATAACACCATTCCCTGTGTCACATCTCCCAGTATTATTCACAATTGTGTGATTGGTTAATTAAACAACAGTATATAACCATGTAGAGTCCAGAAACGGTGGAAAACAAGTTCAGAACGGCTGCCAAGGGATTAAAAGACGACAGAGTGAGCTCCCCATACAGTTCATTACGAGCCAGCTACGTGAAGCCCACTGGTTTCTTTCCTGTCCGACGTGTCACATTGTACAAAATAGAAACAAGTGTACAATAGCACGTGCTGTTGATGAGAGAGAAGCTCTGTGTGTACTGAAGAAGCGCCTTCTCTCCGGCCTCCTGGCACCGTGTGTCAGCGTGGCACCCGAGCGTGGGCCCAAAGTAATGCCTCTACATGGCATTGTGCTTATGACACATCCAATACTCTGAACTATGTTCAGCTAACTCTTATGCATGTTTGATTTGTTTTGGTTTCTGCATGTCCTTTGTGTTGACTTTGTGTACAAAGCTGTGTTTCTGTCCTGGACTTTTGTCTGGCTCTTACTGTGACACGACGCTCGCTGTTGAGATGCTTCTAGATTTAAATGCAGCTTGTTTTTCTGCTCATGAAGCTTTTGTCTTGTATATGCATTAGTCCTGATTTCAGTGAAGCTCCCCTCTTTAACAATACGATTGAAGTCAAGTGGTAAAGCTTAATGTTTGTTCCAGAGGATCATGTTGGAAGCATGTTGTGGAATGCATCTGGCTTTACTCCAACGTTGTTTTGAAACCGCATACTGGAAAAGTATATGATGGACTGACATCTCTGCTGTAGATATTAGGCCACTTGAGTCTCTGTGGTCGTTCATATGTGTTAAATCTGACTGAACTGGATTCACGTTGATTCTGATCCTGATTGTAACAGTGAAGGTGACATGTTTAATATCAATAATAGTGTGTAAACTGTGTGATGTTTTCATGCTGTTGAAGTGTTTCTTTTCTGTTGTTTTTCAAATTAAAACTCAATTTTAAAACCACTGCAGTTTTAATGAGAAACTAAATTTGCCATATAAATCATATGACAAAGTGGATTTTAGTGACGAGGAAACACTGAGGCCACTTTCTAAGACACAACCACATGGTTCACTGACACATGCAGCTGTTTACAACACTCTCTCACACACTGAGCTGAACAGTCACAACGTCAGCTGCTGCCATATATAAACCTACATACACAAACAGAGTCAGTGCATCGCTGCAAGTACAAAGTAAACACATGAATACATTGATCATGCAGTTCACAACACCTCTGACTCCCCACCTGGGACAACAGATACACACACACACAAAAAGACTTTTAATCACTCATCTTGACATGTAGAAATGTTGGAGCTGCAACAATGAAGCTACAAATCACTTACATAGTGATTCATTCAGAGACACTGAGGTGGCTCACTCCTGGCTCCAGGTGCTGATGTGGCCCTCTGGTGGACAAAGTATAGAATGACATCAGGTCAGTTTTAAATGACAGTCTCTGTGAGAACAAGTGGATCTGATGGAGTCTTCAGGAGCTGGACGGAGCTGCAGGGAAAAGAGGTGAGGACCAAACTAGACTTTGTGTGGGGAGGGGGGCTCCTCCTCGCTCCCCACTCCTCCACTTTTGAGGGGTCTGTCAATGGCTTTCTGGTGTATGTGTTGGTATTGTCCAGGTGAGAGAGTACAGAGTGCAGCTTCTCTGCTCCTGTTTTTATGGTAGGCAAACTGGGGGGGTCCAGAGTGGGGGGAGACAGGAATTGACATAACGACCAGTTGCTCAAAACACTTAGTGATCATCATCATCATCATTATCATCATCGTCGTCATCATCATCATCACCAGAAAAGCTGCAGTTTAAATGTAGAAAGTTACTGAAGCTGACAAACTCTTTCTTATTGTAATTCTCACACTGACACTATACAGCCTGTATGATACGGTATATTTACACACATCTACACTGCTGTTAGAGCCACAGTCTAGTTTGGTCCTCTCCTCTTTTCCCTGCAGCTCCGTCCAGCCCCTGAAGACTCCATCAGATCCACCTGTTTTCACAGAGACTGTCATTTAAAACTGACCTGATGTCATTCTATACTTTGTCCACCAGAGGGCCACATCACCACCTGGAGCCAGGAGTGAGCCACCTCAGTGTTTCTGAGTGAATCACTATGTAAGTGTGATTTGTAGCTTCATTGTTGCAGCTCCAACATTTCTATGGGCCAAAGGGAACCTCAGAAAAACTATTACACACACACACATTTAGTCACACTCATCCTGACAATCAGAAATGTTGGAGCTGCAGTAAGTAATCGCTGTAATCGCAGAAGACACTGTTCTGTCTCTGTCCAGTCTCTAGTAAGTCATTTCAATTTGGTTATTTACTTTATTAAATGAAGGTGAAAAGTTAATTATATTTTATATTATATAATATGGTTTGAACTGGGGAGTCCTCTATTTGGCAGGTTTTCCTTAAACGTGGGCTCTAAATATAAACTGTTCTTGTTCTTATACTTTGTTAACTTAATGTGATATATGTTGTAAAAGCGGTTAGTAAATCTGTCTTGAAAAATGTGTATAAATAAAGTTTTATCGTCATTATCATTATTAGAAAAACTCTTCAAAAAAATCACCACAGCTGTGTTGCGCTCCTGCTCCTCGTCACCGCCAGAGGGCGCTGTTACAGCCGCAGCCGCTTCCGCTTCACTTCCTGAACCGTGTGTGTGAAGTAAACAGACAACCTGAAGATCACCGGAGTCTCCGAGAACTTGGCTCAAAGTCACCGTAAGTGCGATAAAACTTTGATTAATCTAAGTAGGAAGGTGAACGAAGAAGCTGTCGAAGCTGCTGAGACGTGACGATGTAGAAAGAGACGTTAGAATCTGCTGTTTGCGTCCACGCGCTCAGCGACAGCAGCTAGCTCAGCGGCTAACTGCTGCTAGCAGGCTAAACAGGAAGCGTGAGTTTGACACTAAAACGTCTTGCCGTGTCTTTCTAAAGTCGACTCAGTGTTTTCGTGTGAGGAACACGATTGAATCTCTTGACTTTTTCCATCAGTGTCCAATGAGAAATGCTGGATTTCTTCTTATGTCCTGTGCCACAGACAGTCCCCGTGAGGACAAGCAGATCTGACGGAGTCTTCAGGAGCTGGACGGAGCTGCAGAGAAAAGAGGAGAGGAGCAAACTGGACTGTGGCTCTAACAGTAGTGTAGATGTACGTCAGCGTGTACATGCAGACAGGCCGGAGTGTTTTCTGTGCACTTCTGTCATGGTGTTAGAGCGACTGCAGAGCTGGATCATGTGTTTACAGACAGTTTATTTTCCACTTTATTGTAAAAGTCCTTGTGCTCACTGAGGAGAAAGTCATGATAACATTTTAACATTTGCAGCAACATTTTCAGCTCAGTGTCAGTGTGAGAATCAGAATCAGAAAGCGTTTGTCAAGTTGATGATTGTTTTCAATGTGACCTGCAGGTTTTCTGTCATTTCAAACTAACGTGATGTCTTTCTATGCTTTGACCTCCAGACGGTGCCTGATGTGGACGTGGAGCCAGGAGCGAGCCACCTGAATCAGGATCAAGCGCAATGTGAGTGTAATTTGTAGCTAAAGTGTTGCAGCTCCAGCATTTCTGAATGTCAGGATGAGTGTGACTCAATGTTTTGTTGTTGTGTGTTGTTGCAGGTGGAGCTCCCCATACAGTTCATTACGAGCCAGCTACGTGAAGCCCACTGGTTTCTTTCCTGTCCGACGTGTCACATTGTACACAATAGAAACAAGTGTACAATAGCACGTGCTGTTGATGAGAGAGAACCTCTGTGTGTACTGAAGAAGCGCCTTCTCTCCGGCCTCCTGGCACCGTGTGTCAGCGTGGCACCCGAGCGTGGGCCCAAAGTGATGCCTCTACATGGCATTGTGCTTATGACACATCCAATACTCTGAACTCTGTTCAGCTAACTCTGATGCATGTTTGATTTGTTTTGGTTTCTGCATGTGTCCTTTGTGTTGACTTTGTGTACAAAGCTGTGTTTCTGTCCTGGACTTTTGTCTGGCTCTTACTGTGACACGACGCTCGCTGTTGAGATGCTTCTAGATTTAAATGCAGCTTGTTTTTCTGCTCATGAAGCTTTTGTCTTGTATGTGCATTAGTCCTGATTTCAGTAAAGCTCCCCTCTTTAACAATACGATTGAAGTCAAGTGGTAAAGCTTAATGTTTGTTCCAGAGGATCATGTTGTTTAATGTTTAATGTCAATAATAGTGTGTAAACTGTGTGATGTTTTCATGCTGTTGAAGTGTTTCTTTTCTGTTGTTTTTCAAATTAAAACTCAATTTTAAAACCACTGCAGTTTTAATGAGAAACTAAATTTGCCATATAAATCATATGACAAAGTGGATCTTAGTGACGAGGAAACACTGAGGCCACTTTCTAAGACACAACCACATGGTTCACTGACACATGCAGCTGTTTACAACACTCTCTCACACACTGAGCTGAACAGTCACAACGTCAGCTGCTGCCATATATAAACCTACATACACAAACAGAGTCAGTGCATCGCTGCAAGTACAAAGTAAACACATGAATACATTGATCATGCAGTTCACAACACCTCTGACTCCCCACCTGGGACAACAGATACACACACACACAAAAAGACTTTTAATCACTCATCTTGACATGTAGAAATGTTGGAGCTGCAACAATGAAGCTACAAATCACTTACATAGTGATTCGTGGTGGAGCAGCATCGCTGGTGGAAGAGAGGAGAAGGAGGAGGGGGGACGTTGGGGTGAGGGGAGGGGGGTTGCAGTGGATGAGTCGGACCCCCCCCCCCCCCCCCCCCCCCCCCCCCCACGTCCCTATGCCCCCACACCAACCACTGCCACACAGCTGCTGCCCAACCACGTCGCCACACGGCCGCCGTCGCTCCCTCAGGGAGCTGCAGGAAAAAGAGAAGAGGACCAAACTCGACTTTGTGTGGGGAGGGGGGCTCCTCCACGCTCCCCTATACTCCAGTTTTGATGACTGGGGGGCGACGGGGGGGTTGTCCCCGACTCGTGAACTGCCACCCCCCCTCCCCTCACCCCCACCCTCCACTTTGTGATTTGGTGCCCTCTGGTGGACAAAGTATAGAATGACATCAGGTCAGTTTTAAATGACAGTCTCTGTGAGAACAAGTGGATCTGATGGAGTCTTCAGGAGCTGGACGGAGCTGCAGGGAAAAGAGGTGAGGACCAAACTAGACTGTGTGTGGGGAGGGGGGCTCCTCCTCGCTCCCCCCTCCTCCACTTTTGAGGGGTCTGTCAATGGCATTCTGGTGTATGTGTTGGTATTGTCCAGGTGAGAGAGTACAGAGTGCAGCACTAAAGAGACTGCAGCTTCTCTGCTCCTGTTTTTATGGTAGGCAAATTGGGGGGGTCCAGAGTGGGGGGAGACAGGAACGACCAGCTGCTCACATCACTTACCGATCATCATCATCATCGTTGTCATCAGAAAAGCTGCAGTTTAAATGTAGAAAGTTACTGAAGTTGACAAACTCTTTCTTATTGTAATTCTCACACTGACACTATACAGCCTGTATGATACGGTATATTTACACACATCTACACTGCTGTTAGAGCCACAGTCTAGTTTGCTCCTCTCCTCTTTTCCCTGCAGCTCCGTCCAGCTCCTGAAGACTCCATCAGATCCACTTGTTCTCACAGAGACTGTCATTTAAAACTGACCTGATGTCATTCTATACTTTGTCCACCAGAGGGCAGCACATCACCTCACTGTTTCTGAGTCAAGCTGCAAGGTGTGTCCAATTTGGTGCTCAACGAGGTGACGCCCCCAGGAAGGCGGAGCTGCGTCTCCATTGGCCGAGCACAGGTGTGTGCACTCTGTCCTGATGAGCAGCTGCAGTAATCAGAGGAGCAGCGGCCTATAAATTGTGGCTCAGTCGACGGAGCGGCAGCACAAGGGTAAGTGAGTGTGTTGTAGTGAGCAGCCAGGAGCTGCACATCATCTGATGTCTGTAACTCGACAGCTTTACTTTCCATGTCTTGTTTGTGCCGAGTGCACTAATGCAGCTTGCAGTCTGCACACACTTGTACAACACACACTCGTAGTGGTGTAGAAGCTGCATTAGTGAACAAGAGGCTGACTTCTCCAGTGAAGCACGTGGCAGACTCCATTGCTAGCACTAGCCACTTAGCACATAGAGAAATGGAGGAAGGTGACATAAAGTGTCCATTGATGTGTGTGTGAGTGGTTGGAGTGCAGGGGGCTGTTGCACGAAACCAAGGCAGCGCATTCAGCTCAGATGTTCCGGTTGTCCTGGCTGAATTTAGCCGGGACTCGGTCGCAAAAAAGCGACTGCAGCACAGTTTGCAGCTGGCCTGCTCCCGACCAGGCTAAGAGCCAGGCTGAACTGATCCTGGTTCAGTCAGTGTGATCAGAGATGAGTGTGTTTCACTGTCGTTCACTGCAGGAATATTTGAATAAAGAGACAATTGACTGCTCCATCAGAAATGTGTCTGTTGCTCTACAATGTGTGTCCCACACGTTTATCAGGGCGGTAACACGCATCACAGGTGATAAAGACGTGTCACAGTTTGAGCTGCTGCTCTTTGCTCCAGTCTCGTCTGTTCTGTCTGAACATCAGTTATTAGAGCGCGTTTCTTTCACATGATTTAACTCTGTGTACAAACGTTGATTTGGGGGAAAATGTTCAGTGACTTCATGACCTTCCACTATTGGACAGTGTGTGTTTATTAACCCAGACATGGAGCTGATTGGCTCAGTGACGGTATTTCCGAAATGACACGATCACCTCTTCGTGATCTTCCGGCAGGAGCAGCTGCTGGCTCAGTGGAAAGTTTGCTGCAGCGCGTGTCTTTCATTGTGTTTGTGACTGTTTTTCTTTTGTGTGTGTGTGGAGTGCAGGAATCAGTTTAAAGTCCACACAGCTGTGATCAACTTCCGTTTTCAGCTCCTCGTCACCACCAGAGGGCGCCGTTAAAGCTGCAGCCGCTTCCGCTTCCCTTACCGAGCAACATGGCTGAAGTAAACAGACAACCTGAAGATCACCGGAGTCTCCGAAAACTTGGTTCAAAGTCACCGTAAGTGCGATAAAACTTTGATTAATCTAAGTCGGAAGGTGAACGAAGAAGCTGTCGAAGCTGCAGAGACGTGACGACGTAGAAAGAGACGTTAGAATCTGCTGTTTGCGTCCACGCGCTCAGCGACAGCAGCTAGCTCAGCGGCTAACTGCTGCTAGCAGGCTAAACAGGAAGCGTGAGTTTGACACTAAAACTAAAAGAAATGCTGGATTTAGTTAAAAACGTGTGGAAATTGGCTCAGAATGAAGCAGGAACTGTGTAGTGTGTCATTTAACAAAGCACAGTGTGGATATTCATTCATGTACGTGCACACACGTACACGTAGGTATATTATACATGTTTGATAGACGTATGTGTGATGATATGATTGAGCCTGAGCACAATGTGAGTGTGATTTAGTAGCTAAAGCGTTGCAGCTCCAGCATTTGTGAATGTCAGGACGAGTGTGAGTAAATGTTTTGTTGTTGTTGCTGCAGCAGGTGGAGAGTCCGAGGTGTTTGTGAAGACGCCACTGAAGCGCAGGATGAAGATGAAGCAGAAGGAGCTGTGTGACTGTGTGCAGAGCAGTAAGAGCATTTCTTTAATGTTGTGTTAGTGGTTAATAGTAGTTTGATTTTTCTGGGCTTCCCTTTGGGAGCTCATTGATGTGTAGCTGTATGTTTGTGAGAATATTTAATAAATCTTGATCTTTTCTTACAACCACAACTCGTTTCTGTGTATTTTATAGTTTTATTGCTGCTTAGTTGATTTATTCTTTAGTTGTTTTATTTTCATTCTTTATTTTTTTTTTTAATTGTTTTATTTATTTCATTCTTTAGTTGCTTATTTTTTATTCTTTATTTATTTTAGTTGCTTGTGTATTTGTTGAATGTGTTTTGGTTGTCGGGGCGACTGATTTGCTCAAGCTGCAAGATGTGTCCAATTTGGTGGCTGACAAGGTGACGTCCCCCTGGAAGGCGGAGCCGCTCCTGCATTGGTCGAGCGCAGGTGTCTTCAGTGAGGGCTGACGAGGATCCAGCACAGCCAGAGAAGCGAGGTCCTATAAATTGTCATTCAGGCTGCTGAAGCTGCAGCGACGAGCGTGCTGGACTTTGCACAGGAGACTGAGCCAGGAACCCTGCATCTTTTTCTCCAGGTTTCTCCTTTACCTTTTTCCACTTTGTACTTTTTTTACTTTGTCGAACCCTTTGTCTTCTTTTCTACTTACTTTGCAGCAACAGCTAAGCAGCAGCAGTGGTGGCAACTACTATGTGCTCCAACACAGTGAGTACAACAAAGCAGTTTTCAAAAACCTTTATTTCACACAAACACATAGCTTAACAAACATTGAGTCACACTCCATCTCGTTCTCCAACATCTGAAAGACACAGAAGACAAGTGAATGACACAAATTAGATTTAGTCTTGTTGAACAAACACTTACCTTGACTTTGCTGTTTGTTTCAGAAGCTGCTGTCGACCATCGAGCCACAAGAACTTCAGTGCCTGCTTCAAACAAGACTCAACAATGTTAACTGGAAACAGTGGAGTGTGTCGTGTGCTTGTCTTGGTAAGTCAGCCATCTTGTTAACTGATGCACTTTCTAAACTACATGTCTTTGTTCTTTGTCTGTTTCAGGTGGCGAAGAAGATGCTGGTCAAAGTGTGGCTGAATGTTCTTAACTTTAACTGTTTAACTTGTGTCAAATAAAGCTTTTTGAAACTTGAAACTTTGACCTGTTTTGTTGTTACTCACTGTGTTGAAGCACATGGTCGCTGCTGCTGCTTAGCTATTGCTACAAAGTAGAAGAGACAAAGCAAATCAGTGGCAACAACCACAACACATTCAAGAAATACACAAGCAACTAAAAAAAAATAAAATAAAAAAATAAATGAATAAAAGAATGAAAAAATAAAATGAATAAAAAAAGCAGCTAAAGAATAAATAAAAAAAGCAACTAAGAATAAAAGAATTAAATGAATAAAAAAGCAACTAAAGAATAAATGAATAAAGAATTAAATGAATAAAAAAAGCAACTAAAGAATAAAATGAATAAAAGAATTAATGAAAAAAAAGCAACTAAAGAATAAAATGAATAAAAGAATTAAATGAATAAAAAAAGCAACTAAAGAATAAAATGAATAAAAGAATTAAATGAATAAAAAAAGCAACTAAAGAATAAAATGAATAAAAGAATAAAATAAGCAACTAATGAATAAAAGAATTAAATGAATAAAAAATAAAAATAAGCAACTAAAGAATAAAATTAAATGAATAAAAAAATAAAATAAGCAACTAAAGAACAAAATGAATAAAAGAATTAAATGAGTAAAAAAATAAAACAAATTAAAGAATAAAAATAAAGCAACTAAAGAATAAATCAACTAAGCAGCAATAAAACTATAAAATACACAGAAACGAGTTGTGGATGTAAAAAAAATCAAGATTTATTAAATATTCACACAAACATACAGCTACACATCAATGAGCTCCCAAAGGGAAGCCCAGAAAAATCAAACTACTATTAACCACTAACACAACATTAAAGAAATGCTCTTACTGCTCTGCACACAGTCACACAGCTCCTCCTGCTTCATCTTCATCCTGCGCTTCAGTGGCGTCTTCACAAACACCTCGGACTCTCCACCTGCTGCAGCAACAACAACAAAACATTTACTCACACTCATCCTGACATTCACAAATGCTGGAGCTGCAACGCTTTAGCTACTAATCACACTCACATTGTGCTCAGGCTCAATCATATCATCACACATACGTCTATCAAACATGTAAAATATACCTACGTGTACGTGTGTGCACGTACATGAATGAATATCCACACCTGTGCTTTGTTAAATGACACACTACACAGTTCCTGCTTCATTCTGAGCCCATTTCCACACGTTTTTAACTAAATCCAGCATTTCTTTTAGTTTTAGCATCAAACACACGCTTCCTGTTTAGCCTGCTAGCAGCAGTTAGCCGCTGAGCTAGCTGCTGTCGCTGAGCGCGTGGACGCAAAAGCAGATTCTAACGTCTCTTTCTACGTCGTCACGTCTCTGCAGCTTCGACAGCTTCTTCGTTCACCTTCCGACTTAGATTAATCAAAGTTTTATCGCACTTACGGTGACTTTGAGCCAAGTTTTCGGAGACTCCGGTGATCTTCAGGTTGTCTGTTTACATCAGCCATGTTGCTCGGTAAGGGAAGCGGAAGCGGAAGCGGCTGCGTCTTTAACGGCGCCCCCTGGCGGTGACGAGGAGCTGAACATGGAAGTTGATCACAACTGTGTGGACTGTAAACTGATTCCTGTACTCCAGCCACAATAAGACCACAAACACACACACACACACACAAGAAAAAACAGTCATAAACACAATGAAAGACACGTGCTGCAGCAAACTTTTCCCTGCAGCTCCGCCCAGCTCCTGAAGACTCCATCAGATCCACCTGTTCTCACAGAGACTGTCATTTAAAACTGACCTGATGTCATTCAATATTTTGTCCACCTGAAGGCCACATCACCACCTGGAGCCAGGAGTGAGCCACCTCAGTGTTTCTGAATAAAACACCATGTGTCATTTTTACATTACTCACTGCAGCTCCAGCATTTCTGAATGTCAGGATCAGTGTGTGTGTGTGTGTGTGTGTGTGTAATAGTTTTTCTGAGGTTCCCTTTGGCCCATAGAAATGTTGGAGCTGCAACAATGAAGCTACAAATCACACTTATATAGTGATTCACTTCTGTTGTCCCAGGTGGAGAGTCAGAGGTCATCAGAGGTCAGGGCCACATCACCACCTGGAGCCAGGAGTGAGCCACCTCAGAGTTTCTGAATGAATCACTATGTACAGTTATGTTCACAATAATAGCAGTGTGTTTTAAAAGGTGAGTAAACCTCCTAATTCTTCAAATAAATAGTATTTAATGAACACAAATGCATTGGGGAAACTGCACATTCTATTTCAAAGCAAGAAAATTGGAAAAAGTAATTGAATTTGATAATATTTTACAGAAAGTCAAGAAATATAATGTTCAAAAAAGTAGCAGTGTCGACATCTTTCTTTACAAACTCAAAAATGTACTGTATAAACTGAGAAATGCTTGAAGACTCAACTTTCCTGAGAATCATAAACTAATATTTAGTTGCATAACCACGGTTTCTGACAACTGCTTCACATCTGTGCTGCATGGAGTCGACCAACTCCTGGCAGCGGTCAGCAGGTATTGCAGCCGCGGACAATTGTACTACGTTCCACAGTTCCTCTGCATTTCTTGGTTTTGCCTCATGAGCAGCATTTTCTCTGTCGGCCCACTAGTTTTCTATGGGATTAAGGTCCGGGGATTGTGCTGGCAGCTCCATTACTTGACTTCTGTTTGTCTGGAGCCATGGTTTTACTCGCTTGCTGCTGTGTTTGGGGTCATTTCACTCTGTTTTTCAAGGACAAATGCAGCGTCAGTTGCCTTGATCCTTAAATAAGGGCCACCTGTTTAACACCTATATTGTTCACATAATCAATGACCTCACTGATTGAACTCGGCACTGCTATTTTTTTGAACACGCCCCTTTCAGTAAATGATTCAGTTTCACAGCATCAGCAGCACGTCATGCCTGTTGGGTCTGTTGGTTTTCTATACCTTCACTAAACCTTCTAGAAACTTACTTGCAGTGTAGAAGTTGAAATTCTAACAAACACAGTGATTTATCTTGCTACTGATGTGGGACTGCTGTTATTTTGAACACAACTGTAAGTGTGGTTTGTAGCTTCATTGTTGCAGCTCCAACATTTCTATGGGCCAAAGGGAACCTCAGAAAAACAAACATGACATTCAGAAATGTTGGAGCTGCAGCAGGTGATCTGAAAATGACACATTGTGTTTGATTCAGAAACACTGAGGGAGCTGCAGGGAAAAGAGGAGAGGACCAACAGGCCCCAACAGGGAGAGAAGGGAAGAGGAGGAGAGGAGGAGGAAGGGGCGCCCCCCACTCCTCAAAAGTGGAGGAGTGGGGAGCGAGGAGTGCCCCATCCCACACAACATCTAGTTTGCTCCTCACCTCGTTTCCCTGCAGCTCCGTCCAGCTCCTGAAGACTTGATCAGATCCACCTGTTCTCACAGAGACTGTCATTTAAAACTGACCTGATGTCATTCTATACTTTGTCCACCAGTGGGCACCAACCCACCAAACGACCAACACGCCCCAACAGGGAGGGAGGTGGGGGAAAGAAGAGAAGAAGGAGTACGAGGAGGGGACTGAAGGAGGGAGGTGGGGGAAAGAGGAGGAGAAGGAGTAGGAGGAGGGGACTGAAGGAGGGAGGTGGGGTGAGGAGGGCAGTGGAGGACAAGGGGGTGGATCGGACTCCGCGTCGACGCAGCTGTGACTCCGGCTGCAGTAGATGGTGATCCAGTCATCTGCGGTAAGAACTGCTCCTCACTCTGTGACATATTGATGTAGCTGTGACTTTAACTCCATGCATCATGTCACTATAGTGTCACTTTGATAGAAAACAACATGATTCACATTATTAGTGACTTGAAGTCGACGATGTTACTGAGCAGCAACGCTGGTGGAGGGGAGGAGGAGGGTGCGAGCAGGGAGTGGGAGGGGCAGAGGAGCTATTAGCTGAGTTCCACTTGGTGCTGCATCTCTCACCTTCTCACAGAGACTGTCATTTAAAACTGACCTGATGTCATTCTATACTTTGTCCACCAGAGGGCCACATCACCACCTGGAGCCAGGAGTGAGCCACCTCAGTGTTTCTGAGTGAATCACTATGTAAGTGTGATTTGTAGCTTCATTGTTGCAGCTCCAACATTTCTATGGGCCAAAGGGAACCTCAGAAAAACTATTACACACACACACACTGATCCTGACATTCAGAAATGCTGGAGCTGCAGTGAGTAATGTAAAAGTGACAAATTGTGTTTTATTCAGAAACACTGAGGTGGCTCACTCCTGGCTCCAGGTGGTGATGTGGCCCTCAGGTGGACAAAGTATAGAATGACATCAGGTCAGTTTTAAATGACAGTCTCTGTGAGAACAGGTGGATCTGATGGAGTCTTAAGGAGCTGGACGGAGCTGCAGGGAAAAGTTTGCTGCAGCACGTGTCTTTCATTGTGTATTCATCCTGTATTTCCGAAATGACACGATCACCTCCTCGTGATCTTCCGGCAGGAGCAGCTGCTGGCTCAGTGGAAAGTTTGCTGCAGCGCGTGTCTTTCATTGTGTTTGTGACTGTTTTTCTGTGTGTGTGTGTGTGTGTGTGTGGTCTTATTGTGTGTGGAGTGCAGGAATCAATTTAAACTCCACACAGCTGTGATCAATTTCCGTCTTTAGCTCCGCCTCACCACCAGTGGGCGCCCTTAAAACCGCAGCCGCTTCCGCTTCCGCTTCCCTTACCGAGCAACATGGCTGAAGTACACAGACGACCTGAAGATCACCGGAGTCTCCGAGAACTTGGTTCAAAGTCACCGTAAGTGCGATAAAACTTTGATTAATCTAAGTCGGAAGGTGAACGAAGAAGCTGTCGAAGCTGCAGAGACGTGACGACGTAGAAAGAGACGTTAGAATCTGCTCTTTGCGTCCACGCGCTCAGCGACAGCAGCTAGCTCAGCGGCTAACTGCTGCTAGCAGGCTAAACAGGAAGCGTGTCTTTGACGCTAAAACTAAAAGAAATGCTGGATTTAGTTAAAAACGTGTGGAAATTCATTCATTCATGTACGTGCACACACGTACACGTAGGTATATTATACATGTTTGATCGACGTATGTGTGATGATATGATTGAGCCTGAGCACAATGTGAGTGTGATTAGTAGCTAAAGCGTTGCAGCTCCAGCATTTGTGAATGTCAGGATGAGTGTGAGTAAATGTTTTGTTGTTGTTGCTGCAGCAGGTGGAGAGTCCGAGGTGTTTGTGAAGACGCCACTGAAGCGCAGGATGAAGATGAAGCAGGAGGAGCTGTGTGACTGTGTGCAGAGCAGTAAGAGCATTTCTTTAATGTTGTGTTAGTGGTTAATAGTAGTTTGATTTTTCTGGGCTTCCCTTTGGGAGCTCATTGATGTGTAGCTGTATTTGTGTGTGAATATTTAATAAAGCTTGATCTCTTTTTACAACCACAACTCGTTTCTGTGTATTTTATTTTATTGCTGCTTAGTTGATTTTATTCTTTAGTTTTATTTTTTCCATTCATTTTATTCTTTAGTTGCTTATTTTTAATTCGTTTTTTTCTTTAGTTGCTTATTTTTAGTTCATTTTATTCTTTAGTTGCTTATTTTTAGTTCATTTTATTCTTTAGTTGCTTAATTTTAATTCATTTTATTCTTTAGTTGCTAATGTTTAGTTTTTTTATTCCTTAGTTTTATTCTTCAGTTGCTTTTATTTTTTTATTCTTTAGTTGCTTTTTTTATTCATTTCATTCAGTTGCTTTTATTTTTTAGTTGCTTATTTTTCTTATTTTATTCACTTCATTTGTTTAATCTTTTAATTCTTAATTCTCCTTTCATTCATTTTATTCTTATTTATTCTTTTGTTCTTTTCATTTTATTCTTTAGTTCCTTTTTATTTTTTTAGTTGCTTGTGTATTTCTTGAATGTTGAGCCAGGAACCCTGCATCTTTTTCTCCAGGTTTCTTTTTTACCTTTTTCCACTTTGTACTTTTTTACTTTTGTCGAACCCCTGTCTTCTTTTAGACCTACTTTTCACCAACAGCTAAGCAGCAGCAGTGGTGGCAACTACCATGTGCTCCAACACAGTGAGTAACAACAAAGCAGTTTTCAAAAACCTTTATTTCACACAAACACATAGCTTAACAAACATTGAGTCACACTCCATCTTGTTCTCCAACATCTGAAAGACACAGAAGACGACAAGTTAAAGACACAAGTTAGATTTAGTCTTGTTGAACACTTACCTTGACTTTGCTGTTTGTTTCAGAAGCTGCTGTCGACCATCGAGCCACAAGAACTTCAGTGCCTGCTTCAAACAAGACTCAACAATGTTAACTGGAAACAATGGAGTGTGTCATGTGCTTGTCTTGGTAAGTCAGCCATCTTGTTAACTGATGCACTTTCTAACCTACATGTCTTTGTTCTTTGTGTTTCAGATGGCGAAGATGGTGGTCAAAGTGTGGCTGAATGTTCTTAACTTTAACTGTTTAACTTGTGTCAAATAAAGCTTTTTGAAACTTGAAACTTTGACTTGTTTTGTTATTACTGCAAAGTAGAAAAGACAAAGCAAATCAGTTGCCAGCAACCAACACATTCAAGAAATACACAAGCAAATAAAAAGAATGAAAAAAATAAAAATAAAATGAATAAAAGAATTCAAATAAAAAGAATAAAAGAAAATAAAAATAAAAGAATAAAATGAATGAAAACAAATACGCTACTAAAAAGAAAACGCGAATGAAAAAAAAAAACCTAAAGAGTAAAAAAAAAAGAAGCAACTAAAGAATAAAATGAATTAAAAATAAGCAACTAAAGAATAAAATGAATTAAAAATAAGCAACTAAAGAATAAAATGAATTAAAAATAAGCAACTAAAGAATAAAATGAATTAAAACTAAGCAACTAAAGAATAAAATGAATTAAAATTAAGCAACTAAAGAATAAAATGAATTAAAACTAAGCAACTAAAGAATAAAATGAATTAAAACTAAGCAACTAAAGAATAAAATGAATTAAAATTAAGCAACTAAAGAATAAAATGAATTAAAACTAAGCAACTAAAGAATAAAATGAATTAAAACTAAGCAACTAAAGAATAAAATGAATTAAAATAAGCAACTAAAGAATAAAATTAAACATTAGCAACTAAAGAATAAAATGAATTAAAATTAAGCAACTAAAGAATAAAATGAATTAAAATTAAGCAACTAAAGAATAAAATGAATTAAAAATAAGCAACTAAAGAATAAAATGAATGGAAAAAATAAAACTAAAGAATAAAACCAACTGAGCAGCAATAAAATAATAAAATACACAGATACGAGTTGTGGTTGTAAAAGAAGATCAAGCTTTATTAAATATTCACACACAAATACAGCTACACATCAATGAGCTCCCAAAGGGAAGCCCAGAAAAATCAAACTACTATTAACCACTAACACAACATTAAAGAAATGCTCTTACTGCTCTGCACACAGTCACACAGCTCCTCCTGCTTCATCTTCATCCTGCGCTTCAGTGGCGTCTTCACAAACACCTCGGACTCTCCACCTGCTGCAGCAACAACAACAAAACATTAACTCACACTCATCCTGACATTCACAAATGCTGGAGCTGCAACGCTTTAGCTACTAAATCACGCTTCCTGTTTAGCCTGCTAGCAGCAGTTAGCCGCTGAGCTAGCTGCCGTCGCTGAGCGCGTGGACGCAAAGAGCAGATTCTAACGTCTCTTTCTACGTCGTCACGTCTCTGCAGCTTCGACAGCTTCTTCGTTCACCTTCCGACTTAGATTAATCAAAGTTTTATCGCACTTACGGTGACTTTGAACCAAGTTCTCGGAGACTCCGGTGATCTTCAGGTTGTCTGTTTACTTCACCCATGTGGCTCGGTAAGGGAAGCGGAAGCGGAAGCGGCTGCGGCTTTATGGACGTCCTCTGGGGTGAGGCGGAGCTAAAGACGGAAGTTGATCACAGCTGTGTGGAGTTTAAATTGATTCCTGCACTCCAGCCACAATAAGACACACACACACACACACAAGAAAAAACAGTCACAAACACAATGAAAGACACGCACTGCAGCAAACTTTCCACTGAGCCAGCAGCTGCACCTGCCGGAAGATCACGAGGAGGTGATCGTGTCATTTCGGAAATACAGGATGAATACACAATGAAAGACACGTGCTGCAGCAAACTTTTCCCTGCAGCTCCGCCCAGCTCCTGAAGACTCCATCAGATCCACCTGTTCTCACAGAGACTGTCATTTAAAACTGACCTGATGTCGTTCTATACTTTGTCCACCTGAGGGCCACATCACCACCTGGAGCCAGGAGTGAGCCACCTCAGTGTTTCTGAATAAAACACAATGTGTCATTTTTACATTACTCACTGCAGCTCCAACATTTCTGAATGTCAGGATCAGTGTGTGTGTGTGTAATAGTTTTTCTGAGGTTCCCTTTGGCCCATAGAAATGTTGGAGCTGCAACAATGAAGCTACAAATCACACTTACATAGTGATTCATTCAGAAACACTGAGGTGGCTCACTCCTGGCTCCAGGTGGTGATGTGGCCCTGACCTCTGATGACCTCTGACTCTCCACCTGGGACAACAGATACACACACACACAAAAAAAACTATTAATCGCTCATCTTGACATGTAGAAATGTTTGAGCTGCAACAATGAAGCTACAAATCACTTACATAGTGATTCATTCAGAAAAGCATCAGATCCACTTGTTCTCACAGAGACTGTCATTTAAAACTGACCTGATGTCATTCTATACTTTGTCCACCAGAGGGCACCAACCCACCAAGTGGAGGGTGGGGGTGAGGGGAGGGGGGGTGGCAGTTCACGAGTCGGAAGCGACCCCCCCGTCGACCCCCAGTCATCAAAACTGGAGTAGAGGGGAGCGTGGAGGAGCCCCCCTCCCCACACAAAGTCGAGTTTGGTCCTCTTCTCTTTTTCCTGCAGCTCCCTGAGGGAGCGACGGCGGCCGTGTGGCCACGTGGTGGAGCAGCAGCGCTGGTGGAAGAGAGGAGAAGGAGGAGGGGGGACGTTGGTTTGAGGGGAGGGGGGTCGCAGTGGATGAGTCGGCCCCCCACGTCCCCATGCCCCCACACCAACCACTGCCACACAGCTGCTGCCCAACCACTTGGCCACACGGCCGCCGTCGCTCCCTCAGGGAGCTGCAGGAAAAAGAGAAGAGGACCAAAGTCGACTTTGTGTGGGGGGGGGGGGGGCTCCTCCACGCTCCCCTCTACTCCAGTTTTGATGACTGGGGGTCGACGGGGGGGTCGCCCCCGACTCGTGAACGGCCACCCCCCCCTCCCCTCACCCCCACCCTCCACTTTGTGGGTTGGTGCCCTCTGGTGGACAAAGTATAGAATGACATCAGGTCAGTTTTAAATGACAGTCTGTGTGAGAACAGGTGGATCTGATGGAGTCTTCAGGAGCTGGACGGAGCTGCAGGGAAAAGAGGAGAGGAGCAAACTAGATGTTGTGTGGGATGGGGGGGCCGCTCCTCGCTCCCCACTCCTCCACTTTTGAGGAGTGGGGGGCGCCCCTTCCTCCTCCTCTCCTCCTCTTCCCTTCTCTCCCTGTTGGGGCCTGTTGGTCCTCTCCTCTTTTCCCTGCAGCTCCCTCAGTGTTTCTGAATCAAACACAATGTGTCATTTTCAGATCACCTGCTGCAGCTCCAACATTTCTGAATGTCATGTTTGTTTTTCTGAGGTTCCCTTTGGCCCATAGAAATGTTGGAGCTGCAACAATGAAGCTACAAACCACACTTACAGTTGTGTTCAAAATAACAGCAGTCCCACATCAGTAGCAAGATAAATCACTGTGTTTGTTAGAATTTCAACTTCTACACTGCAAGTAAGTTTCTAGAAGGTTTAGTGAAGGTATAGAAAACCAACAGACCCAACAGGCATGACATGCTGCTGATGCTGTGAAACTGAATCATTTACTGAAAGGGGCGTGTTCAAAAAAATAGCAGTGCCGAGTTCAATCAGTGAGGTCATTGATTATGTGAACTATATAGGTGTTAAACAGGTGGCCCTTATTTAAGGATCAAGGCAACTGACGCTGCATTTGTCCTTGAAAAACACAGTGAAATGGGTCGTTCAAGACACTGTTCAGAAGAAGAGCGTTCTTTGATTAAGAAGTTAATAAAAGAGGGGAAAACCTATAAAGAAGTGCAGAGGATGATAGGCTGTTCAGCTAAAATGACATCAAATGCTTTAAAATGGCAGCCAAAACCAGAAAGGCGAGGAAGAAAAAGACAAACGACTGTTCGAATGGATCGGAGAACAACCAGAATGGCAAAGGCTCAGCCAATGATCAGCTCCAGGAGGATCAAAGATCTAAGATTTTGCCTGTGAGTGCTGTGACAATCAGACGACGTCTATGTGAAGCCAAGCTACCAGCAAGAAGCCCCCCCCAAAGCCAAAGAACACACTGACTGGCCTAAAAAGAAATGGCGTAATATTTTGTGGACTGATGAGAGTAAGATTGTTCTTTTTGGGTCTAAGGGCCACAGACAGTTTGTCAGACGTCCTGCAAACGCTGAATTCAAGCCACAGTACAGAGTGAAGACGGTGAAGCCTGGTGGTGCAAGCATCATGACATGGGGATGTTTCTCATACTATGGTGTTGGTCCTATTTATCGCATACTCATGGATCATGGATCAGTTTGAGTACATCAGAATACTGGAAGAAGTCATGTTGCCGTATGCTGAAGAGGAAATGCCCTTGAAACGGGTGTTTCAACAGGACAATGACCCCAAACACAGCAGCAAGCGAGTAAAACCATGGCTCCAGACAAACAGAAGTCAAGTAATGGAGCTGCCAGCACAATCCCCGGACCTTAATCCCATAGAAAACTAGTGGGCCGACAGAGAAAATGCTGCTCATGAGGCAAAACCAAGAAATGCAGAGGAACTGTGGAACGTAGTACAATTGTCCTGGGCTGCAATACCTGCTGACCGCTGCCAGGAGTTGGTCGACTCCATGCACCACAGATGTGAAGCAGTTGTCAGAAACCGTGGTTATGCAACTAAACATTAGTTTATGATTCTCAGGAAAGTTGAATCTTCAAGCATTTCTCAGTTTATACAGTACATTTTTGAGTTTGTAAAGAAAGATGTCGACACTGCTACTTTTTTGAACATTATATTTCTTGACTTTCTGTAAAATATTATCAAATTCAATTACTTTTTCCAATTTTCTTGCTTTGAGATAGAATGTGCAGTTTCCCCAATGCATTTGTGTTCATTAAAATACTATTTATTTGAAGAATTAGGAGGTTTACTCACCTTTTTAAACACACTGCTGTTATTGTGAACATAACTGTACATAGTGATTCGTTCAGCAACACTGAGGTGGCTCACTCCTGGCTCCAGGTGGTGATGTGGCCCTGACCTCTGATGACCTCTGACTCTCCACCTGGGACAACAGATACACACACACAAAAAAAAACTATCAATCAATCATCTTGACATGTAGAAATGTTTGAGCTGCAACAATGAAGCTACAAATCACTTACATAGTGATTCATTCAGAAAAGCATCAGATCCACTTGTTCTCACAGAGACTGTCATTTAAAACTGACCTGATGTCATTCTATACTTTGTCCACCAGAGGGCACCAAATCACAAAGTGGAGGGTGGGGGTGAGGGGAGGGGGGTGGCAGTTCACGAGTCGGGGGCGACCCCCTTGTCGACCCCCAGTCATCAAAACTGGAGTAGAGGGGAGCGTGGAGGAGCCCCCCTCCCCACACAAAGTCGACTTTGGTCCTCTTCTCTTTTTCCTGCAGCTCCCTGAGGGAGCGACGGCGGCCGTGTGGCGACGTGGTGGAGCAGCAGCGCTGGTGGAAGAGAGGAGAAGGAGGAGGGGGGACGTTGGTTTGAGGGGAGGGGGTCGCAGTGGATGAGTCGGCCCCCCACGTCCCCATGCCCCCACACCAACCACTGCCACACAGCTGCTGCCCAACCACGTGGCCACACGGCCGCCGTCGCTCCCTCAGGGAGCTGCAGGAAAAAGAGAAGAGGACCGAACTCGACTTTGTGTGGGGAGGGGGGCTCCTCCACGCTCCCCTCTACTCCAGTTTTGATGACTGGGGGTCGACAAGGGGGTCGCCCCCGACTCGTGAACTGCCACCCCCCCTCCCCTCACCCCCACCCTCCACTTGGTGGGTTGGTGCCCTCTGGTGGACAAAGTATAGAATGACATCAGGTCAGTTTTAAATGACAGTCTCTGTGAGAACAAGTGGATCTGATGGAGTCTTCAGGAGCTGGACGGAGCTGCAGGGAAAAGAGGTGAGGAGCAAACTAGACTGTGTGGGGAGGGGGGCTCCTCCTCCTCCTCCTCCTCCTCTCCGCCACTTCCCCCCTCCTCGATCAGCGCGGGAGGTGGGCGGCTGAGCGGCTGCACTCGGTCACTGTCCTGATCGGGCAGGAACACAGCGCCACCGTGGTCCTGGTACACCGGAGCTCTGCTAAACTCCAGAGACCGAGCTCAAGCCCAGTCTCCCTGCTCCTCTCACTCACACACAAGCGCCGTGTGCTGCCCGTGTGACGGCCGGACAGCCTCCCCTCCACAGCTCCGGTGACACACGAAACCCTCTTTGCTCGAAATCGGCACCTGCGACGGCACCGGTAGGCCCTACCGGGGGGCGATCGGCAACACATTCACATGGGCTCGACCTACTGTACTGATCCAGGGACGAGACTGGCAGCAGACAGTTGCTCTTCTCTACCAGAGTAAATCTGACATCGTGTTTCAAATGGTGGAAAGTGTCCGCAAAGGTGAAAAGAACATGTCGAACATAGGCAGATATTAATAATCATAATGATGATGATGATGATGATGATCGTCATCATCATCATCATAATCATCATATCATTGCCAACACTTGCATATAGTTGGCAGCCCCCCCCCCCCACACTGAAAACATCTTCCAGCGCGCCTGCCCTCCTCCCTCCTCCTCCAGCCTCCTCCTCTCCTCCTCTTCCCCCACCTCCCTCCCTGTTGGGGCCTGTTGCTCCTCTCCTCTTCCCTGCAGCTCCGTCCAGCTCCTGAAGACTCCATCAGATCCACCTGTTCTCACAGAGACTGTCATTTAAAACTGACCTGATGTCATTCTATACTTTGTCCACCAGTGGGCACCAACCCAAACGACCAACACCCCCAACGCCCCAACAGGGAGGGAGGTGGGGGAAAGAAGAGAGAAGGAGTAGGAGGAGGGGACTGAAGGAGGGAGGTGGGGGAAAGAGGAGGAGAAGGAGTAGGAGGAGGGGACTGAAGGAGGGAGGTGGGGGTGAGGAGGGCAGTGGAGGACAAGGGGGTGGATCGGACTCCGCGTCGACGCAACTGACTGACTGGCAGCTGTGACTCCGGCTGCAGTAGATGGTGATCCAGTCATCTGCGGTAAGAACTGCTCCTCACTCTGTGACATATTGACCGGATGTAGCTGTGACTTTAACTCCATGCATCATGTCACTATAGTGTCACTTTGATAGAAAACAACATGATTCACATTATTAGTGACTTGAAGTCTGCAGCATCACAACCGCGTTTCTGACGTTCATCACAAACCAGACTGTTTGAGAATCGCTCCAAAAAGTTCTGGTTATTTTAGTAAAACATGCAGCACAGACATAAAGCTCCGAGGGAGCGAGGGGGGGCCGTGTGGCGACGATGTTACTGAGCAGCAGCGCTGGTGGAGGAGGAGGAGGAGGAGGAGGGGGGTGCGAGCAGGGAGTGGGAGGAGCAGAGGAGCTATGAGCTGAGTTCCGCTTGGTGCTGCACCTCTCACCTTCTCACAGAGACTGTCATTTAAAACTGACCTGATGTCATTCTATACTTTGTCCACCAGAGGGCACCAACCCACCTGGAGCCAGGAGTGAGCCACCTCAGTGTTTCTGAATGAATCACTATGTAAGTGTGATTTGTAGCTTCATTGTTGCAGCTCCAACATTTCTATGGGCCAAAGGGAACCTCAGAAAAACTATTACACACACACACACTGATCCTGACATTCAGAAATGTTGGAGCTGCAGTGAGTAATGTAAAAATGACACATGGTGTTTTATCCAGAAACACTGAGGTGGTTCACTCCTGGCTCCAGGTGGTGATGTGGCCCTCAGGTGGACAAAGTATAGAATGACATCAGGTCAGTTTTAAATGACAGTCTCTGTGAGAACAGGTGGATCTGATGGAGTCTTCAGGAGCTGGGCGGAGCTGCAGGGAAAAGAGGAGAGGACCAACAGGCCCCAACAGGGAGGGAGGTGGGGGGAAGAGGAGGAGAGGAGGAGGCTGGAGGAGGAGGGAGGAGGGCAGGTGCGCTGGAAGATGTTTTCAGTGTGGGGGGGCTGCCACCTGAATGCAAGTGTTGGCAATGATATGATCATCATCATCATCATTTCTTCCAGTTCTTCCAGAACATGCGCTTCAGCTGGGAGCAGCAAAGTCTGGTGGCTCTGAGTTTTTACTCAACCTTTGCTTTATTTTTGTTGTGTTTTTGTATGTTTTTGTCGTATTTTGTCAACTACTGATGGACACTTCTGTGGGGAGAGCAGATTCTTCAGGAGAGGAGCTTCTGTCACTGAAAATGGAGCAAGTCTGGAGGATGCCACCCTGTTCCAGCTGGATGAGGAGCTGCTTTCGTGGTTGCTGTGCTGCTGGTGCAGAGGTTGAAGGCTTGGAGGTGGTGATGTACTGTGAGTCCTTTCTGCTGTCAGTCTTCATGCAAAATATCAACTCTCTGCCCAACAAGAGTGATGAGGAGCTGGAGATATAGGTGAAGACTCAGGAAGTAGACTTTTCAAATCAAAACAACACGTGTGCATCCCACCAACGGCTACTGCTGAAGTTCCATGTGAAGTTTTCCATGAAGTCGTTGCTAGGATACAGACTAAACATCCTGAGGCACTTGGCTTCAGTCATGTCTCCCTGATGGACTCACTGAGGATGTGGTGGAGAGATACACGCTGGTGGAGGCCACTCTGAACAACTCAGATCATCCTCTTCATAACACCTTGATGGACCAAGAAAAGAGCGGTGGTGGACGGCTCCTCTCTCTTCACTGCAGGACGGAGACATATAGAAGATCCTTTGTACTTTCAGCCATCAGGCTTCTTCATTCTTCTGCAAATGGTTGATGAGCTGACAGACACATGAATTTCCCTTCGGGGATCAATAAAGTAATTCGTATTCGTATTCATCATCATCATCATCATCATCATTATGATTATTATCTGCCTATGTTCGACATGTTCTTTTCACCTTTGCGGACACTTTCCACCATTTGAAACACGATGTCAGATTTACTCTGGTAGAGAAGAGCAACTGTCTGCTGCCAGTCTCGTCCCTGGATCAGTACAGTAGGTCGAGCCCATGTGAATGTGTTGCCGATCGCCCCCCGGTAGGGCCTACCGGTGCCGTCGCAGGTGCCGCTACCGGTGCCGATTTCGAGCAAAGAGTGTTTCGTGTGTCACCGGAGCTGTGGAGGGGAGGCTGTCCGGCCGTCACACGGGCAGCACACGGCGCTTGTGTGTGGGTGAGAGGAGCAGGGAGACTGGGCTTGAGCTCGGTCTCTGGAGTTTAGCAGAGCTCCGGTGTACCAGGACCACGGTGGCGCTGTGTTCCTGCCCGATCAGGACAGTGACCGAGTGCAGCCGCTCAACCGCCCACCTCCCGCGCTGATAGAGGAGGGGGGAAGTGGCGGAGAGGAGGAGGAGGAGCCCCCCTCCCCACACAGTCTAGTTTGCTCCTCTCCTCTTTTCCCTGCAGCTCCGTCCAGCTCCTGAAGACTCCATCAGATCCACTTGTTCTCACAGAGACTGTCATTTAAAACTGACCTGATGTCATTCTATACTTTGTCCACCAGAGGGCACCAACCCACCAAGTGGAGGGTGGGGGTGAGGGGGGGGGGGGTGGCAGTTCACGAGTCGGGGGCGACCCCCTTGTCGACCCCCAGTCATCAAAACTGGAGTAGAGGGGAGCGTGGAGGAGCCCCCCTCCCCACACAAAGTCGACTTTGGTCCTCTTCTCTTTTTCCTGCAGCTCCCTGAGGGAGCGACGGCGGCCGTGTGGCGACTTGGTTGGGCAGCAGCTGTGTGGCAGTGGTTGGTGTGGGGGCATGGGGACGTGGGGGGCCGACTCATCCACTGCAACCCCCCTCCCCTCACCCCATCGTCCCCAACGTCCCCCCTCCTCCTTCTCCTCTCTTCCACCAGCGCTGCTGCTCCACCACGTCCACACGGCCGCCGTCGCTCCCTCAGGGAGCTGCAGGAAAAAGAGAAGAGGACCAAAGTCGACTTTGTGTGGGGAGGGGGGCTCCTCCACGCTCCTCTCTACTCCAGTTTTGATGACTGGGGGGCGACGGGGGGGTCGCCCCCGACTCGTGAACTGCCACCCCCCCTCCCCTCACCCCCACCCTCCACTTGGTGATTTGGTGCCCTCTGGTGGACAAAGTATAGAATGACATCAGGTCAGTTTTAAATGACAGTCTCTGTGAGAACAAGTGGATCTGATGCTTTTCTGAATGAATCACTATGTAAGTGATTTGTAGCTTCATTGTTGCAGCTCAAACATTTCTACATGTCAAGATGAGTGATTAATAGTTTTTTTTTGTGTGTGTGTATCTGTTGTCCCAGGTGGAGAGTCAGAGGTCATCAGAGGTCAGGGCCACATCACCACCTGGAGCCAGGAGTGAGCCACCTCAGTGTTTCTGAACGAATCACTATGTACAGTTATGTTCACAATAACAGCAGTGTGTTTAAAAAGGTGAGTAAACCACTGATTGAACTGGGCACTGCTATTTTTTTGAACACGCCCCTTTCAGTAAATGATTCAGTTTCACAGCATCAGCAGCACGTCATGCCTGTTGGGTCTGTTGGTTTTCTATACCTTCACTAAACCTTCTAGAAACTTACTTGCAGTGTAGAAGTTGAAATTCTAACAAACACAGTGATTTATCTTGCTACTGATGTGGGACTGCTGTTATTTTGAACACAACTGTAAGTGTGGTTTGTAGCTTCATTGTTGCAGCTCCAACATTTCTATGGGCCAAAGGGAACCTCAGAAAAACAAACATGACATTCAGAAATGTTGGAGCTGCAGCAGGTGATCTGAAAATGACACATTGTGTTTGATTCAGAAACACTGAGGGAGCTGCAGGGAAAGAGAGAGGACCAACAGGCCCCAACAGGGAGAGAAGGGAAGAGGAGGAGAGGAGGAGGAAGGGGCGCCCCCCCCACTCCTCAAAAGTGGAGGAGTGGGGAGCGAGGAGGGGCCCCCCATCCCACACAACATCTAGTTTGTTCCTCACCTCGTTTCCCTGCAGCTCCGTCCAGCTCCTGAAGACTCCATCAGATCCACCTGTTTCACAGAGACTGTCATTTAAAACTGACCTGATGTCATTCTATACTTTGTCCACCAGAGGGCCACATCACCACCTGGAGCCAGGAGTGAGCCACCTCAGTGTTTCTGAGTGAATCACTATGTAAGTGTGATTTGTAGCTTCATTGTTGCAGCTCCAACATTTCTATGGGCCAAAGGGAACCTCAGAAAAACTATTACACACACACACACACTGATCCTGACATTCAGAAATGTTGGAGCTGCAGTGAGTAATGTAAAAATGACACATGGTGTTTTATTCAGAAACACTGAGGTGGCTCACTCCTGGCTCCAGGTGGTGATGTGGCCCTCAGGTGGACAAAGTATAGAATGACATCAGGTCAGTTTTAAATGACAGTCTCTGTGAGAACAGGTGGATCTGATGGAGTCTTCAGGAGCTGGGCGGAGCTGCAGGGAAAAGTTTGCTGCAGCACGTGTCTTTCATTGTGTATTCATCCTGTATTTCCGAAATGACACGATCACCTCCTCGTGATCTTCCGGCAGGAGCAGCTGCTGGCTCAGTGGAAAGTTTGCTGCAGCGCGTGTCTTTCATTGTGTTTGTGACTGTTTTTTCTTGTGTGTGTGTGTGTTTGTGGTCTTATTGTGGCTGGAGTGCAGGAATCAGTTTAAACTCCACACAGCTGGGTGATCAACTTCCGTCTTTAGCTCCGCCTCACCCCAGAGGACGTCGATAAAGCCGCAGCCGCTTCCGCTTCCGCTTCCCTTACCGAGCCACATGGCTGAAGTAAACAGACGACCTGAAGATCACCGGAGTCTCCGAAAACTTGGTTCAAAGTCACCGTAAGTGCGATAAAACTTTGATTAATCTAAGTCGGAAGGTGAACGAAGAAGCTGTCGAAGCTGCAGAGACGTGACGACGTAGAAAGAGACGTTAGAATCTGCTCTTTGCGTCCACGCGCTCAGCGACAGCAGCTAGCTCAGCGGCTAACTGCTGCTAGCAGGCTAAACAGGAAGCGTGATTTAGTAGCTAAAGCGTTGCAGCTCCAGCATTTGTGAATGTCAGGATGAGTGTGAGTAAATGTTTTGTTGTTGTTGCTGCAGCAGGTGGAGAGTCCGAGGTGTTTGTGAAGACGCCACTGAAGCGCAGGATGAAGATGAAGCAGGAGGAGCTGTGTGACTGTGTGCAGAGCAGTAAGAGCATTTCTTTAATGTTGTGTTAGTGGTTAATAGTAGTTTGATTTTTCTGGGCTTCCCTTTGGGAGCTCATTGATGTGTAGCTGTATTTGTGTGAGAATATTTAATAAAGCTTGATCTTCTTTTACAACCACAACTCGTTTCTGTGTATTGTTTTATTGCTGCTTAGTTGATTTATTCTTTAGTTGCTTATTTTTAATTCATTTTATTCTTTAGTTGCTTATTTTTTTTTTATTCATTTTATTCTTTTATTCTTTAGTTGCTTATTTTTATTCATTTTATTCTTTAGTTGCTTATTTTTATTTTTTTATTCATTTTATTCTTTTATTCTTTAGTTGCTTATTTTATTTTTTATTCATTTAATTCTTTTATTCTTTATTGCTTATTTTTAATTCATTTTATTCTTTTATTTTTTAGTTTCTTTTATTTTTTATTCATTTAATTCTTTTATTCTTTAGTTGCTTATTTAATTCATTTTATTCTTTAGTTGCTTATTTTTATTCATTTTATTCTTTAGTTGCTTTTTTAATTTTTTATTCTTAGTTGCTTATTTTATTTTTTATTCTTTAATTTTTTATTCTTTAGTTGCTTATTTATTCATTTTATTCTGTAGTTGCTTATTTTTAATTCATTTTATTCTTTAGTTGCTTATTTAGTTGATTTATTCATTTCATTCTTTTTATTCTTTTAGTGCTATTTTTATTTTTTTTCTTATTCATTTTTTTTTTTTTTCATTTTTCATTCTCTTTTTTTTTTGTTTTTGTATTTCTTGAATGTGTTTTGGTTGTTTTGTCTACTTTGCTAGCTAAGCAGCAGCTAACATGTGCTTCAACACAGTGAGTAACAACAAAACAGGTCAAAGTTTCAAGTTTCAAAAAGCTTTATTTGACACAAGTTAAACAGTTAAAGTTAAGAACATTCAGCCACACTTTGACCACCATCTTCTTCGCCACCTGAAACAGACAAAGAACAAAGACATGTAGGTTAGAAAGTGCATCAGTTAACAAGATGGCTGACTTACCAAGACAAGCACATGGCACACTCCATTGTTTCCAGTTAACATTGTTGAGTCTTGTTTGAAGCAGGCACTGAAGTTCTTGTGGCTCGATGGTCGACAGCAGCTTCTGAAACAAACAGCAAAGTCAAGGTAAGTGTTTGTTCAACAAAACTAAATCTAACTTGTGTCTTGTCTTGTGTCTTTCAGATGTTGGAGAACAAGATGGAGTGTGACTCAATGTTTGTTAAGCTATGTGTTTGTGTGAAATAAAGCTTTGTGAAAACTGCTTTGTTGTTACTTACTGTGTTGGAGCACATGGTAGTTGCCACCACTGCTGCTGCTTAGTTGTTGCTGCAAAGTAAGTAGAAGAAAAGACAAAGGGTTCGACAAAGTAAATAAAAAAAAAAAAAAAAAAAAAAGGTAAAAAGACACCTGGAGAAAAAGCAGGGTTCCTGGCTCAAAACATTCAAGAAATGCACAACTAAAAAAATAAAAAAGGAACTAAAGAATAAAATGAATAAACAAATGAAATGAACAGAAAAAAAATGAAAAGTAAAATGAATTAAAGGAGAATTAAGAATTAAGAACAAATGAGATGAATAAAACAAAATAAAATGAATAAAAATAAGTAACTAAAAAAAAAATGAATAAAAGCAACTAAAGGATAAAAAATAAACTAAAGAATAAAATGAACAAAAAATAAAAATAAGCAACTAAAGAATGAAATGAATAAAAAGTTACTAAAGAATAAAACAAACTAAAACTAAAGAATAAAATGAATAAAAAATAAAAATAAGCAACTAAAGAATAAATCAACTAAGCAGCAATAAAACAATAAAATACACAGAAACGAGTTGTGGTTGTAAAAAAAGATCAAGCTTTATTAAATATTCACACACAAATACAGCTACACATCAATGAGCTCCCAAAGGGAAGCCCAGAAAAATCAAACTACTATTAACCACTAACACAACATTAAAGAAATGCTCTTACTGCTCTGCACACAGTCACACAGCTCCTCCTGCTTCATCTTCATCCTGCGCTTCAGTGGCGTCTTCACAAACACCTCGGACTCTCCACCTGCTGCAGCAACAACAAAACATTTACTCACACTCATCCTGACATTCACAAATGCTGGAGCTGCAACGCTTTAGCTACTAATCACACTCACATTGTGCTCAGGCTCAATCATATCATCACACATACGTCTATCAAACATGTATAATATACCTACGTGTACGTGTGTGCACGTACATGAATGAATATCCACATCTGTGCTTTGTTAAATGACACACTACACAGTTCCTGCTTCATTCTGAGCCCATTTCCACACGTTTTTAACTAAATCCAGCATTTCTTTTAGTTTTAGTGTCAAAGACACGCTTCCTGTTTAGCCTGCTAGCAGCAGTTAGCCGCTGAGCTAGCTGCTGTCGCTGAGCGCGTGGACGCAAACAGCAGATTCTAACGTCTCTTTCTACGTCGTCACGTCTCTGCAGCTTCGACAGCTTCTTCGTTCACCTTCCGACCTAGATTAATCAAAGTTTTATCGCACTTACGGTGACTTTGAACCAAGTTTTCGGAGACTCCGGTGATCTTCAGGTCGTCTGTGTACTTCAGCCATGTTGCTCGGTAAGGGAAGCGGAAGCGGAAGCGGCTGCGGCTTTAAGGGCGCCCACTGGTGGTGAGGCGGAGCTAAAGACGGAAATTGATCACAGCTGTGTGGAGTTTAAATTGATTCCTGCACTCCACACACAATAAGACCACACACACACACACACACACACACACACACAAAAAAGAAAAAACAGTCATAAACACAATGAAAGACACGCGCTGCAGCAAACTTTCCACTGAGCCAGCAGCTGCTCCTGCCGGAAGATCACGAGGAGGTGATCGTGTCATTTCGGAAATACAGGATGAATACACAATGAAAGACACGTGCTGCAGCAAACTTTTCCCTGCAGCTCCGCCCAGCTCCTTAAGACTCCATCAGATCCACCTGTTCTCACAGAGACTGTCATTTAAAACTGACCTGATGTCATTCTATACTTTGTCCACCTGAGGGCCACATCACCACCTGGAGCCAGGAGTGAACCACCTCAGTGTTTCTGAATAAAACACAATGTGTCATTTTTACATTACTCACTGCAGCTCCAACATTTCTGAATGTCAGGATCAGTGTGTGTGTGTGTAATAGTTTTTCTGAGGTTCCCTTTGGCCCATAGAAATGTTGGAGCTGCAACAATGAAGCTACAAATCACACTTACATAGTGATTCACTCAGAAACACTGAGGTGGCTCACTCCTGGCTCCAGGTGGTGATGTGGCCCTCTGGTGGACAAAGTATAGAATGACATCAGGTCAGTTTTAAATGACAGTCTCTGTGAGAAGGTGAGAGGTGCAGCACCAAGTGGAACTCAGCTAATAGCTCCTCTGCCCCTCCCACTCCCTGCTCGCACCCCCTCCTCCTCCTCTCCACCAGCGTTGCTGCTCAGTAACATCGTCGACTTCAAGTCACTAATAATGTGAATCATGTTGTTTTCTATCAAAGTGACACTATAGTGACATGATGCATGTAGTTAAAGTCACAGCTACATCCGGTCAATATGTCACAGAGTGAGGAGCAGTTCTTACCGCAGATGACTGGATCACCGTCTACTGCAGCCGGAGTCACAGCTGCGTCGACGCGGAGTCCGATCCACCCCCTTGTCCTCCACTGCCCTCCTCACCCCACCTCCCTCCTTCAGTCCCCTCCTCCTACTCCTTCTCCTCCTCTTTCCCCCACCTCCCTCCTTCAGTCCCCTCCTCCTACTCCTTCTTCTCTTCTTTCCCCCACCTCCCTCCCTGTTGGGGCGTGTTGGTCGTTTGGTGGGTTGGTGCCCACTGGTGGACAAAGTATAGAATGACATCAGGTCAGTTTTAAATGACAGTCTCTGTGAGAACAGGTGGATCTGATGGAGTCTTCAGGAGCTGGACGGAGCTGCAGGGAAACGAGGTGAGGAGCAAACTAGATGTTGTGTGGGATGGGGCGCCCCTTCCTCCTCCTCTCCTCCTCTTCCCTTCTCTCCCTGTTGGGGCCTGTTGGTCCTCTCCTCTTTTCCCTGCAGCTCCCTCAGTGTTTCTGAATCAAACACAATGTGTCATTTTCAGATCACCTGCTGCAGCTCCAACATTTCTGAATGTCATGTTTGTTTTTCTGAGGTTCCCTTTGGCCCATAGAAATGTTGGAGCTGCAACAATGAAGCTACAAACCACACTTACAGTTGTGTTCAAAATAACAGCAGTCCCACATCAGTAGCAAGATAAATCACTGTGTTTGTTAGAATTTCAACTTCTACACTGCAAGTAAGTTTCTAGAAGGTTTAGTGAAGGTATAGAAAACCAACAGACCCAACAGGCATGACGTGCTGCTGATGCTGTGAAACTGAATCATTTACTGAAAGGGGCGTGTTCAAAAAAATAGCAGTGCCCAGTTCAATCAGTGAGGTCATTGATTATGTGAACAATATAGGTGTTAAACAGGTGGCCCTTATTTAAGGATCAAGGCAACTGACGCTGCATTTGTCCTTGAAAAACAGAGTGAAATGACCCCAAACACAGCAGCAAGCGAGTAAAACCATGGCTCCAGACAAACAGAAGTCAAGTAATGGAGCTGCCAGCACAATCCCCGGACCTTAATCCCATAGAAAACTAGTGGGCCGACAGAGAAAATGCTGCTC
This sequence comes from Caranx ignobilis, assembly GCA_021432705.1. Lineage (NCBI taxonomy): Eukaryota > Metazoa > Chordata > Actinopteri > Carangiformes > Carangidae > Caranx > Caranx ignobilis. Next base: position 20,625,024 of record MU269989.1, read on the forward strand.
ATGAGGCAAAACCAAGAAATGCAGAGGAAGTGTGGAACGTAGTACAATTGTCCTGGGCTGCAATACCTGCTGACCGCTGCCAGGAGTTGGTCGACTCCATGCAGCACAGATGTGAAGCAGTTGTCAGAAACCGTGGTTATGCAACTAAACATTAGTTTATGATTCTCAGGAAAGTTGAATCTTCAAGCATTTCTTAGTTTATACAGTACATTTTTGAGTTTGTAAAGAAAGATGTCGACACTGCTGCTTTTTTGAACATTATATTTCTTGACTTTCTGTAAAATATTATCAAATTCAATTACTTTTTCCAATTTTCTTGCTTTGAAATATAATGTGCAGTTTCCCCAATGCATTTGTGTTCATTAAAATACTATTTATTTGAAGAATTAGGAGGTTTACTCACCTTTTTAAACACACTGCTGTTATTGTGAACATAACTGTACATAGTGATTCGTTCAGAAACTCTGAGGTGGCTCACTCCTGGCTCCAGGTGGTGATGTGGCCCTGACCTCTGATGACCTCTGACTCTCCACCTGGGACAACAGAAGTATATAAGTGTGATTTGTAGCTTCATTGTTGCAGCTCCAACATTTCTATGGGCCAAAGGGAACCTCAGAAAAACTATTACACACACACACACAAACACACTGATCCTGACATTCAGAAATGCTGGAGCTGCAGTGAGTAATGTAAAAATGACAATCGTGTTTTATTCAGAAACACTGAGGTGGTTCACTCCTGGCTCCAGGTGGTGATGTGGCCCTCAGGTGGACAAAGTATAGAATGACATCAGGTCAGTTTTAAATGACAGTCTCTGTGAGAACAGGTGGATCTGATGGAGTCTTCAGGAGCTGGACGGAGCTGCAGGGAAAACTTTGCTGCAGCACGTGTCTTTCATTGTGTATTTGTGAGTGTTTTTCTTTTGTGTGTGTGTGGAGTGCAGGAATCAGTTTGAAGTCCACACAGCTGTGATCAACTTCCGTGTTCAGCTCCTCGTCACCGCCAGGGGGCGCCGTTAAAGCTGCAGCCGCTTCCGCTTCCGCTTCCCTTACCGAGCAACATGGCTGATGTAAACAGACAACCTGAAGATCACCGGAGTCTCCGAAAACTTGGCTCAAAGTCACCGTAAGTGCGATAAAACTTTCATTAATCTAAGTCGGAAGGTGAACGAAGAAGCTGTCGAAGCTGCAGAGACGTGACGACGTAGAAAGAGACGTTAGAATCTGCTTTTTGCGTCCACGCGCTCAGCGACAGCAGCTAGCTCAGCGGCTAACTGCTGCTAGCAGGCTAAACAGGAAGCGTGAGTTTGACACTAAAACTAAAAGAAATGCTGGATTTAGTTAAAAACGTGTGGAAATGGGCTCAGAATGAAGCAGGAACTGTGTAGTGTGTCATTTAACAAAGCACAGTGTGGATATTCATTCATGTACGTGCACACACGTACACGTAGGTATATTTTACATGTTTGATAGACGTATGTGTGATGATATGATTGAGCCTGAGCACAATGTGAGTGTGATTAGTAGCTAAAGCGTTGCAGCTCCAGCATTTGTGAATGTCAGGATGAGTGTGAGTAAATGTTTTGTTGTTGTTGCTGCAGCAGGTGGAGAGTCCGAGGTGTTTGTGAAGACGCCACTGAAGCGCAGGATGAAGATGAAGCAGGAGGAGCTGTGTGACTGTGTGCAGAGCAGTAAGAGCATTTCTTTAATGTTGTGTTAGTGGTTAATAGTAGTTTGATTTTTCTGGGCTTCCCTTTGGGAGCTCATTGATGTGTAGCTGTATGTTTGTGTGAGAATATTTAATAAAGCTTGATCTTTTTTACAACCACAACTCGTTTCTGTCTATTTTATTTTATTGCTGCTTAGTTGATTTATTCTTTAGTTCTATTCTTTCCATTTTTATTCTTTATTTTTTTATTCGTTTTATTTTTTTATTCATTTAATTTTGTTCTTTAGTTGCTTATTTTATTTTTTCACTCATTTTATTTTTTTATTCATTTAATTCTTTTATTCAATAGTTGCTTATTTTATTCTTTCATTCATTTTATTCTTTTATTCTTTAGTTACTTTTTTTATTCATTTAATTCTTTTATTCATTTTATTCTTTAGTTGCTTTTTTTATTCATTTATTCATTTAATTCTTTCATTTATTTAATTCTTTTATTCATTTTATTCTTTAGTTGCTTTTTTTATTCATTTAATTCTTTTATTCATTTTATTCTTTAGTTGCTTTTTTTATTCATTTAATTCTTTCATTTATTTAATTCTTTTATTCATTTTATTCTTTAGTTGCTTTTTTTATTCATTTAATTCTTTTATTCATTTTATTCTTTAGTTGCTTTTTTTATTCATTTAATTCTTTTATTCATTTTATTCTTTAGTTGCTTTTTTTATTCATTTAATTCTTTTATTCATTTTTTTCTTCAGTTGTTTTTTTTATTCATTTTATTTTTTAGTTGCTTATTTTTATTTTTTTTTATTTTTTTTTTTAGCTGCTTTTTTTATTCATTTTATTTTTTCATTCTTTTGATTTTTTTATTCTTTTTTTTTTCATTTTTTTTTTTTTTTTTTAGTTGCTTGTGTATTTCTTGAATGTGTTTTGGTTGTCACAACTGATTTGCTTTGTCTCTTCTACTTTGTAGCAATAGCTAAGCAGCAGCAGCGACCATGTGCTTCAACACAGTGAGTAACAACAAAACAGGTCAAAGTTTCAAGTTTCAAAAAGTTTTATTTGACACAAGTTAAACAGTTAAAGTTAAGAACATTCAGCCACACTTTGACCAGCATCTTCTTCGCCACCTGAAACAGACAAAGAACAAAGACATGTAGTTTAGAAAGTGCATCAGTTAACAAGATGGCTGACTTACCAAGACAAGCACATGACACTCCATTGTTTCCAGTTAACATTGTTGAGTCTTGTTTGAAGCAGGCACTGAAGTTCTTGTGGCTCGATGGTCGACAGCAGCTTCTGAAACAAACAGCAAAGTCAAGGTAAGTGTTTGTTCAACAAGACTAAATCTAACTTGTGTCTTTTACTTGTCTTCTGTGTCTTTCAGATGTTGGAGAACAAGATGGAGTGTGACTCAATGTTTGTTAAGCTATGTGTTTGTGTGAAATAAAGGTTTTTGAAAACTGCTTTGTTGTTACTCACTGTGTTGGAGCACATGGTAGTTGCCACCACTGCTGCTGCTTAGTTGTTGCTGCAAAGTAAGTAGAAAAGAAGACAAAGGGTTTGACAAAGTAAAAAAAGTACAAAGTGGAAAAAGGTAAAAAGAAACCTGGAGAAAAAGATGCAGGGTTCCTGGCTCAGTCTCCTGTACAAAGTCCAGCACGCTCGTCGCTGCCGCTTCAGCAGACTGAATGACAGTTTATTGGACCTCACTCCTCTGGCTGTGCTGGATCCTCGTCAGCCTCACTGAAGACACCTGCGCTCGACCAATGCAGGAGCAGCTCCGCCTTCCAGGGGGACGTCACCTCGTCAGCCACCAAATTGGACACATCTTGCAGCTTGAGCAAATCAGTCGCCACAACAACCAAAACACATTCAACAAATACACAAGCAACTAAAATAACTAAAGAATAAAAATAAGCAACTAAAGAATGAAATAAATAAAACAAGTAAAAGAAAAAAAAAGAATAAAAATAAGCAACTAAAGAATAAATCAACTAAGCAGCAATAAAACTATAAAATACACAGAAACGAGTTGTGGTTGTAAAAAAAGACCAAGATTTATTAAATATTCTCACACAAATACAGCTACACATCAATGAGCTCCCAAAGGGAAGCCCAGAAAAATCAAACTACTATTAACCACTAACACAACATTAAAGAAATGCTCTTACTGCTCTGCACACAGTCACACAGCTCCTCCTGCTTCATCTTCATCCTGCGCTTCAGTGGCGTCTTCACAAACACCTCGGACTCTCCACCTGCTGCAGCAACAACAACAAAACATTTACTCACACTCATCCTGACATTCACAAATGCTGGAGCTGCAACGCTTTAGCTACTAATCACACTCACATTGTGCTCAGGCTCAATCATATCATCACACATACGTCGATCAAACATGTATAATATACCTACGTGTACGTGTGTGCACGTACATGAATGAATATCCACACTGTGCTTTGTTAAATGACACACTACACAGTTCCTGCTTCATTCTGAGCCCATTTCCACACGTTTTTAACTAAATCCAGCATTTCTTCTAGTTTTAGTATCAAACACACGCTTCCTGTTTAGCCTGCTAGCAGCAGTTTGCCGCTGAGCTAGCTGCTGTCGCTGAGCGCGTGGACGCAAAGAGCAGATTTTAACGTCTCTTTCTACGTCGTCACGTCTCTGCAGCTTCGACAGCTTCTTCGTTCACCTTCCGACTTAGATTAATCAAAGTTTTATCGCACTTACGGTGACTTTGAGCCAAGTTCTCGGAGACTCCGGTGATCTTCAGGTTGTCTGTTTACTTCAGCCATGTTGCTCGGTAAGGGAAGCGGAAGCGGCTGCAGCTTTAACGGCGCCCTCTGGTGGTCACGAGGAGCTGAACACGGAAGTTGATCACAGCTGTGTGGACTTTAAACTGATTCCTGCACTCCACACACACAAAAGAAAAACAGTCACAAACACAATGAAAGACACGCGCTGCAGCAAACTTTCCACTGAGCCAGCAGCTGCTCCTGCCGGAAGATCACGAGGAGGTGATCGTGTCATTTCGGAAATACAGTCACTGAGCCAATCAGCTCCATGTGTGGGTTAATAAACACACACTGTCCAACAGTGGAAGGTCATAAAGTCACTGAACATTTTCCCCCAAACCAACGTTTGTACACAGAGTTAAATCATGTGAAAGAAACGCGCTCTAATAACTGATGTTCAGACAGAACAGACGAGACTGGAGCAAAGAGCAGCAGCTCAAACTGTGACACGTCTTTATCACCTGTGATGCGTGTTACCGCCCTGATAAACGTGTGGGACACACATTGTAGAGCAACACACACATTTCTGATGGAGCAGTCAATTCTCTCTTTATTCAAATATTCCTGCAGTGAACGACAGTGAAACACACTGATCTCTGATCACACTGACTGAACCAGGATCAGTTCAGCCTGGCTCTTAGCCTGGTCGGGAGCAGGCCAGCTGCAAACTGTGCTGCGGCCGCTTTCGTGTGACCGAGTCCCGGCTAAATTCAGCCAGGACAACCGGAACATCTGAGCTGAATGCGCTGCCTTGGTTTCGTGCAACAGCCCCCTGCACTCCAACCACTCACACACACATCAATGGACACTTTATGTCACCTTCCTCCATTTCTCTATGTGCTAAGTGGCTAGTGCTAGCAATGGAGTCTGCCACGTGCTTCACTGGAGAAGTCAGCCTCTTGTTCACTAATGCAGCTTCTACACCACTACGAGTGTGTGTTGTACAAGTGTGTGCAGACTGCAAGCTGCATTAGTGCACTCGGCACAAACAAGACATGGAAAGTAAAGCTGTCGAGTTACAGACATCAGATGATGTGCAGCTCCTGGCTGCTCACTACAACACACTCACTTACCCTTGTGCTGCCGCTCCGCCGACTGAGCCACAATTTATAGGCCGCTGCTCCTCTGATTACTGCAGCTGCTCATCAGGACAGAGTGCACACACCTGTGCTCGGCCAATGGAGACGCAGCTCCGCCTTCCTGGGGGCGTCACCTCGTTGAGCACCAAATTGGACACACCTTGCAGCTTGATTCAGAAACAGTGAGGTGATGTGCTGCCCTCTGGTGGACAAAGTATAGAATGACATCAGGTCAGTTTTAAATGACAGTCTCTGTGAGAACAAGTGGATCTGATGTAGTCTTCAGGAGCTGGACGGAGCTGCAGGGAAAAGAGGAGAGGAGCAAACTAGACTGTGGCTCTAACAGCAGTGTAGATGTGTGTAAATATACCGTATCATACAGGCTGTATAGTGTCAGTGTGAGAATTACAATAAGAAAGAGTTTGTCAACTTCAGTAACTTTCTACATTTAAACTGCAGCTTTTCTGATGATGATGATAATCACTGAGTGTTTTGAGCAGCTGGTCGTCATGTCAATTCCTGTCTCCCCCCACTCTGGACCCCCCCAGTTTGCCTACCATAAAAACAGGAGCAGAGAAGCTGCAGTCTCTTTAGTGCTGCACTCTGTACTCTCTCACCTGGACAATACCAACACATACACCAGAATGCCATTGACAGACCCCTCAAAAGTGGAGGAGGGGGGAGCGAGGAGGAGCCCCCCTCCCCACACAAAGTCTAGTTTGCTCCTCTCCTCTTTTCCCTGCAGGTCCGTCCAGCTCCTGAAGACTCCATCAGATCCACTTGTTCTCACAGAGACTGTCATTTAAAACTGACCTGATGTCATTCTATACTTTGTCCACCAGAGGGCACCAACCCACCAAGTGGAGGGTGGGGGTGAGGGGAGGGGGGATGGCAGTTCACGAGTCGGGGGCGAACCCCCCGTCGCCCCCCAGTCATCAAAACTGGAGTAGAGGGGAGCGTGGAGGAGCCCCCCTCCCCACACAAAGTCGAGTTTGGTCCTCTTCTCTTTTTCCTGCAGCTCCCTGAGGGAGCGACGGCGGCCGTGTGGCCACGTGTTGGGCAGCAGCTGTGTGGCAGTGGTTGGTGTGGGGGCATGGGGACGTGGGGGGAGACCGACTCATCCACTGCAACCCCCCTCCCCTCACCCCAACGCCCCCCCTCCTCCTTCTCCTCTCTTCCACCAGCGATGCTGCTCCACCACGTCGCCACACGGCCGCCGTCGCTCCCTCAGGGAGCTGCAGGAAAAAGAGAAGAGGACCAAACTCGACTTTGTGTGGGGAGGGGGGCTCCTCCACGCTCCCCTCTACTCCAGTTTTGATTACTGGGGGGCGCCGAGGGGGTCGCCCCCGACTCGTAAACTGCCACCCCCCCCCCCCTCACCCCCACCCTCCACTTTGTGATTTGGTGCCCTCTGGTGGACAAAGTATAGAATGACATCAGGTCAGTTTTAAATGACAGTCTCTGTGAGAACAAGTGGATCTGATGCTTTTCTGAATGAATCACTATGTAAGTGATTTGTAGCTTCATTGTTGCAGCTCAAACATTTCTACATGTCAAGATGAGTGATTAAAAGTCTTTTTGTGTGTGTGTGTATCTGTTGTCCCAGGTGGGGAGTCAGAGGTGTTGTGAACTGCATGATCAATGTATTCATGTGTTTACTTTGTACTTGCAGCGATGCACTGACTCTGTTTGTGTATGTAGGTTTATATATGGCAGCAGCTGACGTTGTGACTGTTCAGCTCAGTGTGTGAGAGAGTGTTGTAAACAGCTGCATGTGTCAGTGAACCATGTGGTTGTGTCTTAGAAAGTGGCCTCAGTGTTTCCTCGTCACTAAAATCCACTTTGTCATATGATTTATATGGCAAATTTAGTTTCTCATTAAAACTGCAGTGGTTTTAAAATTGAGTTTTAATTTGAAAAACAACAGAAAAGAAACACTTCAACAGCATGAAAACATCACACAGTTTACACACTATTATTGATATTAAACATTAAACAACATGATCCTCTGGAACAAACATTAAGCTTTACCACTTGACTTCAATCGTATTGTTAAAGAGGGGAGCTTTACTGAAATCAGGACTAATGCATATACAAGACAAAAGCTTCATGAGCAGAAAAACAAGCTGCATTTAAATCTAGAAGCATCTCAACAGCGAGCGTCGTGTCACAGTAAGAGCCAGACAAAAGTCCAGGACAGAAACACAGCTTTGTACACAAAGTCAACACAAAGGACACATGCAGAAACCAAAACAAATCAAACATGCATCAGAGTTAGCTGAACAGAGTTCAGAGTATTGGATGTGTCATAAGCACAATGCCATGTAGAGGCATCACTTTGGGCCCACGCTCGGGTGCCACGCTGACACACGGTGCCAGGAGGCCGGAGAGAAGGCGCTTCTTCCGTACACACAGAGGTTCTCTCTCATCAACAGCACGTGCTATTGTACACTTGTTTCTATTTTGTACAATGTGACACGTCGGACAGGAAAGAAACCAGCGGGCTTCACGTAGCTGGCTCGTAACGAACTGTATGGGGAGCTCCACCTGCAACAACACACAACAACAACAAAACATTGAGTCACACTCATCCTGACATTCACAAATGCTGGAGCTGCAACACTTTAGCTACAAATCACACTCACATTGTGCTTGATCCTGATTCAGGTGGCTCGCTCCTGGCTCCACGTCCACATCAGGCACCGTCTGGAGGTCAAAGCATAGAATGACATCACGTTAGTTTGAAATGACAGAAAACCTGCAGGTCACATTGAAAACAATCATCAACTTGACAAACGCTTTCTGATTCTGATTCTCACACTGACACTGAGCTGAAAATGTTGCTGCAAATGTTAAAATGTTATCATGACTTTCTCCTCAGTGAGCACAAGGACTTTTACAATAAAGTGGAAAATAAACTGTCTGTAAACACATGATCCAGCTCTGCAGTCGCTCTAACACCATGACAGAAGTGCACAGAAAACACTCCGGCCTGTCTGCATGTACACGCTGACGTACATCTACACTACTGTTAGAGCCACAGTCCAGTTTGGTCCTCTCCTCTTTTCTCTGCAGCTCCGTCCAGCTCCTGAAGACTCCGTCAGATCTGCTTGTCCTCACGGGGACTGTCTGTGGCACAGGACATAAGAAGAAATCCAGCATTTCTCATTGGACACTGATGGAAAAAGTCAAGAGATTCAATCGTGTTCCTCACACGAAAACACTGAGTCGACTTTAGAAAGACACGGCAAGACGTTTTAGTATCAAACACACGCCTCCTGTTTAGCCTGCTAGCAGCAGTTAGCCGCTGAGCTAGCTGCTGTCGCTGAGCGCGTGGACGCAAAGAGCAGATTCTAACGTCTCTTTGTACGTCGTCACGTCTCTGCAGCTTCGACAGCTTCTTCGTTCACCTTCCGACTTAGATTAATGAAAGTTTTATCGCACTTACGGTGACTTTGAGCCAAGGTTTCGGAGACTCCGGTGATCTTCAGGTTGTCTGTTTACTTCACCCACACGGTTCAGGAAGAGAAGCGGAAGCGGCTGCAGCTGTAACAGCGCCCTCTGGCGGTGAGGCGGAGCTGAACACGGAAGTTGATCACCCAGCTGTGTGGACTTTAAAGTGATTCCTGCACTCCAGCCACAATAAGACACACACACACACACACACCTGACATTCAGAAATGTTGGAGCTGCAGTGAGTAATGTAAAAATGACACATTGTGTTTTATTCAGAAACACTGAGGTGGCTCACTCCTGGCTCCAGGTGGTGATGTGCTGCCCTCTGGTGGACAAAGTATAGAATGACATCAGGTCAGTTTTAAATGACAGTCTCTGTGAGAACAAGTGGATCTGATGGAGTCTTCAGGAGCTGGACGGAGCTGCAGGGAAAAGAGGAGAGGAGCAAACTAGACTGTGGCTCTAACAGCAGTGTAGATGTGTGTAAATATACCGTATCATACAGGCTGTATAGTGTCAGTGTGAGAATTACAATAAGAAAGAGTTTGTCAACTTTAAACTGCAGCTTTTGTGATGATGATGATGATGATGATAATCACTAAGTGTTTTGAGCATCTGGTCGTTTCTGTCAATTCCTGTCTCCCCCCGCTCTGGACCCCCCCAGTTTGCCTACCATAAAAACAGGAGCAGAGAAGCTGCAGTCTCTTTAGTGCTGCACTCTGTACTCTCTCACCTGGACAATACCAACACATACACCAGAATGTCATTGACAGACCCCTCAAAAGTGGAGGAGGGGGGAGCGAGGAGGAGCCCCCTCCCCACACAAAGTCTAGTTTGCTCCTCACCTCTTTTCCCTGCAGCTCCGTCCAGCTCCTGAAGACTCCATCAGATCCACTTGTTCTCACAGAGACTGTCATTTAAAACTGACCTGATGTCATTCTATACTTTGTCCACCAGAGGGCCACATCACCACCACCTGGAGGGTGGGGGTGAGGGGAGGGGGGTGGCAGTCGACCCCCTCGTCGCCTCCCAGTCATCAAAACTGGAGTAGAGAGGAGCGTGGAGGAGCCCCCCTCCCCACACAAAGTCGAGTTTGCTCCTCTTCTCTTTTCCTGCAGCTCCCTGAGGGAGCGACGGCGGCCGTGTGGCCACGTGGTTGAGCAGCAGCGCTGGTGGAAGAGAGGAGAAGGAGGAGGGGGGACGTGGGGACGTTGGGGTGAGGGGAGGGGGTTGCAGTGGATGAGTCGGCCCCCCACGTCCCCATGCCCCCACACCAACCACTGCCACACAGCTGCTGCCCAACCACGTGGCCACACGGCCGCCGTCGCTCCCTCAGGGAGCTGCAGTTTAACTGGTGACCTTACCGAACAGCTGCAGCAGATCAGTCACCAAAGCACGAACACTAACTACAACACATTGTTGCTGATGTGTGTGCGTGCGTGTTTTTTTTTTTTTTTTACCTTAATGTGTGATAGCAGTGTTAGTTTCTTTTCACCTGTCCTCAGACTGACTGTCTGTGTTGACACTTGGGGAGCTGCACAGATGTCAGTTCGGTTTAAACCAGTCTGTTTGGCACTTCTCGTTGTGTTTAGTAAACGTTGCCACATCACACACTGGGTCATTGCACTTGTGGTCACTCACTCGGTCCCCAGCTGCATGTGCAACAGTCTTTTCCAAAATACACACACCGAGCTCAACCTCTGCAACTGTACGCCTCCCTCCTCTATATTTCAACCCTTCAAGTCTTGACAGAGTGTGTATAGTAAAAGCACGGTCACAGATACATACTCACATTAATTCACTATGATTTTAATATTGTTTTTCTGCACAAAGTTGCTATTTATATGTTTTATAAGAAAACACAACAGACTTGTCCATCATCATCTTACTGTACTGATACTTAAGGAATCAAAAGGTCACAAACTTCAGGAGAGAGCGGAAACTAGAGAGGAGGAGGCGTTTTCTATCACAGGATGTTTTTCTCCAAGAGAGGGTGTGTGAGGCTCAGTCATTGCAGCACCGTGGGAGTTATTCAATCACACAAGGGGAGGATATGATGTATCACAGTCAGAGAGACGCATGCATGGAACTAGGCCTGATGGTATCGGAGTAACGGATCAGGTTCCTCTCCGGCACACGCTCTGTTGTAGTGTAGTATGCTGGAGGAGCTTCAAGCTGTAAGTGATGAGGTGGGGCCTTGAGGACATTCTTGTGCTGGAGGCAAGTTCACACTCACAGTGCCGAAGATCAAGATGACGGTTTGCTGCATGTTCATCATCCTCCTTGGCTGCAAGTTCTTGCACACGGCTCAGTCTCAGACCACATGCCCCTGCAAAGGTAAGTTACAGACCTCCCAAAAGTCATAGTGATTAGTATTTGTAAAAAAAATAAAAATAATAATAATAATAATTAAGTAATTATAAGGATCTAACCACACAAAGCAAGCATTTCACTGTGCATATACAGTTACAGTTGAACTGTTTGGTTTCCTTTGTAAACACCGAGGTTCACACCTTCGGTCTTTGCATCACTGCATTTAGACTGATAAATCACACCAGAGGTGTCTCTTTAATGTCTCAAGTGATGGCAAAGAAAATGTAGAAAAATTGGGTCTTACAAAAGATTAGTTCATAGTTTAAAGTGGATATAATCTCACTTCTTGACACCTTTGACCTGAGGTGACCCCTGATGCCGGCTCCCGGCTCAGTACATGTGTTTGTATGTTTGAGCAGCATCCGAATGGGGACCAGTATTTACAACAAAAAAAACCATCAGATGACTTGTTAACTCTATAACTTTAGGATAACTGCAGTGAAACACACACGCAGTCATTTCAATTGATACGCACAGCACCCAGCAGCACTACATGGCCCTAACCACAAACCTGAGGCCGCAGTCTTGAGTCAGTCAGTGGCTGACTCAAGAATACCACTCAAATGTCAAATGTGTGTGTGTTTTTTTCTCTCTCAGGTGAAATGTGAAAATGGTTAAATGTGCTTAGCTTGTTATTGAATAAATTCCGTGCGGGGGAGCGAGTTTCTGTGAAGCGATGAGTCTCGAGGCCTGAATTTCAGTCAGGGGAATTAAAGAGAAATAAATCAATCTCCACAGGAAAACAGAAACAAAAGAAAAAAAAACACTTCCTTTGCAAAGTGTTGCAAATCCTCACACGGTCGACTGCAAAAACAAACACAGTGCTGTGCTACTGTCTTCACTCGGAGCATTTTTATTTTCGATTTCAAAGTTGTATTTGCAGTACTTCCAGAATCTGGGATCTGCATCTGTCATTAGAAACCAAAATAAGTTTGCACCTTGATTAAGAATCACATTTTGTCTCTCCAGAGCAGCTGAAAACTCTCTGTGGCTCTGTGTCCGTGCCCTGCCCAGACAAGTCTGAAATCCAGAAGTTGAACATTGTACTTTACAAGGACGATCAAAAGATTTTCGTATGCAACAATACAGAGAATTGCTCGGTGACACACAGCAACGGTGGGGTGAGATACGTGGACAAAGACAATAAATTCATCATCACTGAAGTCACTGGCAGGAGCATTGGAATCTACCACTGTGAAATTGAAAAGTTTTATCCTCCTCCCTATGCAACCCTACGTCATTTGAAGGTCAAGGTACTTGAAGAAGGTAAATGTTCCTAAGTTGCAAACATATGTAAGTCTGTGTGTACACAGTAAAGTCCCTGAACACCTCATACATATGCTTCTTCCAGGACCCATTTGCAAGAGTAATCAAAGCAGTAGTAACCACAGTGACAGTCCAAGCCATGGATTTGCCTGGATTTGGATTGTGGCGGTGGTTCTTCTCATCATCTACAGCATAACTGTCACCATCATCGCTTTGGCCAACTGGGTGAGATACTCCTCAATGTAAACTAAAGGCACTTCAAACACATCATACGACACAGGCATACCCTAACGTTGCTGCTCGTGTGTCTCCCAGGTCAAGCTGAGAAAGACGGAGTCCCACAGTGATTACATGAACACCAAACCCAGAGCGCTGAGGGAGCGCAGGAAGAAGAAAGGGGTTCAGAACCCTGTGCCAAGATACTTCTGACTTTTCATGCTTCGTCTGGCCGTTTGCACAGTTGTACCCACTAACTCTGACGTTACGCCCACTGCAGAGGGTTATTGTAAGTGAGGATGTGTGAGAATTCGTCGAAAGTTCATGTAGTTATTGTTTTTGTCTACACAGCAAAAGTAGCAGTTTCTTTCACCGCTGTGGTTGTATTAAACAATAAAAAAAAAACCTGACTGCTTTGGTTTTGCTTGCTTCCTGTTTCACTCCCTTACAGTCTCAACATATCTTACACACACACACACACACACACACACTTCTATTTGGAACCCCTATGTTTGTGGTTGAAAGGTGTTGAAGAATGAGGGGATTTTTTTACCACAACTGGTTCACTCAGCTGGTGAATATTTGTGGTTCAGAGGTCACTATTAAACACACACACACACACACACACACACACACACACATACCCTTGCACACAAAAACATACAAGCTGAAACCATGGTGTCAAAAAAAAGCCAACAACCTGCTATTACATCATGCTTCATTTTCCACTTTGCAGTCTGGTAATTTCTGCAAAAACGTTGCTGAGGTTGACAAGAACGAGATACAAGACAAGGAGATGCACAGACACTTCAAACAATAACAACCTGCACCACTTCCTGTCTTCCTGTCTCTCTTCTACTGTTTTTCCCTCCTCGTTCTCTCTGCAGATGTGCGGCTGCTGCTTCAAAGGGACTCCACCTTTACCTTGCTCACCTTGCACTTTCTGTGCAGCTACTGCAGAGCGCTCTCCATCTTTTATTGCTTTCATTTAGATGCACGGTTTTACTCATCTACTACCACAGGCGTCAGCAAGATTAACATATTGTTTCTGTTAGCTTTCTCAAGGCTGTTTTAGGGCAGATGATTAGAAACAGACGTCTTTTATCATAAAAGAAGCTTTTCCTTCCCCCACAGTCACTTCCAGTGAAGAGCGACTCTTTTACTGAGGAAACAAGTTCACACGCTAACAAAAACTCATTTTCCTCTATAACTGCATTTAAGACAGCAAAGTATCTTGCAAAAAATCTTAATTCAATTGGCATCAAACTGTTTTTGCTTTTGTTAGTTTAAACCATCTACAATAAGAAAATCCTTCTTACAAATAAGAGACTAAACGAGAAAAACTGTCACAAAAAACCCGCAACTAATTTCCACAGATGTGGGTATCAACTGGTTGATTTATTTGATATTTGATATGATGATCACTCATTTTTATCATAATTATTGTTGTTTTTAATGTGTTCACTGCGACTGCACCCATTTACCACTGGCATCTGTCTTCAAGACTGCAGCTGATCCGTTTTAGATTGTGTGTCTGATGTGTGTTGTCCTGGAAAGATCTGTCCCCTGAGGAGCTCCGTCCTCTTTTCCTCAGAGACAGACTGCAGCTCCCGCTCCATCACCTTAAGAACAGAATCAGGATCACGTCAGTCTCTTGCTGTCACACTCTTTAAGAAAAAAAAGGAGTAAACTTTTCTCTCGGAGGAACGCTATATTTAGAAACACAGTACATATGTGCATGGTTCACTCCAGATGATATTTTGGACACTACAGTGCTAACACTCATATCTGGAAGGAACATGTGGCTGAGCGCAGGTCTGTGGTTACACAACTGTACATTTTTTACTTCCTACCAGATGTGAGGATTTTACATTAAACAGCATCAGCAATTACTGAATTTTTCCATCATGCCTTACCAGGACAGGGTGATATCCCAGCATCTTCAGATGGCGAATCTTGACCGCTAAGGATCCACGGGGGTTGGACGTACCGTAGCAGAAACCAGAGAGTGGAGGGCAAATAACGGCAGTTCTAGGAGACAAAGAAAAAGCATTTGACAGTTTGAAAAAAGGTCAAAATTTGAATTCAGGTACTGGCATGACAGGACGAAAGTGTTTTGGTGAGATCATAGGAGGCCAAGAAATGAAACCTGAAAAACGTCTCCGTTTCCACTGAGACACTTCTCTGTTTGGAGCCTTCTGTGACCTCCGTACTTTACTACACATCTCTACTGTCACTGTTTTCTATTTGAATTCATCTTTAAAAATATGTTCAGATTTAAACGTTAATGCATCCCGACCAAAGATCAGAGCAATTCAAACAAATCATTCAGCACATCACATATCATCAGAACCATGCGGTTGAAAGTTTATTTAGCAACAGGCTCCGTTGAAATCATTTTTTTTTAACAATGGCTGACAGATCTAAAACAGAACTAACACAGTCCAAATAATAAAAAAAAAAATCTATGTGCAACTGTGTGTGACTTTTGGCTTGCTCATCTGGTTTATATTTAATACCATACATTTTCTTTCTCAAAAGACGTCTTGAGAGACTTCCTGTGCAGAGTTACGGCAGAAAATAAAAAAATAAAACAACAAACAACACCATGAAGATGGCTTCTGTGCAATGAAAGTGCGCAAACATTAAAATGGGAAAAAGAGTCAATGAAAAGTTATATGTATATCTATATCTATAACTGTTTCACAGGTTGCTGATGGACTTTTAAAAATCTAGATTCTCTTTATAATAAAGTTTTATTCTAACTTTATTTTAACTTTAACTTTCTATTTAATTTCAAGCGGCCCTGCTGTCGCAGAACCATTTCACACCCTAATAAGCTCATTATGTAACTGTCTTGGTTTGAAATCTTGCCATGCTATCTGTCCACTTTTGGAATCAGATATTTCTGATCACGGCATGCGTCACTGCCCGACATTGCCAGAACAAAACCCCCGTAACATCCGCTCTACCTGCTGTCACAGCAATTGGACGTCACCAAACATGACATGAGCACATTTAATTTTGTGTGAAAAAAAAAGGTGGAAAATACCACTGCAGATTTTCTGAAAGATTGATTCTGGTGCTGTCGACAGAAAAACTGATGCCGGTATCTTACCTTTGACTGCTCTCTGCTGGTGACATCACTCCTCCTTCAGAGGTTTGGTTTGGGAGAGGTTTGGTTATCACACCATCTGAGAGGCAACACACAAAACTGCTTGCTTGCATCACAGTTTCACAGCTGTATGAAATTCTTTTCTCACGCAATTTAGTTAAGCAAAAAGATGCATAGATTAACGAACAGTGAACTCATCTCATCAAAATAATTATGCAACTTTAAGAGAAAGAAAATAAGAGTCACAAAGCTGAAAATGTGCTCATTATATCATAAATGTTTGCTTCACCTATAAGGTAGAAGTTCTCCACCATCACCATTTCCTGTAGCACTGCGTCTGCCTGCTCCCTCACCACACTCTGCAGGCTCTCCGAGAGCCACTGGTTGGTTGATGGAGTGAAAGATGTGCTGTCCCCTAGGACAGATGTGGGGACAGTCAGAGGACGAGGGAGGGAAGGACGGTCGAGACGGAGGCACAGGTCCACTGTCTGAAACATCCTCTCCTGTTGCTGGCGAAACTTTGGCGCTGAGGAGAAACAGAAGAAATTGAGATCAAGTCAAAGTGGGAAGGAAATAAAGAATGAAGACAACTGTGTGTGTGAGTTCAGTGTCTTACGTGAATTGTTAAACTGCTCTATCGTACTACTCTGCAGGAGTTGTTCCAGTGGTGCAGAAGGGAAGTGGCCCAGTAGACACAGATAGAAAACAGACTTTAAAAGGTTTAATCCAGGTATCTTCGGCAGATAGGAGTCCAGAACCTGGCTGAGACTATCCAGGAACCTGGAGGAGCAAGACAAAAACAACACAGACATCAAACCTTGACAAAAAGTCACAGAAGCAACTTTAAAAAAAGTGACAAGTGACCTACTGTTGTCTGTGGTGCTGCAGGTCGTAGTTAAGGGAAGAGTACACCTTCAGGATGCAAAGGACGTCTTTAAGTGTCAGGGCATCTGGGTTGGCGATCACCTTCTTGGCATATGCCTCCATTAAAGATTCAGGACAGAAGACAAGGCTCTCAAACACAGACAGGAAGAGGAGCACCTGGACAGAGAGAAGGCAAGTCCAAGACGGTAAAAACACCTAAAATCTTACAAATAAATAAAGGAATACAGGTTTAAAGGCAGCTGTCCGCCGCAGCACCTGTTTGTTGGTCCATATGTCGACCATGGAGCTGACATAGTCTGAAACGCCAGTGAGCAGCTCTATGTCTCTGTAGTGCAGCTCCCTGCATGAGTGCAGCACTGAAAACAACCTGCTCCAGGGGATTGCATCAAGGTTTTCTACCAGAGAGGAAAGATTTTAAAATAACAAGTTCATAACATTCACAGAACCCGTTTCTGTTCCTTTTAAATGACTTTACTTTTTTTACTTTGTAGAAAATAACTCACCGTTGATCTTCTTGCTACAGACATGCAGCAGTGGTTTGGAGTGAAATCTCATTTTGGCCATTGTGGAGATCATGTGCTGGGTGTTGGGAAGGCTGAACTGGTCTGCCATTGATAAGGCCTTACTCTGAAGAACACATATACACAACATCAATTGTCAAAATGGAACTGATTCAAATACAGGTAAAAAGGCAAAAGGGTAAATATGGTCAAAAACACGACCTCCAGTTTTTGTTTGAGGCTCAGCGGGGCATTCTTCCCCAGCATACGCATCATGGTCTGGAGGGACACGACTCTCTTGATCCCTGGAAGTCGGTCCTCAACTACCAGCCTGAGACACAGATATAATAGTAAATGATATTGAATCTGAAAACGAGGCAGTCAATTTAGGATTTGATTAGATCTCTGAGGTGCTGATATTCTGAGCTCTGTGAATTATGAGACAAGATGTACCTCATGCCCTCCTTTAGTGCATTGACATTGGGGCTGTCCTCCATATGGTCCAGGCAGGAGGCCAGGATAGACAAGCCCTTCTCGTCAAATTCATTCAGTTTCTCCTGTTAGTGGAAAACAACACATATGGATGAAAAATACATAAATATTGCCATTGAGAAAACATCTATCTGAACCTGACAGGTAAAGAAAACATCTTTACCTGGCAGGTTCGGAGGAAAGTCTGGATCACACGGCTACGTTGAGGCACACCCAGATTGACCATGCTCAGGAGAGAGTGAGCAATGTCGTTATTGTGCATGTGATTCACATTCTTCATGGCAAATTGGAGGAGCTTGTCGAATCCAGGGTGCTCAAACATCAGCTGCAGCTCGTAGCACCGCTGCTCATCCATCATCTTCTTCGTGGTGGCCCACATGTGGGTCAGGCAGTTGCTGATCTGTCGAACTGTGGGTGCGTATTGACAGGTGAGGTCCAACACATCTGAAGGAGAAGAACAGCGCTGCAGTTTGTCGAAGAAAGGGGACCCCCTCCACGTCTGTCCTTGCAGAGTCTCAGCAGGTACTGATAAACCTGACAGTGATGGAGAGATCACCTCCTTCTCCTCCAAATCCTTAGCATGGGTACTATCTTGTGAGTAAAACCTCACTGAACTGACAAGACTCTTGGTCGGGCATGGCTGATTTTGCTTTGTCCTCCAGATGTGTGTCAACTGAGAAGGGAGATGTGTGTCTTTGACTGATGCTGTCACCAGGCAACTGTGTCCTCTGTGGCTGCAGAAGCGCAGGACCCATCTCATGACCTCCTCTGTCACCCACACAGACATCGTTCAGAGTTTCCTTTTTTTATTTCAGCAGTTTCCCTGTTGGAGCAAGTAGCATGTTATTTATCTGTCAAAGCCCCGAAGTCTTTTGATTTAGACATTTAGAGTCAAATAACTGCAGCTCAGTTTCTGTTAATAAGTGTCTGTTTCCACTGAACATAAAACGTTAGCACATACAACAGACTTTTTCAGTTTAGCAGGACTGTTGCTAAATTGTACAAGGTCAACAGACTGCTTCCTTCATCCGGCTAGCTTCTAGCTAAGTGATGCCACCTACCTTAACGCTTGATCATACACGTAGGTGTCCACAAGTCCCACATGGCGCTTACTGCTCAAGTCAAATTTGAAATCAATATGATTAGGTGATGAAAACTGGAGCTAGATCACTGCAAACACAGTAATATCCGGTGACATGCTGCCCTCATAACACACTTCGGCGTGCTGTGTGCGCTGCCATATTTGTTCCCCCTGTCAACATAGCACGCCAGGCACTGACGAGCTACAAAGTGGAAAAAATATGATTAATAACTGTTTTTGTGAAGGTAAAATATCTAGCTACACTATTTATGTTTGTTGTTAATACATTTTATTGATATTAAAGCCAAGATTTGACCGTTTTCATAACACGGCTTTGTTTTTTTGTGTTTTCGAGTCGGACTCAAATGAGCGCAACACCCACAGTTCCCTAGCAACCGACGCTACCAGGATAGAATGGCAAAATTTGTGCTTGCTGGTAAAGTTCAACTTTAGCTTTGTGTTTTAACTATTTCACTGTGTATAAAATAACAGTCACATTTCTTATCCATACACCTCCAACATCTACAGGTCAAACAGACTGTCCGTATTTTGCCAAAGCCGAACTTTTAGCAGATGCTCTCGAACGATCTCTGCCAAACTTCAGGGTCCATAAGATCTCCATCCTCCCAGATGACTGGAAGGTGATGTTTCTCAATTATAAACAATGAATATATTCCTCATGATACTTATTGATTGCATCGGTGTGGTATTTGAACAGGAATGGTTGGAAGCCACCTGCAAAAGAAATGGCTGGAAACATGAGGTGTCCCCTTTGGTTTGGAGGGAGCTGGTGGACCAAGGGGGCAAAGGGATGCTCTTAGGGGGCTTCAGCGACTTCATGGAGCATTGTCAGGTAAGCATAGATTAGGTTTTCTTATTTAACATCACATTCAAGCTCATACTTCTGGTTTAGTTGATTGCTGGCTGTGCAGGACTACTACAGCATCACATCAGACATGCCGTCAGATATAATGCTGAGTGTTGCAGCAGAAAATATCGAGACCAAGAGGAAGCTTATTGTGGAAGAACAGCACCGTGTCAGTCTCATCAAACCCCTTCACATATGGATCAGCAGGTGGGTTAGTCTGAAAAACTCAGAAGCAATGAAAAAGCAATCAGAAATGAGTGGAAATCTGACAGATGGTGTGTACATTACCCCACATTTTAACAGTGCTCTCAGCCCCACCTGCCACTTCTTAATCCCCAATCTGCTTTCTGCTGACGTCTTCCCCAACATTGCTCTAATCACTCTCCATCTACTCGACCTGGAGGGTGATAAGTGTGGACTGCAGGGGCTGAGGATGGAGACAGAGGACCTGGGACTCCCTCTGCTCCATCGGGTAGAAGCCTTTTTTCAAAATCTTACTTTTTTAAAATCATATGAGAAGGACAGTAAAACCACCTCTTCATTTACAGGTGACTGTTCACACAGATCTGGAGGAAGCCTTTCAGGAAGCGGACGTCATTGTCCTGCTGGATGAGTGGGAATCTGATGACAGCGCTGAGGAGGAGAAGAAGAGGGAGACAGTGAAGGAAGTCTCAGACCGCTACAGAGAGTACGGAAAACTGATTGACACAAGGGCCAAGAAGGAGGTGAAGGTGATTGTGTCTGGTGACTCATTTGTGAACCTGAGGTGTTCACTTCTTGTAGACAATGCCCAGTCAATTGACAGCAGCCAGTTTGTCACCATGGCAACTCAACTGGAGAATGAAGCCAGGACCATTATTGCAAAGAAGCTGGGCGTTAAGGCATCAGGTAGCCTCAGTAAATCATACCTCCTTTGCACTTTAGCACCTTTCATGCAAGACTAATACTTTCTCTCTCTCTCTTCCTCTGCTCTAGATATCACAGATATCATTGTGTGGGGAAACATCAGTGGTAGTTTCTATGTTGACATGCAGAGGGCAAAGGTTTTCAACTATGATGGGGCAATCAAAGGACCAGCTTTCTTCTCCCAGTCGCTCCTGAAAGTTTTCCATGACAGGTTTGTTCAAATAACAAAAAGCTTCTAAAATAACTTGTACAAATTAATATGCAACAGTGCTTGAGCTGAACAGAGACAGATGGTAGTGTTATCTCCTTCTGTACACTTTACTGTGTGAGTCAACTCCACCTAACTCGCCTTAGCAGGCCGAACAAACACAATATGATAAGGTCTGGCACACATGCACGATCAAATTACAAAACTCCTAAACCATACCCAGCAGCGACTTCAGTCCATGCCAGTGTCAACGGCACAATATCATCTGGCTCTAAAAACAGTCTGTGCCAGTAATCTTCTCTTTCCCTCCAGGAAATGGTTGGAGACAGACTTCCAAGAGCTGGTACGTTGTCAGCGTGCAGCAGTGGCTTCAAAGACCTGCCAGGCAGCTGCTATGTCAGCCGCTAATGGGATCCTCACCATCCTAAAGGCCTGGAGTGGCACTTGCAGTCCAGATAAGATGTTCTCTCTGGGTGTGTTATGCCCAGGTAGAAACACATCAAAGCACACTGTGTGGCAAAATCACCTCAGACCTCAAATCCATACACTCCAGCTCCAATATTGATTGTTCTTGAATATTTTCAGGCTGCTACAATCTCCCTGATGACATCGTAATCTCAGTTCCAGTCACCTTCACAGAGGGGAAATGGTCTGTGCTGTTTGATGTGACTGTTGGTGATGAGCTGAATGAGAGACTTCAGCTTTATGCAAGAGAACTCAGGCAGGTACGTGAAGTTACAAAAACACAGAGAGATGTTGTACAACACACGTTCTCATAGCTGCAAAGTGTTATTAGCTCTTCAACACAGTGTTTACAGCAAATGCTTCTAAGTTAATGACACAGTTGTTTTTCTTCTCCAGGAAAAAGAGCTTGTGTTATGAACAAAGACGGATGGTGCGACACAGGTTTGATGACCGAAAGGAAACAATCTGGATGAAGTTTGTTTCAGTTTGTTCTTTTATTCTCTTTAGTTTCACATGTGGAGTCGCAGTTTTGTTTTCCCAGTTTAATGCTGACAATAAATCTATTTTTTTCCCGCGTTGTGAAACTCATTCATAGCTGTTATATTTTTAGATGTAAAAGATCAAACTGA
The DNA here is from genome assembly GCA_021432705.1 of Caranx ignobilis. Taxonomy (NCBI): domain Eukaryota; kingdom Metazoa; phylum Chordata; class Actinopteri; order Carangiformes; family Carangidae; genus Caranx; species Caranx ignobilis. The sequence continues at coordinate 20,647,035 of MU269989.1, forward strand.
GTACTTTATGGAAAAAGGAGAAATTAGAAAATATATTCCTTTTTTTAAAATTGTACAATTCGGTAAGTGCCTTTTTTTTTATATAGTTTGAGAAGCCGTATTTTAAGCGTAAAACACACTACAACCATACACAAACTAGTCTGTTAATATCCTCTAAATCTGATGTTATCGCCTCCCACCCATTTACTGTCGGGTAGTCTTTTACAGATGAGGACACGTCTTCCCCTTGTTGATAATTAAATATCAAACAAACTGAACTCCATGGGCTCTTTTCACCTGAAACATTCAAGTTGATTTTTTTTTTCCTCACAATTGTGCAGTACGTTGTCAGTTGACAAGGAGAGCTTGAACAGAGTGTTTTTTTTTTTGTTTTTTTTACATGCAGAATATACACGTTCCTTTTCAGCATTTCTACACTATACACAAGGAGGCATTGACTGAAAAAAAAGGAAAGGTTAGTACAAATACAATGCACTACGACAAGTCGGGAAATGGACACATAGTCTGTTATATTCAATTTGTACAACCCACCCCTGAGATTTGGATGCTGAGTGGTTTACAAAAGCAAAAACAGGCCTCTTCGTATAGTCAGTTATAGTGCTAGATTTGTTTTTGTCGTCTCCCCAGCAGCGGCCAGATAAATAGGGAATAATTAAAGTATTACTTCTCTTCACTAACAGAAAACAAATAAAGAGGAAAAAAAAACTCTGGTAAAATTAACATTCTTTTGAAAACTGACCTCAAATATTGATTATGGTAAATACATGCGTGATTCATGGCATGCATGGACTTATCGTGGCACAAAGGAGGTTATTTGGTAAAAATACATATCCCAGTGATGACTATACATGTACAAACAGTCGGGTATAGACGGGCCTATCTAACAAGAAGCCTGTGTTTTTCGATAAAGTCGCAGATCGAGAGTAAGTTCAATTACATATGGACCGATTACAATATGGATGTATGAAATTAATGTATTCACACATAAATAAAATCGAAGCGTAAATCACAAAGAGGAAATCCAGGGACAATTCTTTTGTCTCGCCACATCAAAGTCACTTATGTGTACGGGTAAAGATTCACTACTTGTCAACATCCAACAATGTCAAAGATTAAGTTTCCATTCGCAGGCAACAAGTGAAAGATTGAATGTGACCTGGGACGTACGGATAAAGTGAAGGATAGCACTACTGTTTCACTATTGTAAGTCCAACTGGGAATATGCAACTACGTATTAAACCTTGGTGTCCATGGTGCCTTCATTAAACGCCTCTCATACAATCATTATGGGCAATCGAAGGGATAAACTTTACTTTCAAACTCCCTCTCAGTTCGACGATAAAGTTTCATCAACTGAAAATTAAATTAAATAATTTATAGTATATATTAATAGCAATAGAATCCCAACATTTTCAACTCTTTCATCGCCAACTACATAAACATCTACTTCTGGACGGAAACAAGGTGCAAGGGCTCAGCTCTAAGCCAAGGTAGAGGACAAAGGCATCATTGTTGTGAGACTGAACTTGAACACAATGCGATATTTGCTTCCTTAATTAAGCAAATCTCAATGCATGATAAACCATCAAAAGCACAGAGCCCTGATATAAAAACACTACGCAGCCCCTGACAATTCTGATGTCTAACCATTAACCCAAGCTCCGCCCTGAACCCACTCGTACTTATCGTGATACCATCAGATCAGCGAACAGTGGAACACCACAACAACCTCTACTTTAAATGCATTACTCGTGATTTCTGCCCTTGTTTGTGTATTTAAGTCTACAGACCAAACCTATGTCACAAATGCCACCTGATAGAAGCTGGTGATCCCAGTGATGTGATGGTCCTGGACTAGACACAGCTCAGGTGCCGAGGCTTGACAGAACCCTGTTATATGAGAATATGAAAATAGACTGGACCGAGGAATCTCAACCGTCTGCCACACTATCAACGACCAACAGCATTAAACTCTTTGATAAATGTTTTATAGCAGTATGTATGAATATAACGAAGGTCTAACATACAAATAAAAACGAAACAGTTGGGAGGTGGGGGCAGGGGGAGGCAACAGGGAAGCTATGACTGTGGTTGATGTTGAGGAGATGGTGTGTCTGGAGCTCCTCCTGCCACCTGTCTGTCAGAGCTGAGGTCCAGCTCCTCATCCACCTGCTCCAGTTCACTTTGGTCCAGAAGCTCAAAGTCCTCCTCCTCGGTGGGAACTAGTGTGTCGTCAGGCATCTCCTCGCCGGTGCCGCTTTCCGTCGTAATGGCCTCGTCCAGTTCCTCGTCAGGCCCCAGCGCCCCTATTGTAGTGACTGTAGTGTGAGCAGTGGTGTCGGTGGGTTGGGTGGAGGTCTCCAGAGCGCCCGGTGGGGTTTCAGTGGGAAGGAACTCAGCCAGAGAGGGGTCCTCGCTGGCCTCGCTGGAGCGCAACAGGGCTGACAGAGTGTTCTGCACCACAGTGGAGATGGCTGTGCTCACTATCTCCTCGCTCAGGGCCTCCAAGGACCGCTGTGCACCCTGGGTCACCGCAGCCTCCGTCTCCTCCCCTCCCTGCCTCCCTGCTTCCGCCCCTGCGCCTGCCACGGGCAACAAGCCCTCCTCACCCCCGGGTGGTCGTCCATGTCCGTTGAAGTGTGTGTTCACAAAGTGGAGTGGGGACGCCAGGTGCTGGATGAGGAGGCTGGCGGGGCTCAGCGGCTCTCCCTCTGACTGAGCACCACCCTGAGCTCCGTCAACCTGGCCGGGACCTCGCAGTGGAAAGTGGAGCAGGCTGTGCTCAATGGACGGGAACTCCTCAACTGAGGGGAACTCAGGGAGATCCCGAAGGTAGGACTCCTCTGGGTCGCTGTGTAAACTCTGCTGGTCCAGGTCTGGTTTCAGGTACAGATGAGATCAAAAAAATGTTGTCACGTAACTGAAAAACTGAACAAAAACTGAACTACTGTGACTTAAATACCACAAAGTGAACCTTGTCCAACAGTGAGATTACATCAGCTGAACCTCCAAGAGCTTTTACATTCCTCCTAACTCGCCTCTGTATCAGTATGAACTGCAGCGTGTTGTTGATGTGACTGGCCACTTACCTTCAGAGACGTCAGTGAGTTGAGGAGTGGTGGCTCTGGACACCGAGAACCCTCCGCTCTCCAGGATGGACGCCTCCTCGTCTGACAGCTCTGAGTCTGTGATGGCCATGGCCAGAGCTGTCGTCTTCACATCCACCTGAGCGATAAAATGAGTTAAACTGCTCAACAACATCATCATCATCATCTTTACTGTTCCATATTCACACTCATCATTACAGTGGTTGACATCACTGACACAGTGTTTGGCAGGTTGTAATTCACTCCACAGACACTGTATAGTGACTGACTGCCAGACAACATTGTGAGTTACTGAATAAACCATGTGTGCAGTTGCACTAATGGAATGTGGTTAGACTTGAAAGATACATTTACTCTGCAGCACTTCAGGGCGCCCTCTGATAAAAGACTCTCCTGTGTAAGTCTATGTAGTGGCTGTGTTTACAGGTGTGTGTCCGTACCGTTGGGGCAAAACAAGACAGCTCCTCCTCGCTCTCACTCTCTGTTTCGGCTCTCGGCTCATCGCCCTCCTCCAACTCTTTCTTCACCTCTGTTACACACAAACAAACAAACACAACACACTTAATGGCCATAACGAATGATAGATGACAGGAGGACTGACAGTTTTTAAGCCACACCTTGAAATAAGCAACTGTACCATTCTGCATGGAAGGTATAGGATCCCACACTTCCTCGATAGTCAACATGATCCCATTTGCACAGTTATCTAACAGGTGGTGTTGCAATGGCTTAAACATGTGTGCACATGTTACATCTGCCTACATCTGTAACCTCGAGGTGTCAGAGACTGCAGCACTCACTCCTCTTGTCGTGCTTGCGGTGCTCCGTATCTCCCTTCATGCTGTAGTCCAGTTTCATCAGGATTGGCTCCAAGCCCGTGTACATCCTCTGGATCAGTTCGTGGTACACCACCAGTGGCCACAGCAGCACACTCAGGACTGAAGAGGTCCCCAGAAAAAAGACACACTCATGATTTTATAAAATGTCTCTACTCTGCAAAAGTATCAAAACCAGACGCTGCTGGAAATTGGCACAGGATGTATGATGTGTGAAAAGAGTTATGAAGAGATACAGGACTAAAAACTATTAAAACAAAACCATGATTCTTTGAATACACACTAAAATCCAGGGCTCACCTATAATATAGGAGATCATGATTCCTGGTACATAATGTCCAACCACGGCAAGTACAAAGCAGCCGCTGCACATCATCACACAGAACTGAGAAACAGAGAAATTAAGAGTAATAAGGCTTCACACCTTCAGGCTGCAAGAGGAGGCTGTGAAAAAGAGTCATCTCTGCAGGTGTGTGGTGCATTTATGTGTTTGCATATGATTAAGAAAAATGAGTTCACGCCACTGTAACACCTGCCGTTTGTGTCACACCACAGAGTTCAGTACATTCAGGAAAATGAGGGATAAGACAGATGTGCTTTTTTCACAGTCTGTACCTTGCCATGGTTCTGTCGCTTGTACTGCAGCATCTCCTGCAGGTACAGACACCAGGTCAGGTAGCTCTCGGCCAGGTGGTGGCTGAGCTCAGGAATGCTGAGCAGACGCTGCTCGCCGCTCATTGTTTCGCTGTATGCAAACGAGAAAAACACGTGCAAACAAACACAGGAGTGACAAAATCAACATTTGTAAAGGAACGCAAATCTGTAATTAAAGTGCTTCAGGTCGCACTTCAGTGACTCAAAGAGGCAGGGTAGGATTCCACATTGATGTAATAACAGTAGAGGGAGGGAGGCATGCACAGATGGAAACAAACACAACAGACAAAACTAGACTGTAGCCTAAATTTAGCAGTAATGATATGCTGTGTCCGATCAGGAAACATAAACAAAGACTTAAAAGTGTTGGAATTAAACATCTTCTTTTGGATTATTACAAGAGAAAGCATGTACACACGCTACATACCTTTGCACAGGGTGAACCTCTGCATGTTGAACTGTTGAACACACAGAAATTGCAAGAGATCATGAGCGAAACATGTACAAAAGTGGGAAGATTTGTGCTTTAAGGGCCTTGGCATTTAAAAAAACAAGTGATAAAACCAGAGGACTGTGCTTACTAGTAATGATGGGCAACTTGGGCTTCCATCTCTCCAGCAGCATAAGTCCCAGCAGGGACACGCTCAGTAGGAACAGAGGCCGCAGGGAGGTGGAAGACAGGAGCCTGTGGAGACACATAGAAACAGCATACCAGTTGGCTTATGTTCAACACAGTGGCATATAAACACAATAATCATACTTCCAAAGCCAGCAAGCTGAGTTTCCACATTAGATTTCATAAACAACCCTACATAGCACTTCTATTACTGGGCACTGTACAACACGAGACAGGGGAAAGTAATAAGCTGTCACTGACAGCTGGTTGACAAGGCCTGGGCCACTCAGCATGACATGAGTGTTTGTCAGGATTAAGCTAAACAAAAGCTAACAGACGTAACTACTCAAAATAACCACAGTTTCCTATTTCATCCGCTCATGTATGCATTTCCTGACACCGTCCAATACATGACGTCGAATTTGTCGTGTTTGCATTTAAGTTTAAACTGGCTTGCAAGCTACGTTAGCATTAGGCTAAAGACATGGGATTAGCTAACTTGTCTTGACATTCACTCCTCGTAAGATCCCCGCTGAAGTGAACCAGCTAGCTCATGGTGGTGCACTTCACTGGAGCCTCATCGATCTGTCACACAGCTGACAGCCGTGAATAAACACACGCTCGACGGTTACCAGAATAATGTGTTGAGTGTCAGGGCGACAGAGATGCTGTACAACGGCCTCTCCCAGACCAGCAGCCTCTGCACCCACAACAGCAGGGGCTCATACTGCGATAGCCAGCCCTGAAGACGCTCCCGCAAGCGGACAAGCTCCGGGTTTCCGTCCCCGCAGGCCTGCTCCGATGTCCCGGGTGGGAAGAGAGCCTCCAGGCCGACCGAAGAGGAGGTAACCGAGGGGCGTCTTCTGGCCTCCTCTCCGCTCGCCATGTTTTCCCCCACTTTGTTATGTTGTTTTGGAGATCACGGGGTGTACGGAAAGATCAGCGTCAAGCCGTACGGACCTTTAAAAATAAAACTTCCGGTCATTGCCTCCAAAATAAAAGGCAACAACTACGTAACAAACCGCCGTCGTGTGTGTGAATGTGAAAGGCTGTGTGTTAAGTGATGGCACACCGGTTTTCATATATTTATTAAATGAATTAAGGTGGGTTAAAAAAACATGTTCATGTTCCAAGGTGAAATAAAACCTACATTTCCTTTTTGCAGATTACTTTATATTTAATATAACGGAAGCTTGTTTCACTCTGAAGTCACTTTCCACTTCCGGTACTCTTCCTGATAAATACTGGCATCTTGATGTACCAGTTACACAGATGGGCGGACGGATCACAAGGCCCGTCACGGATGAGAAAAAAATATAGTCACGTGTTTCCTTGTTTACTGTACAGAGAGGATGGGGTTAAAGCTCCAGCACACCACCGTGTGGTTAAAAGACACTGCTGTGATAAGGTTGCATTAAAGTGACATTTAAGTCTTATATCCTCATGCACTTACATAACTCCTATTATTAGTTTTATTTTGAAAGCTCAAATATGATAAGGGTTTCACATTTTAAGTCATATTCCACATTGTATATGTAAATGTTCACTAAATAAAGAAAAAACACCATCATTTTCTGATACAAATGTTTAATACAGAAACGTATGGTATTGAGTAAACATATATTGATCAATTTGATCAAATGCGGCCAATATGGTGATGGAGACCCACAGAGATTCATCACTAAAATCAAAGTCAGCTAACTGTCCGTTATTGATACTTGAATCTAACACAGATCACAGAAGACGTCTCGCTGTAAACAACTGTACAGACAGGGAATTTTTCCTCCTCTTGTGATCGCTCATTCGATCACTCAGTGGTTTCTGAAAGACATAAACAAAAGCTACAGTCACACTATGTTGGAGAGCCTCAGATAAAGACTGTGATCTCTGTTTGCAAAGCGTCAGTCACTTAGCTGGGGTTGCGTGTGGGAGGGGGCATAGGCATGTCATGTGGGTCAGTTGCACTTAACTACAGAGCAGGACAGGATGGTATATGGAGCAAAAGCTTCTGAATGCTGGGTAACCAGACAACAGGAAGGTAGGGGGGTGTTGGGGGCCTACCTGGCTGGGTACATGGCCAGGACTCATGTCTACACAGGTGGTAAAGGAGTGAAGGAGACCCCTCTGTCCCCTGGTGCTAGGACAAAAGGGCATCAATACCTGCAGGGGTTAAGACCATGGCCTGCAGCAGGTCAGACAGAGAGATGATGCCCTTCACCACATCAGCCCTGTCCACCAGGACCAGCCGATGGACCTGGAACAAGGAGGAAATACAACTCTCAGACTGACCAAAAAAAAAACATTTGATCTTCCAAATGACACCAAAACTCTTTAAAAAGAACATTTACCTCAGCTTTCACAATGCGGTCTATAATGGTCTCCAGGCTTTCATAAGGATAGCACTTGATCACCCCCTCAACAAAACACGTACGCCTGCGAATGGCCTCCTGCATGGTCATGTCCAGATTGTTGTAGCTTTTTTGGGCTGCTAGATTCTGCAAGGAAGCAAACACAGACACTGCAGGTGTCAGGAAATAAAACTGCACAGTGCAAAAACAGCACAGGAGATAATGCTTCTGTGTGGTACTTACAATAACATCAAACCTGGAGTAGAGTGCCACCACTTTTCCTGAGAAAACAAATCACTGGTTGCTCTAACAGCCACTAATTGTAATGAAAACACCTCTGTAATGCGTAAGACGCTAAAGAATTTACCGTGTTCATCCACCACCGGCAGTGCAGACACCCGCCTGTCCACAAATATGGAGAGTGCATGATAAAGCGATGCTGTTTGCTGCACAGAGGCGATGTTCCTGAATGTTCCAATCCCAAGCTCCTGGATCGGCCTCTGGATGAACGCAGGTTTGGGAACCCTTCGCCCCTGAAAACATCCAAACAGCGTCACATCAATCCCAGGATAAAGTCTCGTTTTCACACATACAGAATAAAAAACCACACCTGAATTAAAGCTCACTCACAAATATATGGAGAAACTTGAGGATTCTTTTGTGGGTGAGAATATGCAGGACGTTTCCAGACACTGGGTCGATGACAGGCAGCCTGTGGATCTTATACTTGAGTAAGGAATAGACAGCATCAAACAGGCTGAGAGGAGAGAGAAGAGGAGACAAACTGGAATTTACTGCTTGGCAGAGGGAGAAGAGTTAAAATAGCATCAGGGTGCATCTGAGTGTGTGATGTGCACTCACCTGGCCTCTGGAGAAATACTAATGAGGAAATTACTGGAATATTTTAAGTAGAAATCTGTAAAAGAAGAAGAAGAAGAAGAAGTAGAGACAGAAGAAGAAAAGATAAAGAACGAATGGAAAGGTGTGCACAGAGGTCATCTCATTGATCTGCGCTGGTTATTTACTTTGAAATGAATCACCTCTCCACGTCTCAATCTTGTGGCTCTCCAGCTCGTACATTTGAACCTTCAGAGACAAAGCACGAAGATGTGAGTCAAATTAAATGTGTATGTTGATCTACAGTGTTGATCAACAGATTCACGCTCACCATCGGAGACTTGTAATAGCAATGGAGGATATTGATGAAGTCTGTAATAGTCAGCATACCTGTGGCACAAAAGGATGGATGTTCCCATGATTATCGTTCATAGTGACCAATACTAAGCTGATAATCTTTACTCTTACCCACAAATCTCTGTAACTTGCTGTCCCACAGAGGCGCAGCCCTCAAGCCATTTGCCACCAGTGCAAAAAAGGCCTTTTTCACCTTTGGAAGTGGAAACAAACGTCAGTGTGTTTTCCAAGCAAACAACCAAGCTGCTATAAGTTTCAGTGCTGCACATCAGAGCTCTGTGCTGCAGACTCACTTGTAGCGTGGTATCAAATATGACCAGTTTAGAGCTGGTTGGAATGGCTTCATAGCAGCAGTGGCTCTTCATGAAATTCATGTACACGGTGGCATCAACCTCTAGGAGGAATGGTAGAGATTAACAGCTGAAATCGATCTGAACAGAGAGCAGATACAGACGTGGATATATTCATGCATGCACACACATAATACACGGTAACAGTCAAATATGTGTGCACTAAAACTTACAAATCCACACATGACACATGCAGAGCAGCTACCTTGTTTCTCTCTTTCCTTCTTCTTCTTTTCTGGGAATGGCACCTGCAACAGAGAAAATCAAAACGCCAGCACAACATAGTCAGAATAGCTTGAAATCCACAAGGCTCCTCGTTTACTCGCTTCCAATAATAGCTTCAACTTCACAGACTTTTCCCTTGTTTCATGTTCAATCCACTGTGACATTTCACCTGCGAACGAGGCTCCATGATTCTGTTGTGTGTCCATGAAAAAGTTCAAAAAGCAGCAAACTTGCAAGATTTGCTGGTGGCGCTGCTCAGTTCTTCCCCCTTTCCTACAAAGCAGCTGGGTCTATATTAGGAGCTCTCGAGTGGTATGTGTGTGGTCGGGGAGGGGGGAGGGAGGGCTAAAGGAGATGGCACCGGCTCAGAAGGGGGAGGGACACTTCGGATTCTGCCAAAATCAGACACTTGCTTCCCGTCACAGTGACTCACACGATCTCACCCTGAAAGATGCATCCTCATTCTGCAGGGACATGTCACATGACATCAATTTGTTGTGTATTGGCTGCAGGGGGGCGGGGGGGACACACAAGATGGAACAAGATTACAAACACAGAATTAAGAGGTCAAGGTTTGTTTTGTTTTTTTTACAAATATGGCTTGTATGATTTTTAAAGGGCACATATTCGCCTGCTATGTCAGAACTAAAACAGCACAAACCGTTATGATCTATATAAGTAAATGTCAAGGCCACATACAGTGAAGATCACCGAGTCCAAACATATGCGCTGTATTGTGTTTCACATGACTGTTCAAGACAATAACAAATGTCACAAAGAAATGCTTTCTTTATTGTTTTTTTTTTCCTACAGATTTTTTTTTTAACAATATTTGCATTTTACAGCATTTACAAAATTAAAGGACTTGGTGCTTTAAAGTGTATCAAATTCAAATGCAAAGAGCAACTTGTCAAAGGTTCAGTTACAAAGTAAAACGTCCATGTGTAACTGTGTAGAGAAAAATAACCAAGTCTTTACATTTGTTTTCCTCTGGTGTTTAAAAGAGATGAGCTTCACAATGTGGTGACCCTGGAGTGAATGTCCCGTTGCCATTTAAAATGGAGCCAGATGTGCAAATTCCAGAAGTAAAAGAACAGCTGTTTTCATTCAACTTGTTGTATTAAAAATGTTCAGTTCTCAAAACACCAACCCGAAACCCCACACACACCCACCTGTTTTCTACAAATGATCTCCCTCTTGGAGAATTGTAGATTTAATCTCTTAAATTTGGCAGAACATTACCCTGTTATAGTAAAGTATCCTTATGTGTCATCCTGTCGAAGAATAAAAGGAGATGTTACTGATCACTGTGAGAGCAATGACAGCATCACTGAGGTATGAGGACAGTGTTCAAACTGCTTATTTCTCCTATGCTGAATAAAAAACATGGAGGATGACGATGACAGGAGACTGTTTGTTTCATAAGGAGTAAAAAAAAGCTCACGTACACCATCGGTGCTTGCAGTGTGTGGACAATGTCTAATATAAATCTGTATGCATGACAGAGATATGTTAACACTAAGCAAATATGGATAGGCCATAAATGAGTACGCTAAATAAGATGACTTCATCCCTTCTTTTCACAATGTCCCATCAAAAGAGAAAAACTTGCGATTTCACTTTCCCATTTTAGATATGCTGTGTCTCCTCCACACATTTTCATCAACTCAGAACACATTAATCACAGAGAACCTACATGACCATGCTCCCGGTCTGAACTTACCAACATTGACAAATATGGGTAGGAAAGCAGTTTGGTTGAAGCCAAGAAAAAACATTAAATCATCCTCAAATTCCTTTAGAGTAAAAACAAGCTGCAGAGCATTAACTGAAAACTATGGCGCTTTACTCATGGCAAATGTATTCTGCAGTAGTAACCTAAGTGCAGCAGTGAACCTTGACCCTGTGCCGTGCTATCAAACTCACACTCTGTCTGACATGTGCCTCATTACTCATCTTCACACCTGTATTTTAGACCTGGAAAAGTAAACAAAACATGGTTGATGAGCCATGGAAACGATGCTGGTTCAGTTTCCAGAGTCCATTTAACAGGTTGACAGCAGTGGAGTTTGCAGGTCCTTATCCAGGCATGAGCAGAGCTTGGGCTTTCATAGACTCTGGATGGCAGGGTCCCAGCTGTAGGGGGGGAAGCACCCCCAGGTGAGAGTTCAAACTTGGCTCTGTGGCTCCAAGAAGGCTGGAGGCCAACCACGGTGCATGATGCTGATGGTTACCAGGGGAGACGTGAGAGACGAACGCTGAGGTGTTTCTAAGCCCACACTGAAGAGGCGGGAGAGTCGCAAGACAGCCGGGGCAGAAGAAGGAGGCAGCAGACCAGGTATTGGAGGCGTCCATTTCAGACTTCGATTCTGGATGTATGTGACCCATTGAGGCGAGGAGGGAGCCCCAGAGACACAACACTGATGTCTGTGAGGGAGCCGATGGGGGAGTCTGTCTGTGGCCTATTCCCAGTGCAGTATTTTGACGGTTCAGGCTCTTGTTGGCTAGAACACAACAGGGGGGGTGGTGGGCTGCCACAGGAGCTTCAGGGTTTAAGTTGGGAGTCTGAAGGTGGGTCGGGCTGGTCTCTGTTACGGGTGCTAACGGGGACTGGCCGCTCCTGGACAGGCTGAGCTGGTGCAGCACAGCGCTGGTGGCAATAAGGCCAGCCACACTGGTCAGATAGACCAAGCTGAGCATACAGGATACCTGAAAATAAAATCCAAGTTATTATGATCAAATGTACTGACTCAACTCCTCCTGCATTGTTTTGACTGTTTGCTTGATTACGAGTTATAAATGTAAACCAGAAACAAAAGGACATTTAAAAAATACGCCCAAGGCTCCGATCATGAGACCTCACCCACACATCTAGATATCCTGCCAATCAAATCCTCCTCTCACCTTAGTAAAGTGCTGGTACATGACTGTGAGGGCTTGACTCCATGCTGATTGCTCCAGCAGCACACAGAGGTCAGTGTAGGTGAACCAGCCACGTTTCATCCCCTGCCGCTCCGCAATGCTGAGGACACAGAGGCCAGAGTCAGAGATATTCCCTTCTGTTCTATATTTGGTTAAACACTGAATAACACTGAATAAACTAGCTTCATTTAATAGGACACTTCAGTGATAACACTGACTACCAACCTTGTTTCCAGATGACTCAATATATCAAAGAAGTCACATGGCTCTGTGAAAAGGCTCCACTCCTAGAAGATAAGACACACAGGTTGAGTCAGAGAACTTGAACCATACGCATAGGTGGGGACACACACACACACACACAGTGCTTCTTACAATGGCATTCAAGAAGTTCATCTCCAGGTTATTGACAGTTTGGACGTCCAGCTTCCCAGCTGCTCCCCACTCATCGTTGAAAACCTCTTCTTCCTCTCCTTCGTCATACAGGTACTTGCTGGCAACCATCTAATTCAAAAGTGAGATCAGTACTTTGTTAACAGCAGAATAAGAAGGAAGTATCTAACCACATCCTGAAAACGGTGGTCGTCATGTTAATGTCAACACAGACACACGTACCATAGAGATCAGGAAGAGGTCAGAGGAGGAGATCTTCTGTAGGTATTCAGGGTTTCTGTGTCGGAGCCGTTCTATGTAAACTAAGGCCAGCATCATGGCACATGGAGAGATGCAAGCCTCCCTGGAGCAAAATACAATCATCAATCAATACAATCATTTGGCTACTGAAAGACTGTACAGTCTATGCAAACTTGTATTATACACAGCACAAACCTGGCAACATGAGATGCATATTTCTTCTGGAGCTTTCGTATTGGGCTTGGGGCAGACTTCTGGAAGATTTCAACGGCAATATCTGGCAAAGCAGAAAGGAAAAATGCAGATTCTCAAACGATTGCAATGATTAGTTCAAATATTTGTTCACATGCTGGCCATGAACCAAGCCAATTATAAATTGGGAAAACATGCAACATGCTTCACTTTGAACATGCAAAACTTCTGGAAACTCACCTGTTACAGGGCATGAGAGGGCATCTAAAGAAACATCTTTGTCCAGGCCGTAGTACAGTCGCTTTCTCACTCTTTCAGTCAACTTCTGGTGTCCAGGAAGAAACTGTCCAACAGGAACATGAGCTGCGTTACTCTAACTGCAGCTTTGAGGAACTAAGTTAGATTAGCCAAGTTAGGCTAACCTAAAGTATTACTGTAAACAAATCATATTTCCAGCCTAACTCACATATGCCTCTATGTACACATTGTTTGCATACCTCTATGTAACATGCCATATAAGGGTATTAGCTATGCTAATGCTGGGCCCGTAGCAGGTCAACAGAGTTAGCATGAAGTGACTGTGGCTAACTTTTGGAGCTACCACTTTTAAGGTTGTAAAGGAGATATCTTTAATAATAATCAGAGTCATTCAGTATGGCAACAACAAACACAACTTTCCAGACAATATACACACTTGGATTAAGGATCCACAGTTAACTAGCCCCGCTGACGTAAACGTCAGCTAATGCTAGCTAATGCGCCTAGCAAGGTTGCTGACCTAGCGTAACTCAACAACATACCGTGAACTCCTGGAAGTCCGAAAACTGAAAAGTCCTCTCGTTAAATAAAGCGTCGAAATCCATCGCTACTGTCGATTGAACATTAGTCCTCTGATTACTATGAAGACGACCGCTCGGCCTGGCCCCCGCCTGCCTGCCTGCCTGCCTGGAAGAGCTCGGCTAAGCTACACGCCCTGACCGGAGACAGCCCGTGACGACTGACGCCTCCAGCAGTGTGGCTGTTTCCAGACACACACACACACAGATGCTGGGTCTGGGTTGGGCCTCGCTGTGGGACGATTACACAACAGCTCAACGCGCCTATTGGCCACATGATACATTTACTGTGATGTTTATATGTAGGGTTCACTGTATCCTTAACATACAGTCCTTGATCTCAACAACAATAGAAGTGAAACACTGATCCAATGTATGGATTATATTTTAACTTTTTTACGATTTTACAGCCAGAAATACATGGAAAAAACATTTTATTGTTCATCAGTTCAAAATGAAAACGACACAATTCTAAACAATACCTTTATGAGGTAGACATCAGACATCAGATTTATATTTCTAACCTCTGTATATGACTGTATGTACTTATATATTGATAAATTAGAAAAAGGGTGGATTTTTTCACTGTATTGACCATGAGTTTGATGGTAAAGAATAATGATCACTATGGCTCTAAAGGAAAGTTCAAACTGAAGAGTAATATCCTTATACCGAGTCAAGTCTACTGTCTTGTCTGGATCATACTTTATATGCAAATCAGCCAGTCCGCCTACAGCAATTTAAAAAAATCCACATTGTATCCTCATAATAATTAAATCTTCACAACAATTCTTATAGTGATCAAAAGTACACAGAGGCTCACACATTAAAAAAATATATCACTTTACATGACAGCAGAGCTCAGAGATTGACAACCAAGAGCATCAAAACATAAAACAAAGCTGAATAAAACCCCTGACAGTTTATCCACATATTGTCATTTCATAACTCAGTGGGAAGATAATCATTAGCCCATGGCAGAAGACTTGAGGCTGTGATTAGTGTTTTTATTCCCACATTTCTTGCAACTTTCCCTTTTGTATCTCTACATTATCTGCAGAGAGCACTTACCAACACGAGTCTGTTGGGCATTTAAAAAAAGATAAATAATATGAACAAGGCGGTGGGTACACGTCCAAAAATAAAAATATAATAAGATGACACAAACACAGGGTTTGAGGTGACAGACGCATGCTGCATGAACATGCATTAGCTTTCATTCCTTAACCTTGCAAGAATTTATATTTGAAGTTTGACGTCTTAACAAATAACATCTGTTTCAGCAACATCGGTTTTAAAAACCATCGGCATTATCACATCTAACACTAGTGGCTTAAAAACAAATGCCTTGTGATACACAAACGTTTCAGAGTGTTTTTTTTCTGCCTCTTCAGCTCTCTTAAGGCACCGTCCCCCAGATGAACTGCACATTCAGCTTGAAAATCTTACAAATAAATAACATTTTCTATAGCGTTCAGTGATCCATAACATTTAAATCATCTATCAATTTTACAAATAAAAAAAGGAGAATTAAAATGTAGAGTTTAAAGTACAATCAGTGTCCGTGGTGACCTGAAGAAGTGGATGGTGGCTGCAGCTTCTCAGACTTCAGATCTTTGGCTTCTGTGTCGGATGGGAGTCACTGTCCTGGGCCTGCTGCTGCTTCGTCCACATGTCTGCGTACAGACCTCCCTTGAGCAGCAATTCCTCATGTCTATGATGGAGAGAAAGTGAGTTGCTTACAGTTCAGTGAGGAGGAGGATGCACAGTGCCATTCAGAACAAATAGATCAGTGAGGCCCACTCACCGTCCTCGCTCAGCTATCCGGCCCTCAGATATAACAAGAATCTGGTCTGCTCCGATGATGGTGGACAACCTACAAAACCCAGCAGATAAAACGACTGCTCTCTGTACATGCATGAACAAAGCTGGTGAAAAATGCCAATACAATACAACTCTTTTACCTGTGAGCTACAACAACTGTTGTGCGGTTGGCACAGACTTTAGCCAGTGAGGCCTGGATGTTGCGTTCAGTTTGTGTGTCCAGTGCAGATGTGGCCTGCAGAGAGACACTGTGTTAAAGCAGCAGTGCTGAATGACAGTGGAACAAGTCATGCAACATGTTTGTGAATGCCCTTTCATTTAAGTAAAAGCTAAGAGCTGTTTATTCAGATGTTGTTGCTCCTATTTGTGGTCTCACCTCATCCAGCAGGATGATCTGTGGTGCTTTGAGGATAGTTCTGGCAATGGCCACCCTCTGCTTCTCTCCTCCACTCAACTTCAGACCTCTTTCACCCACCTGTGTATCATAACCTGCAATATAGGATGAGATTTTCCAGTTGCTCTACCTTCAGAGAAACCAAAATGCATTTGATGCATCAGTTATGCATTAAACAACGTGTTACCTTCAGGGAAGGTCATGATTTTATCATGGATATCAGCAGCTATGGCAGCCTCCTCCACCTCCTGGTCACTGGCAGTGATACGACCATAGCGGATATTGTCTCGAATGTTGTCGTTGAAAAGCACGGTATCCTGGGGGACCACGCCAATATGAGCTCGCAGAGATGTCTGCTTCACCTGAGGAAAGACAGTGAAGACAGAGAAATTACTAGTCCACAGTCGGCCTGCAGGAGTAAACACACACAGTCACGTACAACTGAATGAACTTGAATGTAATATTTGTCCCCATGTCTTTTTTTTTCTCGCTACACCCACTTTTGATATATCCTGGCCATCTATGCGGATGCAGCCTCCCTGGATGTCATAGAAACGGAAAAGCAGCCGGATGATGGTGCTCTTCCCAGACCCCGATGGACCGACCTGTGGAGATTAAGAGAAAATAATGAGAATACAGTCGTAAACGAGAAAACATGAACACGTATGTTCTGAAGACATACCAGAGCAACTGTTTGTCCTGGCAGCACTGTGAAGGAAACATCCTTGAGAATCTCCTTGCTGTAAAACAGTTAAAATACACATTAGAACTTCAGACATCAAAGTTTTCCCAAAGCAAACAAAAACTATTGTGAACGGACCCATTTGTGTAGCTGAAGAAAACATTCTCAAACTCCACTTTTCCCAGTTTGTAGAGGAGGTTCCCTGCATTTACTTCATCTTTCACCTGCAGAGGAACAAAGACACAGCAATGAAAAAACTGAACAGTCATTTTAGAGCAGCAGAAGGGAAAACACAAGTGAAAACACTTCACATGTACCTCTTCCTCTTCTTCAAAAAGTGTAAACATGTTCTCCATGTCAATGAAGGAATTCTGGATCATTCTGCAGTGAAACATGAGCACAGCTTACAACAAGAACTGAAGCAAACAACATACAATTCACATCATAGTATAAATTCAAGTAATGTCCTTGTCTTACCTGTAGTAGGTTCCAAACCAGTTGAGGGGAGTGTAGAGCTGGATAATGTAGGTACCAAACAGGACATAGTCTCCAACCTGGAAGAATAAAATGATTATTTGTTTTTTTTATTGGGTAAAGTGGTCGGTTACGTGTTTGGTTTTGTTGGTGCGGTCCGTACCTTAAACTTTCCTTCACTCACAAAGTAGGCACAGAGCAGGGAGCCGGCCAGCAGCCCTCCGCCGATGATGCCATTCTGTGTTTGGTTGAGGAAGGCCAAGGACGCCTGGGTCTTCCACTCTGACTCCTACAACAGGAAGAGATGAGTCAGACTGTCAAAAAATCTCTGGCTGATCACCTCTATTTGTCTTCTTAGTGTTTTCTTAATTCTAATCAACTTGAATGAAGTGAGGACACTGTCAGGTTGTTATCATAAATAAATACCTGATATTTTAAGATGGTATCCTCGAAGCGGCCAACTTCATAGTTCTCTGCATTGTAGTATTTCACCTAAAAAGCAGCAAAAATAAGACTTTTGATCAGTTTGAAACGTCTCAGATGACTGAAGAGACAGCTGGACAACAAAGTGTTTGACGTACTGTCTCAAAGTTTAACAAGGAGTCCACAGCCTTGGACTTAGCGTTGTTGTCCTGCTGATTCATGTCTCGTCTGTACTTTGTCCTCCATTCAGTGATGATGATGGTCAAAGCTGGTGGACACAAAGGAAGGTTTGAATGTTTTATCTGGGAATATGTCTCACTTGACAGATGTCTTTCTATCAGTCAATCACAGTGGATGTTTAAGATGGCGCTACTTACTGAGGTACAGGGCCATGCAGATGAAGACGATGAGACCGAACCAGGCATTGAAATATGTGATGAAGTAGATGATGGAGATAACAATGTCAGCGATGGTTGGGAAGATGCTGAACACTATGTAGCTGTGGGAAAAAAAGGAATACTGCGATTATGCAAAACTCCTATTCATATTTACAGTATTTACAATCCAGCATCACATCCTGGGACATCTTACCTGAGCAGGCTGTTGATGGAGGAGGTTCCACGGTCAATGCTTCTCAGGACGTCACCAGTTTTACGGCCCAGATGCCAGCGCAGGGAGAGGGAGTGCAGGTGGGCAAACAGGCGCACCTGAACCACGCGGTTTGTGAACTGCTGCACCCGGATCCACAGGAAAGACCGCATGTTGCTGACAAACCCGGAGGAGCCTGAGGCGAGGCGAGGACATGAAGGATACATCATATTTGTCCATGACACTGCAGAGCACACTCACAACATCATCCACTCTGTCTTACCTGCCCCTCCACCCTGCAGGAACTTGAGCAGGACGTAAATACACACTGTAGTGGCCACTTGGTGCCAGCTGCTGTCATCAGTCAGCTCATTCACTGAGAGAGGGATAAAGACATAAAGGTAAATTAGAAAAAAGCCTCAAGGTCAGGTTTTTGATGAGAAGATACGAAGTAAACAAGATAATAAACATGGAAAGTACAACTCTGAAGGCATTCTTTGACACCGGGGTATTTTATGTTCCTCCCTCTGGCCCTCTGGACGCTCAAAGATATCAGGAGGAAGCTTTATCACATCACACATCACCTGAGGAACAGTGATGTTGATGAGTCTGTCACTAGGTTCACAGTATATTCAACATTATTTGTTGGCATGTTTTTACATAGCTCTCGAGGCTTTTCAGGCCTGTGGTTCAAAATGAATAAATAAAAATGACGCTAAGCTTGGCTCCCACAGAAACGGGCCATTACACCCGAGAGCTTTGAAATAAATGAACATTTGACTCTGTGGGGCAAGAAAAAGAAAAAAAAAAAGATGTCACGCACCAATATTCTTGTAGTAGATGGGTACAAAGACATTAATGGCCCTCTCGACTCCAAGCAGCCCTAAACAGAAGAGGACCAGCAGCTGGAGCAGGATGTTGCCTCTGGGCCACATGTAGGGAACAAGCAGACGGACCTTCTTCCTAAAACCCTGCCAGGTCGACTGGTTGTCATCTGTCCTGCCCAACAGGCTCTGAGGCAGAGAAATACATTAAGTACTTAACACAGCACTAACCAGGGAACATCTTAATGTTGCCATAAAGAAGTGGCACAGGTTTTACTGTAGGTTACAAGTGCTATTCATGCATTACTACCTGTCCGCTGTTCTCTACATCCCGCTCATCTTCATTTATCAATAGCATGTATGGTCTCCGTGGCAACCCGGGAGCTTTGAGACCAATGAAGAACAGCAGCCCAGTGCCAATGTAGCGCATTAACCAGAGGGCGAACTGCACCTGAGGGGTTCACAGACAATTTAAAACAGATCAATATGGACTCCACATCACACTATTTAATGGCCATAAAGAAGCTGTGCAGGGGAAATGAATAACTTGATAGCTGCATTTGCTGTGACCTTCATTATAAAAGGACTAAACCTGTGTGCTGTCTTACAAGTTACTGTTATCTCATTATATTAATATTTATTTTAGATTACTCTCATTAATAAGAGGATTAACAGCCCGAGGACTCCTACTGCCTTTTACAAACAACATTTTTTAAGTGAAGCATGGATCAAGCAATATAATTATTTCTTAAAAAGAGGTGAGAGAACAAATGTCAAGTCATGCTTGATTATCTAAACACAAGCTGAACCTTCTGCAACAGAGTCAGTGTGGGAGGGGCAAGATTTTGTCTTGTGATTTGATTGGTTAACAGCGGGGAAATAGGGACCTGAAAGTAAGCCTTAGCAGTGACTCAGCAAAAAAGGCTCATTTCTACTTGTGCTGAGCTCTTTTTACATGTGACTTTGCCCCGCCTTGTAGGCAGGGTGAATACTTTGTTATAGCTGAACCATAAAGGGCTGCACAGCTTTGAATGGAGTGAGTCATCATGCATATCTTTGATAATATATAACCTCTGGCCTGTTGGACTATTAAAAACATCTTATCACTGAGATTATACAGTAGTAGCAGACAAAACACTTGTATCATCATGAACAGTGCATTACAAGTGGGGAATGGAGACAGGAATGGAGATAACCTGCTATACAAGTTGCATGCTGGGAAAGACAACAACAGTGAAACAATCTCAGGATCTGTCATCAATGTCATGGCCAAACCCAGCCTGGAAACAGTCTTTTTATTCCACTCACCAAATTATGGCTAAATTATGAATTTGATCTTCTCTCACCTGCTGTCTACTGTCCTCCAGCCCCCACCACCAGTGGGGACTATACCAGGAGACGAACGCCAGGTTCTCAGCTGAGAAAGCCACAGCCCAGAACAACAGCAGGGCCGTGCTGTGCCCCCTTGTCCGATCCATCACCAGGACCCTCCGCCTCTCCACCCTGAGGAGGGCTATGGCCCAGACCCAGCCCAATGCAGAGAAGCAGCCATACAGCACCACATATCCTGGGAGCTCTCCTCCACTGGCAGCCCGCCACACTATCAAACCCACAAACTGGACTAGGAGGAGGACGGAGACGGCCTGCTGGAAACCGTAGAGGCGGGAGCGTGGGATGAACTTGGGTTCCATCGTGGTGCCATATTTCCGGTAGAATATGCAGTGGAGGGTACCGAGGAAGAAGGCGATGGTGAGCAGGATGGTGGGGACCAGTGTGAAGTAGAAGCAAGGGGACATCCCTTCATCCACCCAGGTCTGGGAGATGGAGGAGTTGGCTTCACAGTAGCTCTGCATGAACACCATGGCTGCAGCTGGAGAGAGATGCAAAACAAACATTGATTAAGTGCTTAAAGAAAATGGTAGCAAAAATAAAATTGAGCTTTATATCCAGACAAACAACAGGCCCTCTCCTTCAGACCCACACACTTGACTGTCTGCTTGACTCTGTTATATTTGGCTGTGACATTTAGTGGCTGAGTCATGGTTTACTATTGCACCTGCTTTAGCTGCTGGTTATAAATTACCAACACAGCACAAATGTATCACCCATCCCCGGAATGTGGGCCAAACATGGTGGGCAACAAAACAAAACAAAAAACACTTAATAGGACTAACAGATCAACTGTACAGTGTTAGCACACACGGATCAGCGTGCAAACCGATCGGCTAAATGAAATTTAAATGCAGGCATCTAAATCTATATTTTGAAGGGCGAAATCATACAGTAAAACACTGATTTAAGTGTAACATTACCGTACTTGCAGGGCTGGTACTGTCAACTTCACACGTACCTGAACGCACCACTTGTCAATAACAGACGTTACTCCAGAGCAGCTAGCAAGTCCGCTAAGAGCTGTTAGCTCTTAGACAGCGTCGCCGGCTAAAACTGCTTGAACAAAAACGACTGAAGCAAAGTTTATAACGCGGCTGACTGCGGAGAGGTTAAGTCATACATCGTTAGGAGTGTGCGCGCATGCTGCTGCTGCTGCTGAAGGGGATGTCCTTCGTGTGTTAAACAACGACTAATCCATGACTCGGCAATCGACGATTTACACAACGGCGTTTGACTGCACGGCCTGGGCGTCAGCGCCCCCTGCGGGCCGAGGAGGAACTACACAGGAAATGATCAACAAGGACACAGTCCATTAATAAGACGAATAGACCTAAAAATAAAGAGGAAATTAACAGTGGTGGGAAAGTATCAAGAGCTTATATTAAAGATGGAGCAGCAATAACTCCGTTACAAAAAAAATCCAGCATTTCTAATAAAGATCCTGTCTTCAAATTTTACTTAAAAGTAGACGATTGGCAGCAAAATGGAGGGATTAAAAGTCACATTTTACAGTAAAATGTATGATTTAAGTTGTTACTATATATTATGCTTCAAACTTGAAACATAAAAAGAAACTAACTACACAAACTGGAGATCTTACATCTTCTGCACAGTGGACTGTATTGGGAACCACAGAAGCCTGCAACGTCATAAAATGACTAGTAGATGGCAGTAAATACAAAGGCAAAATCAAAGGAGACCCATACACAGCAGGCCCAGGTATGAACAATAGTCCATAAAAGACCCCCACGACCATAAACACAGCTTTGTGAGGGAAAATACTCCATGGAACATAATAACAATGTGTGACATGTTATTAACTGCTAACAGGGTGTCATTTTAGTGCCATATTAAGGCTGGTGAATGAGTGATAAATTACATCATAGCAACATAACTAATTTTCAAATCAAAGGGACATAAAAGAGCATCATCTTTCAGTGATGGAGGGAGGTGGTGTATGTAAGTTTAAAGCTTTTTCCATCAAACTATGAAATCAGGATTAGTCGAAAGAAGTGAAGTGACTAAAAAGCCAGCTGTCACATCTGTCCTTCCTACGAGGATAAAGAAAAGACTCTTTAGACGCAGTGCGTGTGTGTGTGTATATGTACCTGTGTGTGAAAGAAGAGAAAAGGAGGGAGTAGCTACATCCTGATGGAGTGTGGTGTGACAGAAACAGAGAAGACAGAGTGAGAGAGCTTGTGATGTCTAGTGCAAGCTCACACACACACAGACACACACACATGCAAATACACACACATGGGACACAGGCTGGGATGGAAAAAGGGGGTAAATCTTATCATTTAGAGCCTCACAATGGGCATAAAGAGCTGCTAATCTGCTTCATCTCCCTGGTTCTTTTGTGAGAGTGGAAATGGACCGTCTGTCCATCGGCTGCTTGTCACCCCGCTCTTTTGTCACCCCCCCCCATCTTGCTCTCCTCCAAAGTGGATGTGATGGCCTGTCCATCACAGCCCTCATCTCTCTCCCCTTTTGTGGGCGTCTCTACCTCAGCATACAGGCCCTGCTGGAGCCCTTTAAGTTCGTTAGGTGTGTCCTTTCATGTATTCAATCCACCTTTTCTCTCCTTCTCCTTTTATGGTTCTTCTTTGTTCAGTCAAAGCTGCCTGACACATGTGGACGGTAACAGGCGGGGATAAGACGGATGTGTATGCCAATCTAATCCGCTGATTTAGTGAGAAAGGAATATTGGTGGTATTAGGAATGGTACGTCCAATCTCATTAGTACTAAGGGCGATCAATACAGCTTTCGGTTCTTGAATGTAGCATTCACTGAAGGATTGGGCTTTGTGAATTCAGTTCTTACCACCCGCTCGCTGGCAGGTGACCTTTGCTACCTTTAATACTCACAAATCACCCGTGATTTATTGTACGGTAGGATGGGAATCAAAGGAGTAGGCTGCCTGCTCTGTAGAGAATATAACATCTACACCTTTGCTGCAGTGCCATTGTGCAAATCTCCAGCAGCTCCCATCCGAATAGAGACTAATACATCACATTTTCAGAAGGACGTTCATGTCCAGGATGCAACACAGGTGCAACATTGAGTCATATTTCTTGGACAAGGATGAATAAAAGGCACGTCCTCTGTTATTTAGGTATGTGAAAGAAAGATGTTACATTACATCTCCGGCATATATCGAATGATTCTGACGTCTGTATTCATGCCACAGCTTCACCCTCACCACCATTGTCTGTGTTTTTGAACAGATGAGCTTATCTGCCAGAGACAACCCACGGTTCAAACACATATAGAGAAAATGTGCTTGTTTGTGTTTTAGACATCTGGTCTAGACTCTTCTGGAGGTGACCCACATGCTCTTGGCGTTCTGCAGCCGTTTTCAACCTGTTTCATCATTGTTGTACTTGAATGGAGTGGACCACCTACGTATTTGTGCTGGATTAAGGCACACTCAGATGTTTTTGACGCTCTTATTTTTCAATACTTCACAAAGCAGGTGACAAGCTTCTCTACAAACAGGGTCGATGACCTCCAGCTTGATGACCTTGACATTGTGTCTCAGAGTCTGAGCTTGAGCTGTCTGACATGAGGAGCCCACTGAGAGCAGTCCAGCCACTTCATCCTGTTGCAAAGAGAACAGCGCTGGGGATAAGATCTGCTGTCAAACTGCTCTTGACAAACACAAAGGGGTCCCCTCCACTGCCGCTGACCTGCACCCTCACCCACAGTCCCTTTACACACAGACAGATGGAGAGGGAAAGGGGAGAAGCCAGGAGGTGAGGTGAGAGTGAAGTGGTAGAGAAAGACAGAGTGAGTGTGTATATGTGTGTGTGTGTGTGTGTGTGTGCAAGATAACACAGGGTAGAGAAAACCAGATTGACTGCTTGTTGCTGTCAGTGTGTGTCACAGATACAGAAGCAGACCAGATGAACCAGGGAGCTGTTGTTCGAGAAGATGCGACGCCCCCAGACTGACCTATCGGCACAATGAGCCGGAAAAATGGCAGCACAGCCTCACACACCTTCACACTCTACATACTAATACTCTGCTTTGGCCACTAGAGGCAGCCCCACATCATGGCAACACCTGAGACAGGCCATATGCAGATAAACAGAAGGCCTATGAATAAATATGAGTGACTGTGGATTCCTCAGACGTGCAGTCAGCAGTGTGTAACAGCACAAGACTTAATAACAAACAGAAACACAAACTGCACCAAATAGCAATAAATAATGCAAAAAAAAGTCTTCTGGACAGTCACTTCTTCATCCTCAGAAGGAATTTACAAGATTAATCAACCAAACAAAGCCTGCTGACAAAAACAGCACTCACAGATGTTATGATCTCTACCGTATGATGTCGTCTTTTGGGGTGGAAGGTGTTTGCTCCAACTCACCTGAGACTGCTGGTCAGACAGGAGGAGGAGGAGGGGCTTGTTGTGGCTTCACCAGGTGTCACTGATTGTGCAGGAGCAGCTGATTACCATGTGCATGAAAACATGATGAAGTTTTGAAACATTCAAAATGTGCAAAAACATTTTAAACTTTCTCATCCACAGTTTGACCCTCAGGGTTTGCAGTGTCAGAGTTTTCCCAGCATGCATCAGGCCTTCCAGTGCGACAGAAATGTGCACTTAGTTTGATTTATCCTTAACAATGTTGAATAATGGAGTATGAAGCGAGAAGTATTAACTGGAATAGAAGCGCTTCTCCCAAATGATACCCCACCTAAGACAGATTAAGAGGAGGAGGGGGCACCTTCCTGCTTGGGTGGCTCCACAGGCTGCCACTTCCACAGCGATGCTGCCGGGGAGCAGAGTGTCAATTTTAAAGGAGCATCTCTTTCTTCTGGGCTGGAGGGTGACGGATAATGCTTCTGTGCATTACTGAGAGGGGGGCGGTCATCTATCACATCTCTGTGCACGTGTTGGTCTGTGTGTGTGTGTGTGTGTACAGTGTATGCATGTGCTGATTGTATGCAGGTAGCGTTGCTCTCCTCTAGGCTGTAGTGTGGTTATGGAAGATGAGGGAGGGGGAGGAAGGGGAGGAGGAGGAGGCGGAGGAGGCCTAGCGGGTTGATGCGAGGCAGGCACAGCATCTGGAGACAAGGACTCTCACTGGTGTCAGGCGGGGGTGGGTTATTTATTTGGCTGGGGGTCGTGGGAATACTGGAAGCATCTTCTCACTGATGAAAAAATGATGGTCTCGGACACTTTGCAGTGCCCGTAGTGGAGTGTGTGTGTGTGTGTGTGTGTGTGTGTCAAAGGCTACTCCTCTAACACCAGATGTTGTCATATAACGGGGATGATAGGTAGGAGGGAAGGAGGGAAACACAATGCTGCAGACGTATACACACCGTGCCAGCACACTTTGAAATGCATCATCTCATATTCATGAGTTACAGTAACTGTTTTTTAATGGAAACATTTTTGACAGTGCCACCAGTCAAAACTCAGCACGAGACACGGCTGTGCAGCAGGAAGGCTCACAGCCCCTCCGACTCGTTATATCAAGTTGGGAAAGAGAAAAAAAACACACATTTTGGACACAAATGGCTGGAAAATACAGGTGGAAGGCAGAGCAGGAGTAGATTTATATGCGCATAATTTGCAAAAACCTTTTGTGTTTTCACTTCTCTATAAATCTGAGAGGCAATCCTCTCCTTCCTGCAAAGATGCTGAGAGAGCGACACGTACACTGTGGTTTGACCTGCTGAACTCACTCTGTTTAGCATGCCATGCTCTCTGGGGCTAACATACAACACCCATGCTAATGCTGTTCCTGCAGCCACCCTTGTTTCCATAACAACTAAAAGGTGATGGAGACAGGCCTGTAACCAAAAAAAAAAAAGTGGCCCAGGTGGGAGGAGACACGGCAACTAAACCTCAACGTTGTGAATGTAAAGCAGGTCCACACATGCAAACAAAAACACACACGTTATTGTCATTCCCACCCACCCACCCACACACCCACTTACTCCTGTTGTTTTCCCACCACAGGTGTGTTCAGGGGAGAGGCCAGGTGGCGTGTGCTCCCCTGGTTCCGTCCTCTGAGGGTTATTACTGTAACAAATAATCCCACGATGACGCCAAGTCCAAACAGTTGCAAAAATAAAGCCGGGATATTGATTTGGTATTTTCAGCAGGATTCTGTCAGTGCGTCGTGCTGCTTGTTTGTTGTTATTCCCAGTGTATATATAGAAACTGCAGCGCCGCGTCTTTGTGCGTGTGTGGCCTTGGTCATGGGAGGAAGGCCTTTTGTGTAGCTTGCTTATTCTACTATGATGTGTTCACATGACTCCATGTTTGTGTCCCAGCGGCCTGATGCTGTTATGTCTCTAAGGGCCAAAACTGTAGCTTGAGAAGGACTGATAAGGAAATTGAGCAGGCCCCTTTCCTCCCTGCTCTGTTCGCCTCTATACATCACTATTGTTTCATCTGTATACAGTTTATTTTCGACTTTTAAACTCTCTCTATGTCTTTCCCTCTAAATCACTCGGGTGCTGGTGCTGAGGCTTGTGGTAGTTTCAAGGCCGTGCTGACTGTGAGATTCATCGCTGCGATATAATAATCCAGGTGAAAAACAATCCTGCACAAAAAATGAGAGGAATGCAAAGAGATAAATCTACAAAAACTCTGCAAATTTCCCATGAATATACCTCCATGAGCCTGAGTGTGTGTGTGTGTGAGTGTGGGGTAAGATAAAGAAAGGGAGAGAGGGGTTTGCTAAGTTGGCACTTTGAATGATGTTTAACTGGAGCTCAGCACAGCTGAATGAGGCTGTAAATCCGCTTTCTCCTGGGTGCAGTTCCTCAGAGCGTCGTGCTACAGAGCTATCACAGAGAGAAGGATGTCACCACATTACAGTTGCACACACACACACACACACACATGCACTGTTTCCACCTCCTACAAGGCAGAAAATATAACCCGTACCATCAACAGCAGCCCACTCAGAGGACTTAGGATATACACAGAGCACAGAGCTCCATCCCACATTAACCAAACACAGAGAGCTCTCCTCTTGAGGCTTCTCATCCTCTCTGGCCTCACTGGCACATAATCTTCCTCTGCCACATCCCTTTCCCTCGCAGCTTACACTGCTTATGATCAAATCACGAAAACAGAGTCAGAAGACAAACAGCAAAACAAAACAGTGACTGCAATTTCATGCCATAATGGAAATCAGCATTGTGTATGAAGAAAAGTAAACAACGGGAGTCGTTATATCTACAAGCCTGGATTTATGATCACAGGCATCTATAACTTCACTTAAGGGTAAATAACACAAATGTGAAGCCTTTTAAGTGCAAGAAAGAAAGAAAAAAACCTCCGGTGCATTTTCATTTTACCTTTTCATTTCTGCCAACATCACACTGCAGTGTCCAACTTCTTCAAAGGGGAAATGTGGTGGGTGTTCCTACAAAGCTGCTTTGTAAACATACGTAACTCGTGGAGCTAATTTGATTCAGATGAGGAGATTTATGTGCCGAGCCGTGGAGATGGGGAAGCTTGTTTTTTCTTTTTCTTTTTTTCTGTGACGGGTAGAATCGTCAATTATTTTGGAACAGATGGGTCTCAAAGTGCAATTGAATTTGATTATCGCCTCAATGGAATACGTAATGAAAGAGCCCTAATTTGAAGAGAAAGTTATGAGAAGGCCATTTCAATTACTCCAACAAACTAAACTGAGCCGGTACCAGCTTCCCCTCAACACACTCAGCCTCTCACACGATTCTCCAGTTCTCATTTTCTTTCTTTCTTTCTTTCTTCTTTCTTTCTTTCTTTCTTTCTTTCCTCCTTCGACAGTGAATCATGATGAAATCTGCCCCAGCTGCATCTTGAAGGCCTGATGCCTCAGTCCACGTGTTAATTGATCATCACTTTTCATGAAATGCAACTTTGGTTTTTTGTTCTATTATCGACACACTTGTTCAAATAATAACAGCCTTGACACCCCCCCCCCCCCTCCACCCCCCTCCACCCCCTCGGCCCTGCTGAAAGTTGTTTGACAGATTTGGAGTACAGAATTGTGGCCGGCGCCGTCATCCAACAGATTATTACAGCAGCTTTAAGACGTTGTTTTTTGTCCAAAATGTTCCAACGTTCAAAATCCTGACAACCTGTCAGGATGATTGCTGCAATAACAGCTTTCCTTTACTTCACTCCTGATCGACAGATACATTTTTAGCTGCTTTTTATTTTACACCCCCCCTCCCCTCCCACCACCCCTCTCAGGTTCAAGAGTTTACACTGATTAAGCCTTTCAAAGAAGTTGTTTGATCTGTTTAGCGTGTTTAAACTTCTCAGACTCATCAACAATGGTCACATCTTCTTCCCTAATTGCTTTTGAATGGACCGAGTGTGGAGTCTTATTTAAATGGGAACATGTTACTTATTTGCACATGAGGGAATGAGAAACAAGAGAACGTGTCACAACCACAAATATGGATCAAAACACACTCAGAACTGACACATTCAAACTAATGAAAGCCTCTTAAATCAGTAGCGACGTTGACCCCGATACCAAAATAGGACATTTCTCTAATTGAATATAGAATCAGTGATATAAAGATTTCCTTGGGCAACGTAACTATTCGACTCATTTTAATGAAATATTCAGATAGATAGATAATAACGATGCCTTTAAGGTCCACAGAGTCCTGCTGCTTTAATCTGGAGCCATTATCCAAACAATACAACTGTTATTTCTCCAACAGTTTCATCGGTCTCTGATGTCGAGCACTTGAGCTGCAACACCTCCACTCACACACACACACACACAATCACTCCAGACAGATGGTTAGGACCCACTGGAGGAGGCGTCCCACCATGCCTGATAACAAGTTTCCCTGGCTATATAGGGCAACCGTGACTGTAAACACACCAGCCTCCAGTCGAGTGAACAGGTGGCCCACCACATAGGACCTCTCGTCATGTTGCGTGTCCACAACAAAAGTTCCATTATGAGGAAAAGTCTTTTTTCCTGAGCTATAACGGCCTCAGATCTGTTGATGGAGAAAATAACCGAGCTAAGATGCTTCTGGGAAATCAAATCCAACGCTCTGCACCCCAAACACTGCCGCCGAGCAGAAAAACAGTGGAGCAGAAACAAAAACTGAAGCCGGGCCGTCGATGGTGATGTGCTCCCTGGTCATCAGTATCTTTTTTATCAAGTTAATTTCCTCTGTGCTGCTTCACAACGACAAGAAGACCGGCCTAGTTTGGAGCCCTGAATAGAGGTTTTTCTCATTCCAATCATTTCCTTTATGTGTTTGTTTTCAGAGGCTGTATCCTCTGGTGGTGGTGTGTGTGTGTGTGTGTGTGTGTGAGTGTGTGCGTGTGTGTGTGTGGGGAGGGGGTTGATAATGTCACAGGAAGGAAAGTGATGGTCTGCCTGGTGTTTATACAAGACATTGGCATTTGTTGTCATTGGGTCTGCTGTCATTGGCAGGCAAGTTGCCACAGAGTCCCTTCCCATCCTCCACACACACACACACACACACACACACACACACACCCTCCCCACTCTGACCCATATAGGTGCTTTGAACCGCTGGCAGGCCCGACAAGATTATCTGGGCCCCCTTCCCGGGAAGACCACTGGGATGTGGGTGCATATGTGTGTGTGTGTGTGTACATGAAACATATCTAAAAATGTAAGTGTGCTGTCAGCTTCTGCAAGTGCATGTACGT
This sequence comes from Caranx ignobilis, assembly GCA_021432705.1. Classification (NCBI taxonomy): domain Eukaryota; kingdom Metazoa; phylum Chordata; class Actinopteri; order Carangiformes; family Carangidae; genus Caranx; species Caranx ignobilis. The sequence continues at coordinate 20,677,223 of MU269989.1, forward strand.
ACACAGTGCTGCAGCAGTTTGTGACAGTGTTTTGGAAGCTGTTGAAAGAGATGTAAGGTTTAGTCTCCAGGTGGTTTTCTTCTTCTGACTGTCACTGGAGGAGCAGGGAGGAGGATACAGAGATTTTTTTTTTTTTCATTTTAAATTTAGGATTTCTGAATTTCTAAAGGGAATGTTAATATTCAGTGTGATTATACCACAAGCTGGTTTTAGTCAAGGCTTTAACAACCATTAGAGCCAATGTTCTTTGATCCATCCAGGCCTCTCCTCGCTGGGCCTCTATGCAATAATATAAAGGAAAGACTAAGTGATTAACTTAGAAAACCAAACAAAGTTTTCTCCCTAACTGTGACGACTAATGTGCTGCCGTTTGTCTTCGCTTCCATCTTGATTACATAATCCCCAGATTAATTAGCTGTGTGTTTCAGTCACTTCCTGTAGCGCGTCCCTCAAATGGGCTCCCTCCGCAATCTGGCCTATCGACTTACAGGGCGCCAGAGCTTTTTCTTTGAAGGCCGCCTCGGCTTCAGAGGCAAAAGAACTCTCTGATCTGACGGCTAAAGGAAAGGGCCCCTGCAGTGTGCCGTTACAGACTGATAAAAACCTAGAAAAACAACATTTGGGTAACACACACACTCGCAGGGAGGAAAAAAAAATTAAGAATAATCTGGCTGTGAAAACAAGAGGCGGTATGGAACAATGACAATCTGGCTCCTTTGGTAATTTCCTGTCGGCGTTCATTCGTGTGATGTGGTCGTGACTGTTCTGCCGGGATCAATCAAACCTGTGAGCAGATGGCATCGCACTCCTCCAGTGGACTGGGGATTGTCTGTGCTTTTTCAGGGACGGTAATTGGCCCGCTATGTCACGGACCAGAGCATGCTAACAGCCATCGCCACCTCCGCCGTGCAACGACAACACGTGTCTTTCTGCTTTGTACGGCTCATAATGTCGTACCTGGGCAGCAGCCACCGTTTCATATCAAGTCACACTTAAACACTGCTGCAATTAATACGTTATAATGACTAATTTGTGAGGAAAAACACATCTGACATCACAGCAGTAAAGGGCCACCATACATCAAAGTTTTGGAGCACTTAGGCTGCCATACTTGAGGCAAACAAGAGGGAAAGATATCACATCCTGGATCTAAAACTCCGTGCCATATTTGCTAACAGGGTTTGCATTTAGGTGCAGAAAGCTTATATGGATAAATGGAACCGTGTGTAGGAAACTGTAGAAAAGAGACGCACAGTAATTGCATGTGTACTGTATGAGCCTGTGTTTGTGTGTATATGTGTGTGTGTGTGTGTGGCTAAGACGGCGGGCACTTCAAAGCTTTGATGTTGGAGCTCCTAAATGAGGGCCACCAGAGGTCCAGACTAATGGGACATCATGGGGAGATTAGAGGCCAAGTGTAGCGGGCTGACAACACAGTATTACATATGTGTGTGTGTGTGTGTGTGTGTGTGACAGACACAGAGAGAGAGGCAGGGGGAGAGAGAGCATGGCTCTGTGTGCGCGAGATTTCCCGTGTGTACACTTTTTTGCAATTAAAAGTGAAAGTTGAGCTCCAAGTCTCAGAGTTTTGTGCAGAAATGGACAGGAAGCGTTTAGTTGTGTCCACAAGCGTCACAGGAATGTGAGTCCTGCACCAGTCGAACCTTCCTGCTCTTGTGCCCATGCAGTAAGTAAGATGTTGGCCAGCTCTTTCCACAGTATGGTATAAATCCTTTATTAAATAATCATAACAATAATTATAATAACAATCATAAAAAGAGCTTTTCTGTACAAAGACCCCTTCAAAACAACAACAACAGCAGTCCGAGCAGTGCACGGGGGGGAGGGAGGAGGGTTCGAGTAGGGGGAAGGAGGGAAAGGGGCCTGTCCTTTTACATGTTTTGGTCCTCCCAGGCTGAAGGGGGCACTGTGACTGTCAATGTCACTGTCAGTGTCAAATTACTGTAGCTGATACTGGCTCCAAAGGCAAGCTGGATCCCCGAGGCTCCAAGGCACTTTGAAGAGAGTCAGTGGGGTCCAGCGATGCGGGCCTCAGAGGAGAGGGACGGCTCGTGTGTGTGTGTGTGTGTGTGTGTGTGTGTGTGTGTGTGTGTGTGTGTGCGAGGTTAAATGGGATGATATGTTGAGTGCATGTGTGTGTCTGGAATCCATGGTCTCAAATATAAACCTCTCAGCAGCGGCCATCATTCCCTTCAAATTTTCCAGTGTGTGTGTGTGTGTCCAAAGTTTCATATGTCAGAGAGAGGAGGGTGTGTGTTCACGGTCTGTATATACATCTGTATATACAAGTGAAGTAATGTGTGTATGTGCGTGTGCATGGCAGGGTCTCTCGCCCTCGCCTTCTCATGGCTTACGAGTCCATTCACATCGTGCAAGACAAGACTCTTTCTGATTGGTTCAGAACCGCCCCGAAGAACGCCCGCCTTGCTGTGCGAGAGCCGACGTTAAAATAAAATAAAAACGATTAAAAAAAACAACAACTTCAGAAATCAGGTTGCAAGTAGCCAGCAGGTTGAGGTGGTGGTGGTGGGGGGGGGGGGGGTTAGCGTGATGTATGTGCATGTGTGTTGGGGGAGGGAGGGAGTAGGTCCTTTAAATCATGGCTTTTGAGGTCCACATGTGAAAAGAGAGAGAGGGAGAGATGGACGGCTCCTCTCTTGTCCCGGTGCTGCCTCAACGTTCCTTTTTCAACTTTTTTCTGCAAGCAGTTTGCTTTTAAGGCTTGTAGTGTGTCCAGGCACACAGTCAGTCGATTGAGAGAGCAGTTTCTGGCTGTGCATTTGTTTTTGATCCCATTTGTTTTTTTGTCCTTGCGAAAGCACAGAGAGAACATTACCCCTGTGTGTGTGTGTGTGTGTGTGTGTGTGAGAGAGAGAGGGGGAGAGGGAGGCAGAGTTTTTTTTTTTTTTTAGTGCTGTGTCAGTCATAGTCTCTCTCACTCTCTCTTTGTTTCTCCTACTTTCTTCAGTGCTTCTCGGCCTCCGCTATTCCCAGCAATCCATAGGTTGCACCGACAAAAGCTCCTTGACCTTTTTACCATTAACCACAATGTAAACATGACCTTCTCTTTGACAGGAACCAGCAACAACTAAATCTAACAATAACGTCTCTCCGTCTTTAAAAGAACGTCTCAAAATCCCCCTCCCGCCCCCCCCAAATCCTACACACACATACATTTCTTTCTTTTTTTTTTCTACTTATCTGCCATCACAGAACGAAAACATTAAAACAGAAAGGAGAGCTGACCGAGCTGAAAGACAAACTGGAGGGACGTCGGTGACTAAAAACACCACGGGCTGTCAGGAACTAAGAGGACGGAGGAGGCTGATCGGTAGCAGAGTCTACGACGGAACAGAAAATGTCAACGGGCCACACAAAGGAGCTAAGTTCTAGGCCACTGTGTTCACATGTGATCAAAAAAGACGCTTTCTAAGCAACGTTCCTAACCTACCACCTTTTCCAACACAACGTGTTCTGACTCAGTATGTGTAGCTTACGTTATCCAGTTTCAAAACTAGACCTCTTACAAATCTATGATGCATTTATAAACACTTCTCTTTTGGTGGAGCAGGAATCTGTAATTGATATGTGTAGATATTTATCTTTTGAGGCCTGACATCACCGCAGTGGAACAATCCATGAGGGTAACCCCTGCCTTTCTCTCACCACCAAAACTAGCAAACACTGGACGGTGCCATGTTTTCCAAACAGGAAACGAGTTCTCGCTGGCTCTCTGGTTGTCCATGTGTCCAGGGATCTGCAGGTAAACTGACACTAAAGTGAACTGGAGGGAATGAAGAAAATAGTGAGAGGTTTTCACAAGATGGCTCTATCTCTTGTTCTCGTTCTGGTCGTCGTCTCGTCCCCTCACGCCTCGGTGCAGCAGCGCTGTTGGTTCAGTTTGACCTTGTGCTTGAGGCCGTCGTACAGTTCGAAGTTGTAGTTCTCCAAGGTGGTGGAGGAGCGCGACGACAGGCCGCTGTAGGAGCAGGTGCAGTAGAGGAGGAGGCCGGCGCACACCGCCCCCAGCAGGACGCCCAGGGAGCTCATGACGATGATGGTGACCAGGATGGGGTCGAGGGTGTAGAGCCAGGAGTTGTCCTTCTCTGAGACGCGGGTCACCGGAGGATCGGATGACGGGGAGGGCGTGTTCCAGTCGGGGAACTGTAACCCTGTGACAGGGAGGGAGGGAACAGACTCTGTGAAGATGTGATGATTGGATGAGACTGACATTCCTCCTCTGCTCAAGAAAAGGTACTTACCTCCACCTAGAGGGTCTCGACCACTGAAGAGCCGCCCGTCTCCAAAGTCAGTGGGTCTCTTAGCTGTTGAGGAGAAGCACAGGTGACACACACTTTAAACTCCAGCTCTTTTTGCTTGCAATTTAAAGCCATTTGTGATCAATAAAGCTTTTGGTCTCCACACACACTCACACAGAAGGCTCTGACTAATAGAAAAATATGACTTTATTAATAGAGAAAGGTCATCATGATACATTCAAACACACAGTCATCACATAATATACTGATGGTATAAGACTGTTCATTCCATGTGAAGAAAGATGCAAACATGTCATCATCAGATTATTTATCGTTATCACCGACACTGTTACAGTCAAGTTTAAGAGTGGTGTATAAGATGATCAGGAAAAAATAAAAGCTAAACTAAATGGCGACATTTAAGAAGTGCTGTGACAGTCACAACGCTGTCATGTGATGTGTGTGAGAGATTGATATGTATGTGTGTGAATGGAGAGACACTACATGTGTGGTAAAAACTAGCAGTGGGTGCAGCGCTTTGGTTGAGCCCCATAGCTCAAGTGTACTTATACTTTAGATGAGTTTTCTTCTCACTTGTGTGTGTGTGTGTGTTGGCGCCTGCTACTCTTGGCAAGCATTCAGGAGAGGGAGTAACTGCTTGGCAAGGCACACGTCTAGATGTGGAGGTCTTTGATGGCCAATAGCGTTATTAATACCGTTTCCAGGGCAACTGAAGTTGGCCACAGATTGGGGCGATGGAGGTGCGGTAGATGGGAGGGAAAAAGTGCTTACCGCAGCCTTCATAAATGTTATCTGTCCATTAACTAATTACGACTATTAGAGGCTTGGAGCTTAACGGTGTGGAGATGGACCGAGTGCGGCGTCCAATCCCTCCTCCCCCAAGTTGATTTAAGAGCACATAGTGAGAGCATGCCAAAAAAACACCTTTTTTTTTTTTTTTCGCCTCCTCCTCCCGGCTCTGGAGAGAAAAGAGCCGCTTCTAAATAGTGGCAACAAATTGTGGGGCACTGCTGCTGAGCTGTGGGCAAGTAGGTGATGGATTTTTTGCTGGTGCGACAGCTCACGAGAGCACGGCCTGTTAAGCCACGGAGTGAAGACCTCAATTTCATTCAATCCTGGGTGTCGCCACCTTTGTGCCGACTGATGAGAGATGAATTGTCGCCAATTTGTCTTTGTCACTCTGATTTTTTGAGAAATTTCGCAACAAAATAGGCTTTTAAACCCCAGGTATGTTAAAACGTTAGCAAAGGAGTGTGTGTTCGCTTCGGCGTCTTATGGCACTAAAGGAAGAAGCACCAATAGCTGGAGCTCTGCTTTTCATAATGTCTTGGATCTCTCTCAAGGGTGCACATATACAGCAAAACACTGCGCTTATGGCTTCCAGCTGGTGCAGCGGCATTGTGGGATTTGTAGGAGTGTAAATCAAGTAAGAAGTGGTGATAGCAGACAGCTGTGTCTATTTACAACCCTAAAAACAACAAGCACATATTCACACTGAAAACACAATACGGCTCGGCTCGGCTCGGCTTTCATCTGGGCAGCTTAAAGACATAGGGAACAATGGGAGTGGGTGGTATGAAGCATAAATGGGAGTGGAACAACGTGCTTTATTACGCCACAGAATCAAGATGAAACACTAAACACTGAAGACGGCTGCATCCATCACTGACTGATGCCTTTATCAGGGGGAGACAAGACGTTCAATCAAACGAGCTAGTTATCTCCATTTGTGATGCAGGACTTTAAGTATGATGGATTTGCATTCCTTTGTTTTTAAATGTGCACATGCTCTGTTGAAAAGGACAATGGAAGGATTTTTCTGCTCCTCCGTCACAACACCCTCACTCCTGGTACGACTCATATCACAGCTATCTCGTGTTGTTATTACAGAGATACCAAGAGCTTTATTTTCTGGGGCTTGCCAGATCATTTCCACAGCTCGCACAATGAATGCCTCGCAGCCTAACAGTTTTCTCCTCTCTCTCTCTCAGCACTGCAGAGCTCCTCATGTCTCTGGGGTCTTGTTTTAGCCTGTGGTTTGGCAGCTCTGGCTGGCTCTCACAGCAGAACCAGCTCGACACCCTCCCTCCTCCTCCTCCTCCTTCTCCCAGCCCACACATGTCTGTGTGTACGTCCATGCTGGGGTCATTCCAGGAGGACCGTCGGGGTTATGAGGAGCCAGACGGCACTCAATGGTCCGAAACAAGCTGTTCAGATAAATAACTTACTCAGACTTCAGTCCTCTCATCAGGAGCAGCACAGTGTGAAATGTCAACAACAAACTCCTTAATGGAACAAAGAAGAAAACAGCAACCGAAGCTACATCCATGAGAGACAGAGAGAGAGAGAGAGGGCACAGTGTTTCTTTGCAAACTCGGCAGTTTAGGATGACGTCTGTGTCGTCATCAGCCTTGCAACTGTAAACTAAAGCAGAGAGGGTTCGTCAAGTGGATGTTCTGTCAATCCTGCAGCATCATGACACACACTGCCACTGACATCGTGAGGTGGCGTCCTCCTCTGCCAAACACAGCCCAGCTAAGCGTTTCTTTTCAGCAGAGGGTACGGTGTCGGTCCCGGCTGTCCAACCTCACTGTCAGGACTGGCTCCACCCCTGGGGTGGCCATACTGGAGGACCAGTTAGAATACTGGAAGCACTGCGAGGAGCTGTGATAGGCCACTGACAGCTGGCTCTTCTTGGTGGCCAGGTGTTGTCGGCAGCAACAGAGGGCTCTGACCAAGATGGCCACCGCCAGGAGAAGGAGGGCGCCCCCGGCGGCCATAATGTAATACCAGTGGATGGGCAAGGGAGGCACAGGAACGCCTCCCCCTGGTGGAGAGATACAGAATAATTGGCCAGCGGGAAAAGAGAGGAGTGGCACTTTGTTTATTTTCTACATTTAATTCTCTATTTTCTATCCCTATGTCTTCATCATACGAACAGCAGGCGTGCACCTCATAAGAGCATGCACAAGCATGCCAGTTGCAAAAAATAAAATAAATCTCCAAGGCCAAAAAAATAAAAAAATAAAAATGCATCCATTTCTCTCATGTAGCTCGTTTTTGCAGTCGGAGGACAAGTTTTCACACCAAGATCACCAAGAGGTTTGGTTTGAAATCAGTCCAATAGTTGATCCAATCAAATGCAACGTAATTACATTTTTTTCCAGAGCTCAAGTGAAATGACTTGGTGTGAAACGAAAAAGCTAAAATAATTAGTTATGAAAGCACCCACACACATTGAATTAAGGAGCTTCCTCTTCCTGTTTTGAGCTGGCACAGGAAGTCACAACCAGCCCCCTGACGAAGCCTCAGAACCATGCACCAATCGGTCAGACACCACATGGGAATCCAGTGTTCCAGAGCTCCGTCGGAGCTGATATTGGATTGGGATTTGTTATTTAGCTGGCTCGAGTTGGCAGATTTGTTTGGAGTACATAATTCATCCCATTCTCTGTTCTTGGTTTTTACATTTTCCTTTTTTTTTTTTTTTTTTCCCAAGCATCAGCCTCCCGGCCAGTCCTCTCCTCCTCAAGCCAAGCGCTGTCTCCTTGGAGACTATCTCCACAGATCCTCTACACTGCTGCCCCTGGCTTGAACCCTCCTCTCAAATTCTTGGTAAGAAGCAACTAACCACCTTCCAAGAAGCCTCTACTTGATTATCCAAGTCTGCTGTGCAAAAACGAACCACTGAAGACACTGCAGAATTTATAAAACAGAGCCCACATGTACTTTCCAAACCTGATTTGGAGAGCCGTAAGACTGAGAGAATGTCACACTGAACTAGGGAAAGTGAAGCAGAGCTGAATACATCCTGATTTTTGGACCGTGTCACATAATTACAGAGGGAAATGGTGCGTGCGTCTCCTACTTCACACTGCACACACTCATTAGACAGAGCGGAGAGAGACACCCGTGCTTGCTGCTGCTCAGTCACTCTGATTGCATTTCACTGGGGAAACTGGTGTGTGTGTGTGTGTCTGTGTGTGTGTGGGGGGGTGATATTAATGTGTGTGTGTTTGTGCAAGTTTGTGAAGGGTTTCGAGACTTTGTGTAGAGTGTGTGTGTGTGTGTGTGAAGATGGAGGGGTAGAAAAGCCGAAGAAGTGCACACACATCACATTCGCACTGAAACCGCCAAGCTCTTATCTTATTGGAAGACATTATGAGATGCCAAAACACTAACATCAATCTCATAGAGTCCCCCAGGAAGCTCTAAATATTTTTCATGAAGCAGACAGTTATTTAAAACCCTTCAGGCTGTGTCAGGCTGCCTGGAACTGAGAATATGTAGCTCTGTTCAAATATCTGACTCAGTGAGGTGCGCTTGATTTCGCTTGCCTCGCACGCGCAGTTTGCTCTTTTGAGACTAATCCTTTGTTTCCACTGAGACTGACAAGGTAAAACTAATGCACCGCAACACATTACTGAAATAATCTATTTTCAAACCTAGTTAGAGTTTGAGAAAATTCATTTTTCGGTGTTTGCAAATTTAATAATTTAGATTTTAGCGAGGGGATTTGTGGTATTTGTTCGGTGATGTCTCCACACGAGAGACTCTGCGTTGTTGGTGGAAGGGCTGGTTTGGGCTGGTTTGTTTTAGCGGTTCAGACAACTTTAGTGCCAACAAGCGAAAAAACCCCCAGGCTAGTGCACATACAAAAAAACGGGCAGGAAGCAAGACCAGAGAGGAAGTGACGTCACACCAAAGTCAGACTCACCTTTTTCAGGATTTGCGGGAGAGAAAGCGGCGAAGGGTTCTGCAGGGACAGAGAGAGAGCCGGGCAGACATGGAGAGAGGGAAAGAAAGAGAAAGAGAGGGAGGACTGTTAGATAACTTTAAATACGAGGGAAAAGTCAGCCAAATGTCACACAAATGTCACAAGACTATCAAACTCCTCCTGAGGAAATTTAAGTTAATTCCTCAGATAACTCACATGAATTATGGCATTTACTCAGCTCCTTTGCTCGAATGCAATTTCAAACAGAGTACACTGTGTGAGCTGGGAATTCGAGATGGGCTCATACGGGGCTACGTGTGTATGTGTGTGTCCGTGTTCGCAAAGTTCACGCATTTCAAGTTGTTTATCTGCGGCGTCCAGATAAACTGGAGCGGGCTGGGGTGTTTTGGCGTGCTGCAAACGCACAGAGCAGAACCTTCACTTTGATTGCTTGGAATGCAAACACAACGAAGTGGTGTGTGTGAGTGTGTTTGATTTGTGTGTGTGTGGGGGCGTGCGAGGTGGGGAGGGAGCGAGAGACAAAGAAAGAGAGAAACCAACTTGGGAACTTGCGCCTTTTGGCGGGAACGCCAACGTACTGTGAAGAACTCTACTGTGCTGGGTGATAAGCGACATCCCAGCATGCTCTGGGAGTGGCAGAGGAGGGGAGGGAGAGGAGTGGGAAACACAGCAGCATGGAGGAGGGGTAGGGAGGGAGGGATGGAGATGGGGCTGGGGGGCGGCTGGGCTGTCATCTCTGCCTTCTAAGCTGCTGCGCAACACAACAAAACACAGCACAACACAACGCAACACACACACATTCACACAAATGAATGATAGGCCAAAACAGACGTGTTTGGAACAAGCCAGGGATACAACACACACTCACATATACACACACTTTCCCTCAATTACACTTTGCCTTCTCCCCACTGTGGTCCAGCTCCAAAGCACACTGGACGTCAGTCAGAAGCGATGACGGCAGGTTTCTGGCTCTGAACCCCCGGCTCGCTCTCTGATCTGTTTAAGACCCTCTCCAAAGCCACTGCTCGGGCCAGATTAAGGAGGCTGTGCTGGCGCTCAGCTCACATCAGGCACCCAGAAAGTTGGTTGGGAAAGAGCCTGTCTAGTAATTCCCTTTGACGGCTCGGGAAAAGCTCTGTTTACAAATATGACGGAGGAGTGAGTGCAAGAGAGATTGAGGGAGAGGAGGGAAGGAGAAGAGAAATCTAATGAAACATAGATTAGCATCGCTGGGGCCCACAGGGCGTTTATGGCCTAGTTTTCCTATTCTTCTTTTCTTTTCTTCTTTTTTTTGTGGAGGAGTAAATGCTGTCCCTCCCTCTCCTTCCTCCTTTCATCTCTGTATTCGGTGTGGGCTCTTTGGAGGAGAGGCTGTCTCTGAAACTGGAATGGGAGGGCCAGGCAATGGAGGGAGGGGGTGTTTATCACTTCATGTGTGCCACTGTTCAAGGACCTTTAGGCTAGAAGTGGAGGAGGTGGAGGGGAAAGTCAGGGAATGGCAGACTGATGGAGGATGCGATCATGAGGCGGCGCTAGTGTTGACAGAGGATGAGGCAGAGCTGGTGGGTCAAGTGTGTGTGTCTTCAAATGTTCCTCTGAATGGGAGAGATGTTGGCATGTGTGTGTACAGTGTGTGACTTACGTGTACACTCTGTCAGAAGGGTGCTGGAGCTCATGTGCAGGTTGTCGATCCAGATGTGTCCCCTGGTGCCGTGCGCAAAGAAACCCTCCATCACAACCTACCGCAGCAACAAGGGAGGAAGAGGAAGAGGAGGAGGAAAAAAGTTGAAGAAGTAGAGGAAGACGGAGACAGGATGAAGACAGGAGGGGGAGCAGGGGGGTGGAGGAAAATTGAGAATGGGGACAAGCAGGAGGAGGAGGAGGAGAAATAGGATAAAAACTTAATATGGCGCCTGTGATTTCAAAGTTGTGCTCGACACTCGCAATCATCCTCCCTTCCCTGCAAGCTTCTTCCTCTTACTTTTTCATGAGAACATTAACGACTTGTGATGTCTTTGACAAATGCACAGCAATCCCCAAACAATCAGGCAGCCAACAGAGACGCCGTGGCTTACTTTAGCTTCTTTTGAAGTCAAACCTGGCCTAAGGTGACAGAGGTTAAAGCTGATGCTTTTATATGCACTCTGATGAATATACCTCACTCATTAAAGAAATGTTCTCCGTCTGGGGAGACACAGGAGACATAAAGGGTCTGACCCAGATACCTATTTATCATGCAGACATTAATATAGCTCCCTGATGCTGGCCACAATTAATGCCAAGTCTTATTCTACTTTTTTTTTTTTAAAAAGTGGGTTTATTACCTGGAAGTCTTTGGGGGAGCGGGGCAGTATGGTGCGACCCTCCTTCCATACGGTACCCTGATCGTCCTTCAGCGTCCAGAGGAGGGTCTCCTCGTTTTGGGCGTCCCGCAGCAGGACCCTCAGGTGGCCCTGGGCCTCGCCCCACAGCTGATAGGAGAACTGGAGGCAGAGGGGTCCGGTTTCGGCGGCCACCACGGGGCTGATGAGGCGAGCTCGCTGCTGCTCCGTCTTCAGGCTGGCGTCCATGTACAGATAACTGTTGAGCTCTGGAGGGAGAGGATATGACAGTATGAGAGGCTGCGTTGTCATGTCTGGACTCCCAAGAACATAAATCCACATTTGCTGCTGGTTTTGAAAGTGAAAAGGAACCTTGGATTTATCAAAACTCAGATGAATAAATACAGGAAACATGGGATCAAAAAGGAGATTTTTTTCACAGCGACCTGGCTGCTCTCGTATTTTTAACACATCGTCAAAAAAATGAGCAGAGCTTTGTTTTAACCTTGAGTTGCTGGTTGCTCCAGTGAAATGAAAGAAGGAAAAAAAGGTTTGTTTTAATGGGTTTTCATTTCAGCCCTGCAGGCATTAAAATCTAGGAAATTTCAAAAGCTGTGTCGACTTTTATCCACTGTAAATGGATGCTGCGGAGAGGAGACAGGAGGGCCGAAACGGAGCCAATGCACAATCTGTGTGTCCTCGTGAGAACAGTTCTCATCATTTATCATCACCTCCTGCGCATACAGACTCACACACACAGACATATATATATATATACACACACCCATGTACATGAGTGTGTTTTCACACAATCCAAAGACATTTCCAACAGGACTCTCAAACAAAACAGAAACTAATCACCAGTTGCTCTCAGGAACGACATCACCCCCCACACAATAGTCACTGAACAATAGGGATATGACAAATATAAACACACAGAAGAATAGGTCCGGCGAGAGCGTCATTCAACCACGGAGTGCTACCAGAACTCCTGCCAAGACCCTCGGGGCCCATTTCTCCTCACTGCCTTCCCAGGTAAATGACTTCAACAACGGAAAAGTCCCACAAAACGCACGCCACTCCATTTGTTTACACCAGAGGATGTTTAGTTTGCAAATTGGATGCTGACACAAATTCCATTGTGAAGGGAGGGCAAGGCTGGTGAGCCTACTGTATGTATGAGTGTGTGTGTGTGTGTGTGTGTGTGTGTGTGAGAGAGAGTGGTGACTCAATGAGGCGTCTGGTGAAGAATTTCTTAAGTGGGCCCTGTGGGAAAATGTCCAGTATCAACAATCTGCAGATTAAATCACCTGCTTTATCATGAACAAGTGTGTGTGTGTGTGTGTGTGTGTGTATGCCTCTCCCTTTTACAGACAAAGAAAAACAGTCCGACACATTTCAGGGGGGCAAAACACACAGGTAGTTTCCACAATGTGAGTGTGTCTTTCCTTCATCCAAAACAAATGACAGTGGCAAATATGTAGGAGTAAGAGTGTTTGTTTTTATTGCAGCCATGCTGAGTGACTGGGCTGATAACCTTTGGCTGTGTATATGTGTGTGTGTGTGTTTATGTGTGTGTGTGGAAGAGTGTGTGTGGTCCTTCCAGCTGTATCTAGAGGGACAAATCTTCCTCTCACTTGACAGCTCCCCTCTGCCCGCCATACGCCTGAGTGTGACACTTCAGACAGTGTGTGTGACAGTGTGTCCCTTGGCCTTTTGCAGCTCTAGTTTGAATGTGTGTATGCGTGTATGTGTGTGTGTGTGTACTCCTCTTTGCTGCACATGACAGTGTTTTTTTTTGGCTGGTGTGTAATACTGGATGTGTTTACATGCCTGGAGAGGATTTGCAAGTGAAACATTTTTTTTTTTTTATCACTTGTTCTAATGCGCGCACCAAAAAGCTTCTTCCATCGTCTCTGCCTCGTGTTCAAGTGCAGCGTCTTGCAGCGAAAACCCCCATTGTTGTGCCTCTTGTTTGCCAGACAGCTCATAATTGAGACTGCCTCTCCATACGCAGCGAAACGGAGCATTATTAATCCATTTCACAGTGGTCTCCTGCAGCGAGAGGCAAACACGGATTCAATCTATGAAGCCTAGTTAGCACATTCTTATTAGTGGGGGTATATTAAGGCAAATAATGCAACAGTATGAGGGGGCTAACTCCAGCTGTGTTTCATGGCTGAGGTCGAGAGGTGAGGAGATCATGGCTCCTGGGTCACATGAGAGAGGGGAATTAAACTGTGATTTGATAGCAGTGAAATAATGATCCAATGTTCGCTGGGATTTCTGACCTTTGACATCTGCTGGGGGAAAATCAAAGGCGCGTTCAAAAACGGCTGCAAACGATACTCCACACATGAAAGCCACAACCTGGCTAATCTAAGCAACCCTTTCCAATCCGGCCTGTGATGAAAGAAGCTGCTTTGAAGCACCCCCCCTCCGCACGTCAAAGATGGTTATGACCTAAATAGGTCACGCTTCAGGAAAACGGCTTTGCCTTTTCTGTGAGTTGTGTTTGTGCAGTGGAACTTAACCCAGGTGACATCACATCTGACAAAAAAAAAAAGGGTGAGGTACATCGGGGGGGTCGCGCTGAACCTCTTGTTCATTTCTATCCAGCTGGAGAAAATGCTGAATCTTTCATGGAGACTTGCTCAAAAGCAATGAATTTTAAAACAAGGTTGGTCTAACAATCCTGTGCCCTGCCTCTGAAAAATTATAAATAGCACCATGAAAAAAATCCTCCTTAAACCCAGCAGGAAACGTTTTCTGTAGCTTTTAATAACACGCCAAAAGCTGCACTTTTGATCCTCGGGTATGTATAAAGGGAAAATGAATAATTATTTCTTCAAGGAGTGTCTAAGTAGATGGAAGTCTACACAGCATCATCTGGGATGTGCCTGAGGTAATTGAGGGGCAGTAAAGGGACGGCTGGGAATAACTGCTCGTCTTTGGAATCTCCTGCTCTGAACTTAATTGGAGCTACTGGGTCTTAACCCCTTCCTGCCGGGCACGCTGCGCATTTTGGACGCACACACGGTGGTGTCAGTCACAAGTGGGGCTGCATGTGCTCGACACAGTGGTGGTGTCTATTTCCCTCTGATTCCCTAAATTCATTTTCATTCTCATTCACTCGGAAAGAGCGGCGCGGCTGGAAGACGCCGCTGCTGCTAAATTAGACCGGTTTCAATTTAAGGAATTATTTTAATCAAATTGAAAAAAAGGACTCGATGAAGATGCACAAGGAGAATGAGTCCATTTAATTATAGAAAACAGTGTCTTGTCTAGACCCAGTGAAGTTGATAAAATAAACTCAATGCATTTGTGCTTGTGCAATTTTCTGCACCCAAATTAAAACCCTCTTGCAGCTGCATACATAAAAGCTCTGCAGCAGTTCAGAGAAGTTTACACAGAGTGCCAAAATAAAACCTGAGCTATTACTGCATTGTTATGTAAAACTGACCTTAACTGTAACCCTGACTCCTGCAGGTCACAGTGCATTGACAGTAGAGGAGGGAAGCTTAAGCAGCTCCGATAAGCAGGCGGCCACGCTGACTCATGCACAATCTCCACATGACGGATAAGGAGACTCACCGTGGCTGTGCAGGGACCAGAAGAGAGGGGCATTGGGGTCGTGAGTCCACCCACACAGGCCATGGTCAAAGTCACACACGCTGTCGGTCGGTGGAGAGGTGGCTACTGTAGAGGTGGAGAGAGCAGCGAGGAAGGAGAGGATGCAATAAGAGCCAGAGCCAAAGGGCATGAAGGCATGAGAAATCACAGTCATTTCAGATAGAGAAAGACGCATTCATTCACAAAGCTCGGCATGATGTCACACCGGCCATTCAGCAGCTTTCATCTTTGTATTATAGCTCCCTAATTCCGCTATTAATCCAGCGCGTCTCCTGCTTTCATGTAAAACACTTTGCTCTCACCTGTCGTCGTGACGGGGACGGTGGTGGTTTCAATGTCAGCAGGCAGAGTCGGCGTGGCCGTGTCAGCCGGTGTGGTGGTTTCTATAGGAACACAACAAGAATCCAGGTCAAAGACGGCAGCATGGAACAATACTCAGTGATTAGACCGCTGCGAGGAGGACACATTAACCATCAAGTGTTTGTTTATGCTGAGATTATTCATATGGGATTTCTCCAGTGGGCCAGGAAACACAGGCAGGAGAGGAAATGATAAGAGGCAGAAAGAGCCAGATAAGAGTGATGTATAGTGTCTTTACACACCTTTAATAACCTGCAGTTATTCTCTGGTGAATCACAAACTAATGGAAGGTGGTTACAGGTATTTTGAAAGTTTATCTAATGTTAAATGTTCAGTTTCTAACTCTTGTGCCAAGTATGAAACGACGTCCAGCCGTGGGTTAACGTATCTTAGCTTGAACACTGTTGGAAAAAGTTGGAAACAGCTCGTGTGACACTGGTTTTTTAGCCATAAAACTCCTCGTAAAATGGTGAAATATCTTTTGTTTTATTGCAGCGTCTCTAATGCTGTAACCTTTCAGGCTGATGTGGAGAGTTTTAAACAGGAAACTGCTGTTTTGATGAGCCTCCTCATGTCTATGTGTCCTACTGGGGGGTGAATTAAAGTGCATGTCATTACTGAGAGTGTGAGGTTCAAACTAACTGCATCTCCAGTGCCCTGTCTCTGTTCGGCCGTCCCACCCAGAGTGCCAGAGACAGGCAGAGATAGCCCTGGAGCCCCCGAGGGGGCCCCTGTCATGTTGTGTCTGGGTGCTCAGGCATCAGTATCTGTCCAATACACACACACACACACACACACACAACACACACACTCGCTAAAATATGCAGGCACATATATGCACATGCGCGCATAAAGAGTTGCACATGCTTGCGTACACACACACACGGCTGGTGCTAAAGCTGATGGATGGATGTGTCTAACAAACTCCCCTCGACCTTGGACAGGATGATCACGCTCTGGGACCACTCACTGGCTGTCAGGGAGGATACAGAGCACACACACACACACTCCATCTCCCATTCCTTTTTTCTCTTTGCATGTGTGCGCTACCGTGTGTGTGTTATACTATACACTCCACAACTCAGCACACTTGAGACTTTCCCTCTTTCCCCTCAATGTGTATTTAAGTACATTTATCACATAGAAAGACAAACAACATAGAAAAGCATTAAAATACAACAACTATATGCTCATTAGCACACGTCACACACTCACACATGTGGAGCAGGCTGCAGTTGGAATGTGAAGTGGGAGAAAGCAGTGTGTTATTAGGAGCAGATGGGTTAACCCTGGTGTGTTCTGGGAGTTTACACAGAGGTTTGGGTCACGTCTGCACCAAACATCCACATTTATCACTCGAATCAAGCGCATAGCCTCAATCTTTGTCTGCATAAGAGCCGTTAACCACATATGTTTGCACAGCGTCTTGTTTTTGTCACATTTGACGACACTGCAGTCAAACATATTGTACTAATTTGACATTAATGATCACTGGGATGCCTGTGTGGATTCGTAAGTATATTATATTTCATATTCCTTTGTGAGCTTTCCATGCTTCGTCTTAGTTAAGCCTATCCAAACAACTTGGAGGCTCCGTGACCGCATGTGAAACTGAGCATCATCAGTGAGAAAAGAAACACAACAAGCACACAAACAGCTAAAAGAAAAACAACTCATGGACTTACCCTGCTTTGCGCCTGTTAGTGGCAATACTAGAGCCTCCTACTGTTAATATTCCTCTTTCTGCATGACTAGGATAGCATTTAGAGACTATGAAAGGCACTAAGGGCAACAAACGCAGCGTGATACACAATTGATCCGCTTAAAGGAACTTCCTGTGGAAATGAGAGCGATGGCGCCCCAGCTGGAGAAATGGCAAACATGAAAGGACCGGCCACAGCTGGCGACGGCTTCTGACATTAACCCAGTGTTAATGTCATGTCCTTTACGACAGTCATTAACTACCTAATGAGACTCTTATCGCTCCTGGCCCCTGCTGGAAAGGTAAGGCGAGGAAAGACGATCTCCTCTTGTTTTCATTCTGTCCCTTGTGCTCATTCGTCTTGTTTGATTTTGATTTTTGTGTTTGCCTTTTTATTCTGGGGTAACCTTTACACTCCTCCAGTTAAGTCTCTGGGACCAGGCGTTAGAATAAACCCAGCGCCTACACATGACCTAGGTGCCAGCGTGCGTATATCTTAACACACATAAACACAAAACACACAGGCTCCTCCATTAAGATTCAACCCGGCCCCTGAGCACTCTATGCTTTCAAAGGTCAGGCCTTGTCACAGTGTAAATGTGCTGACCTTTCCAGGGTGTGACAGGAGTGTCGGGGGCAATGGGAATGGGACTCATGCGTTTGTGTGGGTGTTTAAGTTGATGTGAGAATGTGTGTGTGAACGTATGTGACCTGCCTACCTTGCCCCGAGCCCTGTCCTTGATGTGTGTGAGGACTGTGTCACGGAGCAGTGTGTGTGTGGAGGAGGCCCACGTGTGCGCAGGCAGTGCATGCGCAGCAGCAGGAAGAGTCCCTCTGCAGCGGAGTGTTGTCTTACATAATGTGTCTACTGCTGCAGGTGATGATGCAAGTCATCATCATGCGTAGGATGAGACACCAACATTTAGACCTGGACTCGGGGGAGCTGCTGGCATAGATAATGGAGGTGCAAGCTCATACATACAAATACACACGGTGCAGCTGCGCATGCATACGCACAAAAGACACACACAGATAAGGCGTGGACACCAAAAAACACCAACACACAAAGCGGTGAGGGCCGGCGCTCTCTGCCTAAAAGACATTGCTCACTCCCAAAGAATCTGACTCAGCGATATGTCAGAGGAGAGGAGAAAAAAAATCTTCAATTATGTAGAAAGCCTTTCTGTAAATCTCTGCTTGGCAGTCCTACACACACACACACACACACACACTGATGGATGGATGTGCATGCACGCACATACACACACACTGTGAAAGAATAAGATGGAAAAGACAAGTAGCCATTGTTTGAAATTCTGTTGGGTGGGGTTAAGTGCTCAGATCAAGGTTCACACACATGCACACACACACACACACACACACTGAAGATGGTGACATAAAGATTTATATGAGGAGCCAAAATAAGTCTAAGACCAAACTGGTTCAGATCTGTCATCATGGCTCAGCAATACAGAATTTACTGTGGTTTCTAAGGAACCAGAAATCCAGGGTGAGGCTGAGCTTGTGCGTTACAGGTGTGTGTGTATGTATGTGTGTGTGTATGCGTGTGTGAGTTCTACACTACAGTGAATCTAAGACTAAAATGATTCTACCTGGAAAAAGAAGATGATATTTTGCATTTTTTTTCACAGATCACTCTAAAATTTCCTTCCTCAGCTCATAAATTTTTCATTTTTGGAAGCACATATACTAAAAAACTGTCACTGTAGAAGCTGTGTGTGTGTGTGTGTGTGTGTGTGTGTGTGTGTGTGTGTGAGAGAGAGAGAGAGAGAGAGAGAGAGAGAGAGGGAGGCAGAGACAGCTGGGGGAAACAGAAGGAGTCAGGACCAGCAGCAGTGAGCATGGAAAAGAGGTGCAAGTGATGAGTAACAGAGGGAGAGAGGGGAGGAGAGGAAAGGAGAGGAGGCATGGCAACGAAAAAAGAACAAAAACATTTACGGACCCACGCACAGGGCCTCAGGGTGGGAAAAGAAAAAAACTGCAACCATGTGTAGGAACTGAGAGAAAGAAACCTCTGACTTAAACCTCTCTCTGCAGGATTTAGGGTAAAGAATATATATATATATATTCTTTTGATATATCTTTATCAAACATCATGAATGAGAAAAGACTTAAATAAAAGAAAAAAGCGAATAACTTGTGGGGAAGTGAGTGATTTACAGGATGCCAGCGGTGGTCCACTCTGCCTGCTGAGCTTTGGAGGCCTGTGAACAACGTGTGACGCTCAACGGCCGTTTTCTGTGCCACAAAACTCTCCGCTCCATCTGATGAGAATCACTCCTCTGAGGATTTTTCTCTTTTCTCTCGCTCGCTCATTTTTGTCTCTGTGTTTTTTTTGTGGCGTTCCTGTTCCCTCTGCGTCTCCCACAGCTCACTTGTCAATCAAATGGCAAATGGGAAACACATCACTTCCTGTGTGCCGCAGGGCGATGCAGGGGGGGACACCAGGTATTTCATAAGCTACATATAATTTAAATTGTGACTGACTTACTTTTTACAGTGTCTGACAGCTGCATCACTTTTACACTGCACTGTGTGGTTAACATTGTGTTTAATATTGATGCTATAATGGAAGATGTACAGTTATGCAGGTCTATGTGTCTTTAAATGTGCATTACAGTCTGGAGAGGTGGTAAAGGCCATGCTGATAATGTTCTGTTCTTAATATTTAATCTCACTTCATCAGCATTTATACGAGTGCACACAGACACACACACAGACACACACACAGACACACACAAAAATCACCTCAGAGACCGCATTTAGCCTAACTTGCATTCATGGAGGCATGATTAACGTGGCGCATGTGGGTGTGTGAATGTCAGGAGTTTACAGAGTAATGTTTAAATTAGTGGTTGCTTTGGTGTGTGTCTATGTGTGTGTGTGTGTGTGTGTACGAGAGGCCTGAGCATGTTGTGCTGCACGGCCCAGTCATCCTGTCGAGGCACAGAGGGAGTGGTAAGCAGTGAGAGCCCATATGTGTGTGAGTGACGGTGAATGTGTGTGTGTGTGTGTCTCACATCTGGATAACAGACCACGCTGGAAAGTGAACAAACCAGTGCTCTCTTTCTCTCTCTCTCTCTCTCTGTGGGGACGCATTCCTGCAAACCGAACCCTGTCCACTCCCCGCTGATGCTAACACTTGTTGTTGAAGCTCATACACAGTCGATGTTCCAGGTGAAACAATACCAGACAGGAGGCAAAACCACAAACTTCCAGGTTTGAGACTCTGCTGGATCATTTTCCTTTTTCTCTGCCTGCGCTCGGTGTCACTTTCCTCCTCCGCCACACTCTAATGACTCTCATGCATATCTAATGCCAGCCTCACTTTTCTGGGGAGCCACCTTCCTCAAGGTCCATTCACTTCTGTTTAGATCACTTCAGCTCGTTAGAGCTTCGGCTAAATTATTCAGCCTGGAGTACTATGGGAAGAAAAATTATCATATATAAAGTGATTCATATAATAAGCACCAACACTTCGTCCTACCTGGAAGGTCACAGCCCAGTATCTCCACTCTCATGCCGATGCCTGCCGGAGACCACCTCTCTGGGTACAGCCGGACGTACTGGGCCACTGTCTCCTCAAAATGCCGCAGCTCTGGGGTGTCGTAGTGTGTGTTTCCCTCGAAAATCTGCACAAAACACACACTCTGTGATAGCTGCCCAACTGATGCAACATGCAACACACTCTCTCTGTCCTCCTTCACCCACCTTGGGAAGGCTGGTCTTTAGGTCCATGATGAAATTCCACTCTTTTCCATTCAAGCTGTGTGCCACCTTGTACTTCCGAACGAATGCCCGGTTATCTGTGGTCGCCCCGCTTCCTGCGTCTCCTCCTCTTGCTCCTTGGGTGATCACACCACGCACCGTCTTAGGCACCCCGAGGTCCACCTGAGGAGATTAGATTTAGTTGAATGCACTCATGGTTATGGTTTAATGGCTGCTGTGGTTTGTCTCTGTTGATAAGTGGAAGCCAAAACAACACAGCAGTTACTCTTCCTGGTTCCCATTCATGCTAATCTGCTGCAATGCTAATGTCAGCCCCGGATGTGTGGAGGTGAATGTTAAGTGACTCATGCATATTAACTCGTAAGAAAAAATGCATTAAAAAGGATGCAGAAACTGGAAACTTGCAGCCAAAACAGAGCGAATGATTCAACAATCTTTGCACCTGTAGCCACTCCTCTCCTGCCAGCGGCTGTGCAGGGGCTGGGAACCAGCCGGAGCGACTGGCCACCAGACGGGCAGTTGCAGGATTCCACACCATGTCCCTGCTGGAGGAGGCTGAGATCTGTGCGTCAGGAAGCAGGCCGGACAGCAGGCCCTGCAGGTCCGAGCACGGAGCGTCTGGAGAACAGGAAGAAGAGGAGAGAGGGCAGAGATTACTTTAACCTTCACCTCAGGAGCCGGGTGGACGGAGACGTTCAAGCCACGACCTAACATACACTCACGCTGTTACACATATTCCCACCTGGGAGCTGTTAAGCTTCACCGCAGGATTGCACTACTGGCCACTAAGCATTAAGAGTACAGAGAGACCAGGGAGGGAGGGAAAGAGAGGAGAGCACTGCTGCTTCATGTCTGAATTCATGCACTTCACATCTCACAGAAATATTTAAAAAATGTGTCTTTTAAATATGTAGTTCTCTGTATTGTCTGTGTTCACTGGGCTGCACACGTCTTATGTACATTCACCGACTGAGGGAAAGTTCCAAGTACACGTAGAAGCACTTTGGGAATGAAACTCATTCAGATATGGAGAGGCGAGTAGTGCTGAAAGTAACTTGCCTAGGGAGTATGTGAGAGGGAGAAATGAGGATTAAGGGGATAAGAAAGGTATAATACGAGGAGCTGGGAGGCAGAGGAGTAGAGAGCGGAAAGAGCGGAGATAAAAAAAAAGGAAAAGAGAGAGGGAACGACGACAGCCCACGGAGGCAGGGAGAGGAAGAGGGGAAGACGAGACTCCTGCAGAGGCAAACAGTGGGAGAGGGAGGGAGGGATGGAGGGAAGATGGGTGGGAGATGAGCACGGGGAGGAAGACGGGAGGCAGGGAGAGCTTAAGGAAAAGAGAGAGACACGGAGGAAGTGAGAAAGGGCAGGAGGAAGCAAGATGGGGAGATGTTAGTTGTGCTGACGGTTTAAGAGAACACAGATCAAAGTTTCATGCTGTTATGTCACTGCAAAAGCAGGAGATGTAAATAATGAATAAAAGGCACAGGAAGTGTGGATGTGTGTGTCGGTGGGTGGTGTCTGTGTACATTTCAAAGGGTGTGCCTGCTTTTGAGGTCATCAGCTATATTTAGAAAGCAGCCAGTGTGCCCCGTGTACCTGTAGTGTAACAGCTAATAGTTATTTCAATAGCAGCTGTTGAGGCTGCGGAGGAATCACAGTTTCTGATGTAAGAGTGAACGGGGAGTGTGTGTGTTCGGGGGGGGGGCTATGGGCATGAATGATTGATCGGAACTCATTTCCCGATATAGAGCAAAGAGGACACATCAAAAAAGGAGTTAGAGACAGCGAGCGAGCGGCGCGGAGGAAGTAGGAGCGCTCAGAGAGAGGGAACTGACTGCTGCTGCTGCCTCTGGAAGAATAGAGTAGAAGTTGCCTTTAATTAGCCTGAGGGTTGCCATGTTTAAAAGATAGCAGGGGGAGTGTGGGAGAGCGCCTAAATACACATGTATGTGTGAGAGACTATCTGCCAGTGTGTGTGTGTTCTCTTTTAAGGTTGAGGAAGTTATGTTTTCCTTCTGTTCAAAGGCTTTCAAGTTTTTTTTTTCTTGGCAAGACAATGGTAAACGGAGACGTGTGACCACAGTGCTGCTGGTTTAAACCCCTGAATCATCACAGTGGACAAACAAGGGATTTCTCCATCTCCCTCGTGTCCTCTGCTAGCCCGGCCTTTAAAAGGAAACTGAGCTGAGCTGTTGTTTCACAATCACACACACACACACACACACACCTGTTATCTGGCATCCGTAGAGCTCGAAGCGTAAGGCGATGCCATTCCTCCATGTCTGTGGTCGGATGCGAACAAACCGGGCCAGGACCGGCTGCGGCACTCGGTTCAGGACCACCTCAGCCGGGTCTGTGTTGGCGTGGAAGATCTGCAGAGACAAGGACAAACAGGGAGACAAAGGCTGGTTACTGTCAGGAGGTGATGTACTGTACATGCCTGTACGCCTCAGTGCCTGTGCTGTCTTATCTCTCTCTTTCTCACACATACACACTATCTCTTGCTCTACACCCACCCACAGTGCACGGTTTCGCTTGGCTACACACACACACATACACAGTGCCAGGCCGGACAAAGCAGAGACAACCCAAACACGGATCCAATGTCACTCGCCCAGCTGTCGATGTGTTTTGGGGTCAAAGGTTCGGCGCTGGGAGGCTGGGAAAGCCTGACGATGGATGAGGGTCTCTCTCTCTTTCCCCCCTTCTCCTTCACACTCACTGCTCACTCACCCACCGACTTCCATTCACCTCTCCACTGGTGGTCATAGGAAGCTGCGGGGGGGACGTGACCTGACATGACTGGCCCTTCCAGACGCAGGAAGTCTGTCCAGGTGGGCAGGATGTGAGTGAAATTCACTTCCTGAAGGCATCCACCCCAAAAACCATCAACAGTCACTTCATGGACACTCCCTTCCTTCCATTTGTGCTGAAGAGTCAGGTCAGGGTTGGAGGGGGGGCAAAAGTAACCAGGGCAGCCGGTCAGTGACTTTCTGTTTTGGGTGGAAAAGTCAGCCAAGATGCTCGTGGGTGTTGGACGACAGACACGAGTCTTCCTTTCTTTCCTGTTTGTGTGTTTCCCAAAACCCATAACTAGGTTCATAATGATAATTAACTTCCTCTTCCTTCTCCACCTCATTCTCCCCCCCACCACTCTGTCTGTCTGCACCACATCCCTTCATCTCAACACCTCCGTTCTCTCCTCAGACCTCTTTGTCAGCTGATATCTCTCTCTCTGTCTTGCTCCCTGGCTTCCTCTTACTGGTGGCGGTGGTGGCTACAAACTGAAACCACACACACACACACACACACACACACACATGGAGGAAACCACAGGAATCCACACACACTCAGATAAGCAGAGGAAGTGTCTTTTAACTGACTGAGTGACTGTTAAGTGTCATTCACTCTCTCTGTCTGTGGTCGACCGAGGCCGTCTGATAGGAGAACGGCTGCTGAACGACGGATATCGGCGAAAACCGCGGCGATGAACATCAACCGCCACCACGCTACGGAAAGATGGAAAGACAACAGCTACAAGCAGCTGAATTAAAGATTAAAGGCGTCACGATTTTCTCTTTCACTCTAATCCAAGCACACCAGGATCAAACCCAAACATGCTCCCTTTGCCTAAAAATTTGATTCCCTCTTCTTTTGATAATGTTGTTTTTCATTATAAGTGATAAACCATCTGCTTTCATTTAAATTTGAAGACACCACACTGCCATATTGGTGTAAAACGACCCATTTGTGAAGTTCCCTGCCTCCTCTCAATAATACCGTATTCCATAAATTCCATAACCAGAGGGAATAGGAGTGATATCACTTCGAAATCCTCCTCCAGGGGTTTTATTTGATTTTGGGCATGGCCTGATTTAATCAAATGGAGCTGACACTGGTAATACAAAGCAGCATGAGTGTTTGAACAGATAAGCGAGGCTATCTCTTCTGTATCTGCTGCTGGATCGAGGATAGACAGCCACCATGTTTACCTAAGAGGCCAAACAGTGGATGTGGGCTCTTATGGGGGTTATGTAAACACCCACGCACGCTCATACAACTGACCCATCTTCTTCTACTCTCTGATTCTGTGTGTGTGTGGAAACAAAGAGCAGCAGGGAGGGGAGGCGGAGAGGGGATATGGGGAAACACAGAAAAATGACTGCGGGGAGGATGAGTCCTCAGAAGAGGAGTTAAAAACAGATGAAGAGATGGGTGGAGGCGGGTGTGAGAGAGACGAGAGAGAGAAGAGGTTGAATGGAGGGCAGGAGAAATAACTAAATGAGGAATATGAAGAGGAGGCAGGGAGTGTCAGAGAGTGGGAGGGGGAAGAACAACGAAGACATTCATCACAGAAACAGGAAGTAGTCCATCCGAGCATTTATGTCATTATACAACCCAAAAAAAATTGATGGAATTTCCTCCATTTTGAAATAAATTACAAACACGAGTTCACAACATCGGACAAACACCATGATTCAAGCTGCAGCCTCACAAAACTGACCCTCGCACCACTGAACTGTTCCCAGAAGTTTCAACTTTTTCTGATGAAATAAAAGAATTAACAGTGAAAGTGACAAACGATGCAAATACGTCATGATCAGGACCAGGGAGAAGAAAGTTAGGAAATGTCTGCAGAATATTTGTCCATTACAACTTCCCAGAAATGTCTCGCTCCGATGTAGAAAGTGCCCACCATGACTAAGAGGCCATTAGCTGGTGCATTATAAAACTGCCAGCTGCTTTTCTTTGTTTCCATCTTTGGATAAAAGCAGGGAATATGGCCAACATTAATGACACAAATAGAACAACGTGTTCGATGTGAATCAGCTCTGGAGAGAGAGACGAGCTCTTCATTCCTCTTTCTAAGATGTGAGACAAGGGGGGGGCGGAGACAATAAGAAGTTGTTCGTCAGCTCTCCCTCCACTTCCTCCCATCTATTGTCAGGCTACCTGAGAAGGTCGCCCACGTGACCCCTGAGCCATTACCTCCGAGGTCGAAGGTCACCGGCCTTAGGAAGCAGATGGTTGGTCATTGACTGACTTGTTGATAACGTGGTTACTTTTTGACTAGCGGGGGAATGTCGCAGATGTGTGAGCAGGCGACTAAGCCGCTGTCTGGCCCACCTCTGTAATCTGCCTGGCGACTGGCATGTTTTTCTTTTTCGTGTCTCCTCACGTGACGTGTAGGCGAGGTGGGCTGAATAATTAACGTCGCCGTGTTGTGTATCCTGGTGAGGAGAGTCATGAAATTATAACGAAGCTCCTGCTTGCAGTCTGAACCCCCACGTACACACACATAGTGACAAAGCGACGGTCAGACTCCTTTGTGTGGACATTGGCGGGACAGAGGCACCATGGGTATTTAAGTATTGATGACCCCTCAAGAGAACGAGGTCACCGTGAAAGGCGTGTGTTATCGTAAACACCGTGGACCAGCAAATAGAGCAAAGAAAGAATCTGGTGTTAAAGTGAAAAACACCTGAGGTGTGGACACACGTGTCCATCATGGCTGATTCATCCACTGTCTCTCTGTCCTCTGTGTTTTCATGATGTCTCCTTCCTCTACCAGAGTTTTCCTTCAAGCTGATGGCACCACGGGGAGAAGTGGCTGAGCTCTGCACAAGACATTATTCATTTCTTTTTTCATCCCCATGTTGTTCCCTCGACCCCGGTCTCTTTCTCTGCCCATTACACTCCTCGTCCTCGTCTTCTTGCTCTAGTTACTCCCTCTGTCGCTCTATTCTTTCTTGCCATTACACCCCCCCACCGTCAATCTTCTGCTCCAGACGTCCTCTGCCCACCCCCCACTCCTTCTCTGTTCTCAGTATGAAGATGTTGACAGTAGGAACTGGTTCCAGCTGGCCGCTCTCCACTACTGCCGCTAAGAGGGCCGAGCTGTGTGTGTATGTATGCGTGTAACGATGTCTTACACCACCTTATGCTGAAGTCCTCCACTTTGTAGCTGTGTTAGCAGTTGTTGTCTCACACTGTCTGTGTGCATGTGTGTGTGTCAACTCACCTGTATGTGTGTGTGTGTGCATGCAGCTTTATGTCATGAAGAATGAGTGAGTGAAAACAAAGCTTGTGTGTGTGACACAGTGTGATGGAGGAGCAGAAGGCTGAAATGCTGTGTGGGCTGTTTTTTCCATTCCCAGTTTACTTTATATGTGTGTGTGTGTGTGTGTGTGTTGTACTGATGTAGCACAGCCTCACTTCTCAACAACACTGTGCTTTGTTAGCACTGGGGCTGATGGGATTTTCCTCAAAGACGGATGACAGAGTGTCTTTAATGTTAATGTGTTTGGGTGCACATGTGTGTATGTTACCTCTAAAAAACTCATTGTGTGTGTGTGTGTGTGAGACATAGATATGCAATTCCTAAGTGTGCTCGTGTCTCGTCAAGTAATGAGGTGCATATGTAAGTAGTGTGATTTAGAATTAACAAGTCACATGGGTGTCAAACTGAAAATGTGTTGGTATGCAGAAAATGTGTCAAAAAGAATCACACACACGCACGTGCACGCATGCACACACACACGCAGATGCACAAAGCCTGTTTGCTGGTGTGACTGAGGTGATTGCAATCTGCAGTGCTGGTGTTTTTCTCTTCACACGGCACTTACATTTCTTCTGAAAAGGAAAAAAAAAACCTTTCCCACAATTCCTTTTTCAGCTCCTTCCTTTTTCTCTCCCTCTCTTCATTTCTTCCTGACTCTCTTGCTGTCAAATAATCTTTATTGGCATTAAATCCTTCGGTCTTTGTCAACACAGCAAATAAGGACACAAATCTTGACAATGAATGGCATCGCGCTCTCTCCCAACAACAAACACTGCGAGGTAAGAAGTGCCAAGCCAATCCTCTTATTCATGGGTGATTCACATCTGATGCACAGACACAGTCACGGCTCAAGCTTCTGCAAACACACACATATTGTAAACGGCCGACACACATGCGCGCGCGCTCTTTTCAAAGCCACATTAGCTTCAAACTCTCTGTTAAATGACAATTAGAAGAACCAAATCCCAGTTATTACAGGACCCCCTGATGAGCATTGAGCTTCAACCACTTAAGGGCTCTTTGGGGGGCTTAGGATGGGCTAACTGGGAGTTTGTACGACATGACTGGTGGATTAGCAGTCACGGAAGATTCAACTGTGGCCCACGGGGCCCCGAGGAGAACCTGGTTGGCGAGGAGAGTGAAGAGCAGGGTGAAATCTTTACACACACACGCACATGAAAAAAACCTGAAATCAGGCCAGGGCGAATCCACGACCGCAAATTTCGCTTCATTTGTCAAAGGCGGTATCTCTAAATCCAATCCATCCATCGCTGCCTGTGGTCGAGGAGGTTTATCCGCCCCGAGCTGAGACGTCTTGCCTCAGTATTAAACATCAGAGGGTGAGAACGCACAATAAATCCTCGTGGATTTTAAGAATAATTTGAGAGGCCTATCACGCATCAAAAACAGATGGTGCATTGAATCACATCTATATTTTATGTAGATAAAGTTGTTTCACATTAGTCAGAGTATCAGATGTTATTTCCTGGTTTTTCGGCTCAGTTTTGTGGATTATCCATAATTCAACATGACTCTGCTGTGTTTTATTCATCCTTCAGCTCTGTGCATTCTTTGTACGAGCTGGAAACATAACCAATTTAGCGATATATATACTCTCCCCCCTCCGCCGTCTCCCCTCCTCCTCCACCTTTTCTGTTGATGCATCTGTCCATGTCTGAAAGTGTCTGAACAGTATTTTGCTCAGACAGATTAGTGGACTCAGATTACACACCACAGACAGACCAGCGCACATCATATACATATGCGGACTCATGCACAGATTTCCAGACAGAGAGATCAGCCAGAGGTTGTACAAAGGGGGGGCTGTGGTTTTACATGTGTGTGTATGTAGAAAGAGAGGGGGTGTGTGATAAATTGCACAGATGTTGACTTTTTAAGTCAAATCCACGTTTCACTCAATAATCTCTGCATCAAATACCCCCCACCGGTAACACCCAAACCAATCACTGGAAGGGGGAGTCCCACTCTTATGTGGATTAACCAGCCCCCCCGCCCACTCCTCCCTGCTCTTGCACCCCCACTCCAACGACTCTTTATTTATTTTTCTGCTTCAAATCCACAGTGACCTTAACCCAGATGTGAGTGACGGAGTTCAAATCCCCCAGAGACAGGTTTACCGTTGGTTGCACCGATACAACAACAACAATCCACACTGTGCGTGCATTCATACACCAGCCTGTGTGTGACCCCCCCCCCCTCCACCTTACACACTAACAAACAAGGACACACACAATGAGACTCATTCACCAATTACAGTAAATAAAGTTGAAATGAGCATCTTGGACACAAACTTGCCCAGTCCACACGTGGTATGACTCCGAGGGTTTACAACCCTTTGTGTGTGTTTATGTGAGCGTGTGCTGGGGTGAGAGAGAGATGATGAATTGCAAGCCCAGATAAGGACACATAGAGGACTCCATTGTTCTTGTTGTGTCAGTTTCCCCCCACTTGCTCTATCTATCTCTTCCTCCCCGTTCCTTCTCTTTCTGCCTCATGACTGGTCATGACTCGGGTTCATAAACAGCCCTACTCCTTCAGTCACTGATCTGGCTCTTGGATGTACAAAACGCTCCACTTCACCTCTTTGTCACTGTGTAGATCATGTTTATCTAGTTTGGTGAGTTCTGTTAAAACGTCTACCTTGTGGTTCTTGCCGTGCCGGTACACCATCCAGTCCTCCCCGTTGGTGCTGACCTCCAGTTTGAAGGTGGTGACGTAGTAGGACTTCTGAGTCTCCTTCGAAACGGCCCCTTGTGTGGCGATACCCGTCAAAACCTTCAGGAACTGGAGGTCGACCTGGAAGAAAAAGAGGAGATGAATTTAAAAAAATTGATTTCTTATCATGAAAATATATCTTTCTGATAATAGATTGAAAAATGTGTAAGTGCAGGAGGATTTAAAGAGCTCAGGGTTGATGTAGATAACAGAGCCAGAGCAGCTGCTGTGAATATCTGTCACACAGACAGCAGGGGGATGGACACCAACTGTGGCCTACTGCTGAGGAAGCCTAGGTGGTGTTTATATGTGTCTGTGCATTTGTCGCATGTGTGTGTGTGAGTGTGTGTGAGTGTGTGTGGGAAGGAAAGGCTGGAGGCAAAGATCAATGGCGTAGTGTTCGGATGCATTCCTGAAGAGCACCTTCATCAATCACAAGGCTTCTTGCCGCTCTCCTTGCCACTTGTGTGCGCGTGTATGTGTGTGTGTGTGTGCGCGTATGTATGCATACATATCCATGGACCTGTGTGTGTGTGTGTGTTTGAGACAGGAAAGATTGAGAGCACAGAAGCACTTCCTTATCATCAGTTCACAGTTCCTCCATTTCCGTTACGTGTGTGTATGTGTGTGTATGTGTGTGTATGTGTGTGTGAGTGTCCTCACTGTACACAAGATGCTGTTGCCTGGTGCATCTTCTCCTCCACAAATACCACTGAGTCAAGTTCTCTCCATTTATTATCCTCAGCAATGAAAGTCATCACAGCTGGAAGTCTAATATAATTCATATCTTAATAAAGCTTTGGTATCTAAAGGTCATAAAATCTTCCTGTTCCTCGAGGAAAGACGCCACCGCACAGAAATACACATAGAAACAGATAAACAAATATGATGTATATACCTGGATGTACTCCTTGTTGCTGTCTTCTGATGGCGTCCAGGCGTTGTCGTCATTGTTGAGGCGGGCCTGCCGTGGCAACCAACGGCTGTCATAAAAGGTTGTGGAAGCTGAGATCTGATCATCGCTGATCTTCCCCGACTCCATGCCGAGCGCCATGCTGCAGTGGAACGCTGTTGGGGCGAACGCAGAGAGTTTAAGAGTAACGCTGTTCTTTGATGCAGCTTCAGAGCAGAGGTGGAGAACGAGCCGAAGGAAAGAAAGAAGGAATGAGAAGAAGAGGGAGAGGAAGGCTGAATAGACGGAGAGTGAGAGGCGAGGTATAAAGAGTGGAGCGTGGAGCTGGAGGACAGAGGCGACAAGGTAAATCCAGACAGAGGGAGACAGAAAGAAGCTCAACAGGTGAGAGGAGGTAAATTGAGGTGAAGTTAATTTATATTCCAAAAGAAAATACTATGACTCGGCTTCTGAGAAATCATGCTCCCTTAGGAGAGAGCAAAATAGGCTGAGAGGGGTGAGAGAGCTTTGAGATTGAAATAGAATTAAAGTAGGCAAAGCTGAAAAGAGCGAGAGGGTAAGAGGAGAGAGAGATGAAGAAAGAGAGATGAGTGTCAGCAGAGATGACGGAGGAGAGAGTGCTGAAAGGAGAGAAAATGGAGATGGGAATAAAAACAGGTAAACAAACCTCCACAGAGAATATCTGATGGCACAAACACACACACACACATGAAAAGTTATCTCTCACTCACAGTCGCTGACTTCTTTGTGCGTCATGTTGTAGCGGGCGGAGAAGCCGTCTTTGGCCACGGCCATGTCCGTGTGGAAGGAGAGGGACAGCAGGCCGGAGGACGACTGGATCTCTGGAGGGATCTTTGTCCCGCAGTATCGGCCAATCAGAGGAGACACTGTAGACACACACAAATCCAGTTCATGTAAACACGTGTTGAGTTTATGAGTTTTTCTTTGGGTGATATTGTAATAAAACATTTGATTGTGTGGCTTTATTTTGAAAACCGGAGCCCTTCCTGGTTTTTGCTTCTCGCAACAAGCTAAAACATGAAATATTTTGTCCTGCAGCGTCCTCGGAAACACTGCAGAGACAGGTTTCCAGTGGCCACGCTGCTTCAGTAAGTGTTGTCTAATGAGTCACAGCATGCGTCCCCCCCCCCAGACTCTCTTCCTCCCATCATTCCTCTTTCTCCCTTTCTCTCTCCTGTCCATCCCTCCATCTGCTGTGTGTGCCTCAGCCAGGGCCCAGCAGGGGGATTGGAATCCCTGCCTCAATGCAAGCTGCACTGGCATCAGCTGCACACACACACACACACACACACACACATGCACGAGCGAGGATTACAATAGTCTCAAGAGTAGCTCCGTTGCCAGACACCAAATTCTTCACCCTTCCGTCTTGTCTCCCATCCCTCTCTCATGCCCGAGGACTCGGCTCACTGGAACTGGGTTACACTTTAATTTCCTCCTAATTCACAACTTTGAATGGTATAAATTGTTTTCAGCTATCAAAGCTCCCAAATTCAAGGCTATAATTGGAATTTTAAATCCACTTGGATCCCTTTTTAGCAACTGAAAATAGAATAATTAGAGCAAATCCTCAGTTCTCTGCTTCATATTTATAAAAAAAAAGAAAGAAAAACTGGGGGGTGACGGGGAGTCAGCAAGACAGAGGTGGGAAGTGAACCACTCACCGCCGCTAATGTGCTTTTCAACAGCACCACAGCAGCTAACGTTACCCTATGGCGGTCACTATCAAAGCCCTTGATAACATCCTCAAATGTTTTTTCCTTGCCGCTTCCTGATCGCAGCCGATAGGCTGCTTTGGCAACACTCCGCACCTCCTATTGGCTGCAAACAGATACTCATCGTGGCCGTCACTCTCACTCGCCCGGGGGAGGAAGGAAGCGCTAGGTGATAAGGAGGGAGTGCAGGGGAGGATAGGAAGGGGGTGATGAAGGGAGGTTATTATGGAGAGGGAAGAGGGGCATGGGAAAGGGCTGCTCCTCAGGGGTGTTGAAGCACTTTCAGCTCCCCGTGTAATAATGTTTCCTGTATGTAATATAATGTAAAGGAATGCTCGGCAACACTGCTTACATCAAAGACAGCAATGGCTGCTTGGGAAATTGAAGGCTGGTATGTTAATGTGTGTGTGGGAAAGTGGGGGATTGTACAATTCCTCAGGCATGTGTGTGACCATGCACTTTAATAAGCAATTGTATCTGTGTGTGTGTGTGTGTGTGTGCTCTCACCTTGCGGCAGGCCATCCCAGACATCCAGCCAGTCGTACTTGCAATCGCCCTCTCCCACCAGAAGGGGGTCGTTCTCCAGGTCAAAGGTCAGGAAGGTGAGGGTGATGTCCATGCGGGGCGGGGCGATGATCATGTAGGAGCACTCCAGGTTGTGAGGGTATTTATCCGGGAACCCCGGGGACTCAATCATGCCGGAGGAGCTGGTGAAGTTGCGGAAGCAAAACTCTGACCCTGAGCAGAAAACAAAGAAAGGAGGATATTTAGAAAATGAATAAGCAATCGGTCATATTGGGAGAAGATAGAGGCGCAGGGAGCAATCGATCACAGAGGGATATCTCATCTGACTTGCAGAGGGTGTTTCAGAGAGTCGTTCATCACTGACAGCGAGCTGGAATATACAGTAGCTGTGGTGGGGAGACACACAAACACACACATGGTTTATGATGACCGATGGAGGAGAAAATACACAGTGAGCAAAAGCTCAAGTCGGCTGCTGCATCATGTTACTCCAGGATGCTGATGACTCTTTTTGTCGGCTGCCCCTTCCTCATGTGTGTGACGTTACATAATGTGACACATTCAATGACAGACACTTATGCGAGGTTAAAAAGGGGAGCAGACCGACCCCTGCTCTGTTGCATATATTCAAAACAAATACTCTCCAACACTCTCCTCCTCCCTTTTTTTTTGCACTCTGTGTGTGTCTCTCTCTGACATAGACACACACACACACACCCCGCAAATGTTGTATAATGGTTCTAAGTGGGCCCTTTGCGGTGGCTCCTCATCAGCCATGCAGATTTATGCGCCCTGGGCGGCTCACCTTGAGCGGCGGCAGCTGTGTGGCTCAGATCATCTACCCATCAGCCACTGCTCTGCCGGCCCACTGGGGAGCCTGTCACAGACGAGTGTTTATGGAACGGCACATCAATGAGGGTGCCGACGGTCCAGCACACATGCACAATCACACAAAACAGACAGGGGACTTTGCAAAAATGTCACACACACTCACACACACTCATTCACAATCTCCGGCTATTTTCTCACTCTGTCCATCCGGTTTCTCCTCCAACACTTCTATCTTTACATGTCGGCTATAAACAGTCTGTTTGGTTGCCGTTCTGCATCTCTTACTATTTTTACACTTGCCAGAAGGGCAAATATCTTTCTGTGATAAAGTTGCTAAGAGACCGCAGCATCTTTATTAGATCTTTGTTGAACTGCACATGTCAGAAATGCCTGTGCGAGACCTTCCTCCACCAATGAATGGGGCTTATTTATAAACCCACTTGCACTGGACTTTGTTATTTCCAATATCTCTGCACTTGACTGACGGATAGGAAATGCATTTCATACATCTTCCTTTGCCAAGGCGCTTGTAGCCGGCTAGCATATAACTAGCATAAGGAAAAGAGTCTGTTCTTGTGGTGTTTTCCTATCAGTGATTGTGCTGGAAAGCAGACAAGGAGGTCATGTTTGAGGGGCGGGGGGGACTCCTGGGAGAAGCTTCTGGTGGATTTCAAACCTGGGAAAGCAGTGGGTCGCATCCAGCATCTCTGCACTGTCTCAGAGAACTGCCAAGGCGGCGTTTGATTACCACATACATATTCAGAAAAAGCAGCGTTTAGCAGCGCAGACATGCAAACAGCACATTCCTTCTGCAGCATTCCTCCGAGGCACCAGTCCTTATTATCAGGCAGCCCTATAAAAGCGGAGGGGTCGACTGGCTGCTCGGGCCCTCCCCTGTCTACACTTGGTTAATGGCAGAGAACTGACCCCAATCAGCACAGAGAGAGGAGGGAAAAACTCTGGAGATATACACCGTCTGTCTCTCGCTTTGTTTTTCTTTTCTTTGGCAGCTTCCTTTTATCTCTTTTTTTTTCTTGCTTTATCATCTTAAAACGTTCCTTCCTTGATTCACCACATGTACCATTGTATGAGCGTATTTACAAAGCGAACATACAGTGTGTATCCGTCAGTGTATCGACCTATTTTGTGCCTGTGTTGTACCAATCTTCCCTTACATGTTAAAAACAGCACTGAAACCTCTTGTGTCGACTCCCACACACACGGCAACATCAAAACACCAGTGGATCATCTGCCTTCATGCTTGGAGCCTGGCTGCCTACACACACACACACACACAGACACGGAGCTAGGCATGTTGAAATATGATGGTAATTTAAAGCGAGCTACTGGTGATATCGCTCCATCCTACTACTTCTGACCTAACCTCTCTGCGATAAGTGTGTTTGTGAGTGTGCGTGTCTGCAGTTACTGTATGTGAGTGAGCAGCATGAATTAGAGTAAACACGAATGCTGTGAATCCATTAAAGCAATAACGTGCATGTGATTGTAATGTGGCTATAAGAAAACAGTAAATGAACTCTGCAGTATGCATGAGCCATATGCCATGTGAGTGTGTGCCTTTGCATGAGTATGCCTTTTTTGTGTGTGTGTACACTTTTTATTAACCTCCTCTTGTGTATTTTTGCTGCAGGCATCTTCATCTCTGTGAATGTGTCTCTACGTGTGTGTGTGCCCGTGTCTGAAGGTGTGTGTGACAGCTTCCCAGTGTGTGTGAGACCCAGTAACACACTGGCCTTGTTTCTTTTTGGGTCACAGTGCAGCAGTCTGGAGTCCTACCGCTTCAAAACTTCAATCTGAGCACAGCTTGACTCCATCGCCTCCAAACACACCGCTCTGTGTTTCCACTGTGTGTTTTACACTCAGTGTGCAGGAACTAGTAGCTTCACACACACTCACACTCACTCCGTGCTGCCACGTGCCAATGCCGTGTGCACGCATGTGTTCATATACTTCCGTGTGCACGCTCCCCTGTGTTTGCGTATGCATGAGTACCTTCTCCTTTCGTTAGCGCTCATTAGTTCACAGTATATGAACACGCCAAAAACAAGCCCCCCCCCATGCTGCCTCCCCTCCGTCACTCCTCGGCCCGTGTCTTGGCCCCTGGTTGGTGCCTGCATCACACCATGAGCTGCCATTTGGCAAGAGCTGTCTGCCGGCAAAGAGGGGGAGGTCAGAGTGTGTGTGTATTTGTGACATGGGGGGGGTGGGGGGTGGGTGGGTTGCTGGGTAGAAACCACTCCACTTTTGCACATGAGTGCCTGATGTAGTGGCAGCTTCACATGTTATGTCTGGGCAACCCCTCATTCTCCTCCCCCTCCTCCTCCTCTTCCTCTGTTCTTCCCTCGTTCCTTCTCTTCTCAGTCAGACGTGCAGAATCTGAGTTCATTCACTCTTTCAACTCGTCTGCCATCGTCTCGCTCCTCCTCTCCTCGGCACGCAAAGCTCTTGCTGAGGGCTCACCTCTGTGTTCGTCGAGCATCTGCCTAACATCAAAAGTGCCTCACCCTCTCCTGCTCTCTACCTGCCTGTCTCCATCTGACATACATCCGCACCTCACACACAAGTGTCTCTCATGTAACCTGCTCGAGCTGCGTTCAGGGCTCCATTGAAGAAAAGCTCTCCTGAGGCATCTGAGGAGGGGTGTGTGCATGCGTGTGTAAATGTACGTGCTGCACGGGAGGGTTAGGGTGGAAGCCCCGCTGTAATAACAACAACAACAACAACATGGTGAACAACAAGGAAACCCAGGAAAAGAAAAACAACATTGTTGGCGTGCCACGGCTCGAGACGTTTATAGACCCTGGGAGACATTTTGCATCAATCTGGAGCTGCTTCTGAGTCACGTATCACACTCATCCCTCTGTTATGAACTGAGGAATGCAATGCCATCATTACGTTTTTTTAAAATCTTGATCGCAAAATAAGGCAGACGCCAAAAGACTCCTGCTGTTTGTGATCAAAGTGTTCATGCAAGTCTAGATTTCTTCAATCTTATTCATGCAGTTGCTGTCTTATTATTTCATTTTGGGACATGTTTTCTTCATCACTGATCAGTCTTAAACACTCTTCGCGCTCAGTTTATTTATTCATGAATTTAATTTACCTTTGCCAGTTAATTACTTGAGTGTAATTTCAGCATTGAGATGACTCGGGTGTTTCAGGAATAAACACCACATGGCAATCAGCCATACACTAACAGCCAGAGAGTCGGCATCCAATCAACACGATAGCATCAGGAATACACACACAGGGCCCATGTTATGACTGGCGCTTGGGTGGGGGTCTTGCCTTGAGCTGCGCTCCCACCGCGACCCCACAGATGCCACGGCAGCGGTCACCAGTGTCCGCGAAGGGGACGATACGCCCCAGGGTGTTCTCGGCCTTGTCTTAACCCAGGATTGGCTGCGATGTTATCTGCCCCCACTGCGTTAGTGGTGGGCTTTGGGGAACTGGGAAAAAGGGGGCTTTTGCTGGCAAGTCTTCCCCCTGTAGCCGTGGTAACAGCATCAGCAGCACGTGACTGGGTGTAAGTGAAAGTGAATGATGGGGCGGAGAGGGGGCGTGGGGGTGGTGGTGGTAGTCTGGGGCTGAATAAAGGGTTAAGCATGCATGAGTACGAGCAAAGTAGGCCACAACAATACGGGGGGAGGAGACGTGCACTCTCACTGTACAACCGGATTACGGCATACGTGCGCATGTGTGTTTGTGTGTGAATGACGGGCGGGGGGGTTGGGTTGGTAGGTGGAGGGATATTGTTTGGGGGCCACTGCTCAACCAGGCTCCCCCTCAAGAGGCTGGGGGGTGGTATCAGGGGTCTCAGGATGGATGTTAAAGTTCACTTCTGCTCCTCCTTACTGGAAATAATTAATTTTCACTGCACTGTAGCCCATGACACACACACACACACACACACACACACACACACAGACACACACACACTGACACAAACAGATTGCTCGTCCAATTCAAAACCCCCTAGAGTTGTTACAGTCACCGCTTACGTAATAGGGTTGAATGAACAAAACAAAAACAAGCCATGGTATCATTAGTTTGTAGAATGAAAAACAGGCCAAGATACCCCCCCCCCCCCCCCCCATCTCCTCCTCCTCTCTCTGTCTCACACACACACTCATGTACACACACGCAAAAACCAGACACACACTGTCTGACTTCTAGACACAGTGTGGTGGGGTCAGTCTGTGCCGTAAGCTGCACTGTCTGTTTAAGATGGGAAGGAAGCTGTGCAGACACACGCTCGCACACACACACACCCACACACACACACACACACACATCTCCAAGCTGTGTGCTGTGATTTCTATCTGTGCTGGGACGCACCCTTTAAAAACACATACGCACCCGTAAACACACACCCACTCACTCATACACTGTACACACACTGTACCAAAGATATTCCACTTCAGCGCAATCTAGGATCACCCTCACTCTCTTACATCTTTGAAAGCAGCACAATACAGCTGCACTGAAAGTAAAAAGGATATTCTCGTGCTCTCCAGCTAAAATAACAAGCACACAAAAATACATCAATGGGGGTAAAAGTAATGACAGTGCAATTACTTCCACTCTGGTAAATAAACAAATCCTAGCCGGGATCTCTGTGTTCCTGTCAGAAGTTGGAGGCTGTGTCTTGTGGAAGCCCGTGGCCCAGGTTTGCTGCAGTAAGACAAACAGCTCTGATGAGAGTGTGTGCAGGCGCTGGAAACACCATAATTAACACATGGCCTCAATCACGCATCCTGGATACATTTAACTCCTCTTTTGTTGGTCTGTGTCCCTTCAACCCAGCCATGTTTGCATCTGTTTGTATGTCCCCCTACCTCTCTCTCTCTCTTACACACACACACACACACACACACACACGTGCATCTATCATTCCGCCTACACATACATACAGACAGACAGCATCTCACACAACAGGCTGAGTGGAACCACCCACACATTCACTGAGCAGACACCTACATGTGCTCACACAGTGACACAATCTCTTGTACCCCCTGAATTTATACTGGGATCTTGTTAAAGCCATGGCAACCGCATCCTCCATCCACCCGCCCTCAATCCATCCACATATATATATATATATTTGTGTGTATGTGAGATAGAATCTGTGGTATTACACTGTCGGGGGGTTCGAACTGGAGGCCTTAGTGATGGAGCTGAGCATCAAATCTGGGTCACATTCTTCTGACTCAGAGCCAGAGATGCTGTTCAAAGGTAGGAGGTGATGGCTCGGTGCATTCTTCGTGTGAGAGCAATGCTTATATCTGGTGCTCCCGAAAGTGTGACTTTACTCAATGGCTTACATTTGGAAATCTTAAAACACATCACGACAGATTTGAGACTCTAAAATGTGAATCGAAATGACTGTGGGCTTTCAGAGGAGCTCCATATCAGCTGGTAAGTCCCTTAAACATAAATCTTTCAGCTCCCCCAAGGCCACCTGACCATTTCACCTCTCCCACTACACACACACACGGCCAAAACAAATATACTTCCCACCACCACCTCACCTGCAGAGCGCACTTCACCTCGTGCACTTTGGCGACCTTGAAGAAAATTCCATTTCGGCACACACTCATCCCCATCAATCTCCTTGCCTCCGCCTCTACCTACAAACCTTTAACCTTAAGTCCAATGACTCCAAGCTGCCTTGGAGCTCCCTCCATCATCCCGCCACCACCACCACCTCCCACTCACTCTCCTCGTCTACCCAGAGGAAGCGGATCCTGCTCCAATCAAGCGTGCAGGCATTCCTCGCATGCTTCCAGGCAGCTTGGAAGTAGTTTACTAATCTCTCCTCCCTCTTTGTTTAAGTTTTGTTTGCACGCCTGGCTGCCTCTGCTGATGTAAATTGTTTTGAGAGTGTTGGGGTGACGGAGTACAGGC
Organism: Caranx ignobilis; assembly: GCA_021432705.1. Lineage (NCBI taxonomy): Eukaryota > Metazoa > Chordata > Actinopteri > Carangiformes > Carangidae > Caranx > Caranx ignobilis. Next base: position 20,716,764 of record MU269989.1, read on the forward strand.
TTTGGGCCATTAACATGCAACAAAGAAGTGACAGGTTTTCCTCTCCATACGTTTTCCTGTCACGTATTATTTAGCTTTAAAACTTCTAATCATTCATCAAACAGTTTGACTGACTGACACTCAACCTACTCACTTCATACTCCCAGTGATGTTTCCTCACCTGTTTTGAAGATCTCATAGCGCAGAGAGAAGCCCGCTCCTTGGTGGGCGTAGTCCGAGACGAATCGGATCTGGAGAGAAGGCCCGGACGAGATGATTGGTGCTGGGGCGATGTTGCTGCAGTGTCGACCCAGGACGTCAGCGTTGTCCGAAGTCCCATCGCGGATCTCGATGAAGTCATACCTGATGGAAAAAAAAAAAGAGTGTAATGATTTTCTGTTGTGCTGAAAATGTTTCACCACCGACATCCATATAAAAAATGATCTTTACATTCAGTTTAAATTGAGTTTGGTCCTGCAGGAAGGGATTAGGGACGGATATATAAGAGATAAAAGCAGAATGGCAACGGGGGGATAAACATAGATGGATAGTTATGGCGGTTATGCAACAAGCTAAGCTAATAAAAACCAGACAGGTGTGGAGCTATTTACCATCAGAGTTCAGCCTCAGGACAGAATGCACAGTGTCCAAGCCGAGCATTCAGGAGCACAACACAACATTAAGACACAAATAAATATATCTGCCACAGACTTGGCTCTGAGTCAAACTATCTCCTCCTCACTTGTACTGCTCCCCCTCAGCTACACTCAATATCAATAAATTAAGCTCTCACGAGCCGGTGCAGCCGGGGACAACAAACTCAGATTTCACCAACATGAGCTTGGGGGCGAACGATCCCCCTCAAAATGACTGGATCTTTCATCCCAAGAAGGGCCGCGCGCCTGGGTCTCAAAACTGAACATACTGGAGCAAATGGCTGAAACCTGTGAGTGAAGATGCAGGCAAACAGACAGCTGGATGGACTCATTAATAAGGCGTGTAAAAATAGACAGAGAGGCTCATGAAATAATAAAGAGGTGAGGGCTGGGGGAGAGGAAAGGTGAGGGCATTAACAGCGTCGGGTGGTGAGAGGGAGAAATTAGGATAAATAAATGTGAAGACGCCTTGCTTTGTAGCTTCCACATGCCTGAGCTCTCGGCTTAAACTCTGCCTCACCAGCTGACCCTGGGCTGTAAAAGCAAATACTTAACTGTCAGGTCAGTGTGTGTGTGTGTTTTTATGAGTGTGTGTTGCAGAGGGAGACAGAGAGCCCACCTGGCTGATCCAGAATTAGCTCAGAGCCCTGTGTGTCATTCCTCTAACATTATGAGGCACATGCAGGAGCAGAGTCACAGACAACACACTGAACCGTCTGTGGGAGATGCTTGATTTAGGCCTCGTGGAACACCACACGGGTGGGGTTAACACAGAGGGAAACCCTGCGGTCACCTGTGTTATTTTGAAGTTAAAGGACCATAGTGTCTCTGTCTGTTGGTTTAAATTCCAGGTGCATCGAATGAAAACTGCAATTTACTATAAAACACGGTCTCCTGTAAACGACACTGTGGCTCTGCTGATGTGATTTAACAGGGAGCAGCTGATGCTCGTGAGCTGGTTATGAGGTCATAATATTAGGTTGTGGGAATCTCTAATTCCTGTTTGCGACTATTCGCTGTTCCACCTCTTTTCGAGTGCATGCTTTCGTGTGTGTGTGTGTGCATTTGTGTTTTCCACTAAATACACATGTTGCTATATTTCAGCTGTGACTAACATCTGTGTAATCCTGGTCTCCATAACATCCATCCCTGTTTCTCTTTCTCATTACAGCGCTAACAACTGTCTCCTCACCCCCTCCCCTTCCCTCCTCCTCCTCCTCCTCGTCCTCTCCCCCATCCCAGACTGCGACTCCCCTGTGTAACTAACTTCATCGCCACAGGAGCCTCGCCGCCACGTTGAGAACACCCTCCTAAGATTTGCACACACGCAAACACACTTGTCTCAATTAGTTCATATGACGGAGCCGTCACAAAGTCTCTGTTGTCCCGCTAATTACTGTGATGGGCTCTTTGATGCTGAGAAGGCATACACACACACACACACACACACACACACACTTTTTAAACACAGCCTCCTGCTAATGTTCTTCTCTTACTACTTCCCCAAAATGAAAAGTCTTCACTTGAGCTGAGAGGTACCAATCAGCACTAAGCTGTGCTCCTCTGCATCTAAGCACTGACACTGCAGCTTGGAATAAAACCTGGATTAAGTGAAGTCACTAAGCCTCTTTTTTTTTGGCTATCTCATTCCTTCAGTGTATTGATTCCCATACAGAGCATTCAAGCTAAAACTGCTGATGGGGGGATAATCCCAAACCATATTAATCTGGGTTGGAGCGACACACGTAAAGGTGAGGATCAAAAGTGTGAAGATGCTGCAGTGAGCTTGTAATGTCACCACAACACTCACCTGAGTGAACTAGGAAGGAGGAAGAGGTGTGTTTGATTAAACCAAAAATGAAAAGCAGAAAATGATCAGATTATGAGATTACACAACGGCAAAGTAATGCTACTGTTTAACTCAGATAAAGCAGTTTAAAATTGAATTTGTACACACCAAGACAAGTTTGCTCATTGTTTTAATCAACATACTTGTGTTTTCTGTGGAGCTGGAGGCGGTTGTCAAGAGAGAAACTTGAAATCCCTGCACTCATCTCAGAATATGTTTCAGTTTTTAAAGAGAAAGCCTGGGCGTGAGGAGGCTGAGCAGACAAGGAGCATCTCACAAATGGTGCTATTGAGTTGGATTATTGGAATTTGTAGGATCCGGCCTTTTTGAAGCTTCACCCACACTCAGGACTAAAAGTCAGGATGGCTCTGCCTCTGCAGCATTGATTTTCAGCCATCCTGTCTCTCCTCCTGTCATCTCAAACCCACTAACTTTATGGAGACGCAGCAGCGCGGGTCGCTGGAGTGCTCTTTTACCAACACACATTATTTCAGTGCACCGGCGAGAAACAATATATGTGCATTATTTAAAAAACGGATGCCATCCCTCTAAAGTGTGTGTGTGTGTGCTGAAAATGCAATAACAGTGAGGAGGGATTAACAGGTCTCCATGCAGCTAAAGTAGGTGATGGTTGGGGCTGAGGCAAATCTGTGTAACAGTGGGCCCAAGGAGCACTTGTGCCAGTGAGTAAAGACGCTGTTGTCCAATTCTCTTATACATGTCTTGGTTGTAATCCTGCATTACAGAGGCGATCTTGACGGCTTTAGCAGCAAGCTCCCACGGTGAGCCTGTAAGAGCCACGGCGATCCCAGAGTACGCCTGCTTAGGGCTGTAACTGACACATGCTCAGGGAAAACACACACTCAAACAAGTGCCAACAAACACACACACACACACCGGTGGACGGACATGCACACGCTCACACGCGCAGATGTAGGCAAACACCGGCATGCGCGTACACACTTGCCGCTGTATCGCCAACACCAAGCATAAAAGGCCCGCGAAAGAGCTGAGAGCCTAATTAGGTTTTAATTGATTTTGGAGTGGGTCTCTATCCCTCTCTCTCTCTCTGTCTCTCTCTCTCTCTCTCTCTCTCTTTCTGTCTTGCTCTCTCCTGTCATGGATTAGCGTCAGTGAGTGAGTGTTCCTCAGATGTGATTATTGACCTGTTCGCTCAGCCTCTCCCCAGGCTCTGATGAATACATGCATGAGGACCTGACGTGTGAGAGCCTACTGTCTGTCTCTCTCAAACACACACACACACACACACACACACACAGACTTGAGCACATTCCAGGACATTGCACACACACATAAATCACTTGCACATGCACACACATACACACAAACCCACTCCCATGAAGACACACATTAGTGACGCATACCACTCACACACACACTCAAACACATATGTCCCCCCCCCCATGTCCCCCCTCCAATCTAAATTCCATTAGGAGTTGTTTTGATCCAAACCCCGCCTCTGTCTGACACCATCCATACCCCATTCCCAGCTTTCTGTCTGTCTGGCAGTCTGTCTAGGTCTGCATGACCGGCCCCTGTGTTTAGGGAGCCATTATGGGACACCCCCTCCTCCCCTCCCTCCCTACTCATTTCCCCCATAGAGAATAAGTGGAACAGGGGGAGAGGGGTTAAGGAAACTAAAAACCCTTGAGGGCCAGAAATTCTGCACCAGTCCAGACATGTCCTCTCTTCCTCTGCACTCATATATCACTCCGCCCCCTCCGCCTAAACAACTAATTGCCTTTCACACCTTTTGCTGTTTGTGGTGGCCGAGGGACATTTCCTGCAGGCGTTGGCACCTCACCACAGAGAAACATAACTGTGTGCGTTTAATATGCATATTCATAGTCCTCTGATCTCACTGCTCCACTAGTGGTCACTCTCCCTACACCAGCCAGTGAGGGACGGAGCCTGGGATATCGTGTTTCATGCAGTGGAAGTTAAATATCTACATAAACACATGAAGCGTTCAATGGGAGTGTTGAAATTACACAAAAAATTAACACGTAATTTGCTGTGGGTTGCGCGGCGTTCGTCTGATTTATTTTTGTTTACGCTGATAAAAGAGCAACAGCTGTTCTCGTATATCAGGAATCCAAACTTGGCTGGCGCTCAGACACTTGGGGGCTTCAGTTGAAATCACTTTCCCTCTCTGCTCCTGTGTCGTGTCTTTCCACACAGAAACCCATCAGATCCAGATCCACGAAGCAATGAGGCAACATCCGCCCCTTCTCTCCTCTCAGCAGAAATGAAGTGAGGTGGAGGAGAGGTACAGTAGATACACGCCTGCGTTCTCATACATCTATGTACACACACAGTGCCGCCCGCTCCTCCCGCCCTCGAAGGGGACTCTAATAAACCATAAGTGCCTCTGAAATATTAACTAGATGCTGCGAGCAAAATCCCTGCAGATCCTCGGAGCCTGCCATCTTCAATCTAGCCCAAAAAACAAACAGCACTCCTCCTCTTCCTCCTCCTCCCTTCACCTCCCTTCTCCTGATGTCCATCACAGATTCATACTTACACATGACCAGGGCTCAAAACCACCGACCACAAGCAGTCTGGGCTCGGCCCCGGCTGCATCGATCTGAAACATCAGACTATAACTACTGTCTGAGCTGAAGCCGTGACCCTGCCACCCCCGGCTTCGACTGCAACTTCAACTTCCCTCCGTCATCATATATTTCACATAAGAGATTTTGGCTGTGTTCATTCATGTGGTGAATCCAGCTCCTCCGGTCCACTTTGCTTACATGTTTGTGGAGGGGATAACATGAGAGAGCGACTTGCTGCATGGAGCTAAATTAATCATAAAGGTTTAATGCACTGCTCTTATCTCAGTGTCTCTGTGGCAGACAGGAACAACTGATCACAGGGAGCGTTCGGAAACGCTGCAGGTCTTGTTCTGTTAGTTATTATATCATCATTACAGCGTTGGCAGGTGTAATAGTTGAGATGGCCGCACGCTGATGACCGTGATCTTGTCCTAAACGCTGGCAAAGTGCCAGATATTGACACATCAAAACCCAAACAACTCCCTTCAGTCGTGACCTCTGGCTTCTCATCTGTCTCCCCTTTCATCCTTAACCATCAACCGCCTCCCCTCCTCCTCCTCTCTTCATCCCCTCCTCTCTCTCCCTCCGGCCACTGCTGATCATCTATCGATTTCCCATTATACGCAGAATACAGACATTGATCCCACACCTCTCTGCTCCCGCCTTCGGGTACTGGAAGGGTGATATCATGCACACACACACACATATATAAGTGCACAGTTGCTATGTGTTGGTGACACCTCTCAGTGTGACAGGGCATGTCACAGGCCACAGCTTTAGTGTGTGTGTGGAAACTTATAAAGTTATATCATCAGATCTTCCCTCCTCAGGCTGTGTTCAATAACAAATAACCAAATCAAAATGAGAAAATAAAACCCACAGAGGTGGAAGAAATGGATCTTTCTGAATGACTACTGTTTTATGGTGTGTGTGTGTGTGTGTGTGTGTGTGAGATTCTTCCTGTTTCAATGTTTAATTCAAGTGTGTAAAAATAAAACACTTCCTCCTCCGGCTAGAGGAGAGGGGAATGAAAGAACAAAGGGGGGGGGGGGAAACAGATCAAGAGCAGGAGGGAGGAAGATGAAGCAGAAGAGAAGGAGAGCTGGAGAAAAACAAAACGAGAGAGACAAGGGGAGAATCATCTCCTCGTCTCTCTCTCTCTCTCCTCTCCTCAGCTCCTGGTATATCACTAGGTAGCATCCTGGGCTTGGTGATGGCAGATTGCATTAGAGATATGGGCCTGATATTTCATCTAGCCTTTATTACATTTAGTTCACATCAATCGGCTGGCAGCCTGGAGGTAAGAGCTATTTGGCACGCGGCCGGACCCCCCTTCCCTTGAAATGAAATCCTGAATTAAAGTGCCACCTCAGACATGGAGCGCCTGCATAAGGCTGCGGATTTGATTGCTGCAGTAGAGCCGCGGTTTGGCCACGTTGCATCGTCCGAGTACTGACTGTTTGAACCCGCTGAGGGAAAATCACCAGCTGGCTCGGGATATTAGCCCCAGTTCAGAGCCCTTCCCTGGGCTGACCAAGCACTTTTCTTGGTTTTATAAGGACCTGAAGTGCCCAAGGGAGATATGATGGCTGATGAGCGGACAGGTTGCATACCTAAGTGTGAACGTGCATGTGTCTTAAAGCGTAGCTGCTGGAAACATGTGTCCATTTACAGCCTTTATGAGCATGTTATCGTCTATATATTCCTCCCCCTCGCAGTCTGTCGTGTTCCCACGATCAGCAGTCTGGACCACAAAGCTCTGCGTCTCTTTCAGGTAACACACAGCTCAGGTTTTCTCTGCTGCCATCTCTGTAAATCCCAGCTGTCACGCGGATTTTTCAACCCTGACCGAGATGGTGAGCCCTCTACCTCTGCACCCCCCCCACCCCCCGCAGGCTCCCCTCGCCCTAACCTCGCCGAGAAGCGTGAAAACATGCAAAAATCTACTCTCCCGTTCACTCCCTCACGCTGCCATGCCTAATCATACAGGCAAAAAAAAAAAAGAAACAGGAAGCAAGCACCACAGGGTTTGGATCAATCTGGGTAAAAAGCATAACGCAGGACGGAGAGAGGAGGAATATCGAGCCATGCTTTGGCTTTTTCCACTTATTTCTGCTGCTCTCCCTCCACCCTGAAGGGAAACACTTCCTCTATGAAACACTGGAGGGCAAACACATTAGGTTTAGAGGTTATGCATAAATAAATGTTGGCGTGATCCCCTATTTCTCTAATGGGCCTTTAAAAAGGGGGGGCTATCACTCGAAGTCTGGATGGAGGGATGTGGAGAAGGAGGGATGGAGGCTAGTCTTACACACCAACACTGGCGTAACTGCTTACAGAGTTACTCACATGTAGCCGCCTTTCCCCCACCCACGCTCACTGACTCTGTCTCACACACACACACACTTGTACATATAGGATGAAGGGAGATTGAGTGGGAGTGTGTGTTAGAGGGCAGGCCAAGGCCTCGGTACCTCCAGGCTAGTGCTAAAAAAAAAAAAAAAGAAGCCCCCATCCCATAAAAACCCTCTGTGGAGAGGAGAAAAGAGGAGGCATTTCAGCTCTCTGTCCTCCTCCTCCTCCCTCGGCCTCCTCTTGCCCTGCTCGCCTTGGGCTGTGAGAAACTGCTTGACACACTGCTTATCAACAGCTGAGCCATTCCTCCCTCCACCACTGCAGCGGCGAGGTCCAGTGTGCTCGAGTGTTGACACAGTGGGTGCTGGTGTTAAAGTGTTATTACTGCAGGAACATATTGCAGAAGGAGATAATTATGCAACTTTTTTTTTCTCTTGCACTGACAGAAACCTGTAGACACAAAGCTGACACATCAAAAATAACATTTCCGACTCCGCCGCAACCTGACACAGCTGTGTGAATAGAGCCGACAATCATTACAAACCCCCCCCCTCTTTTTTTAGCGACGCAGTCACTGATGTCCTCATGAAAGTTACATTTTTCTCCCGGCCAGACAAAGTGCTTTGTCAGTGAACAATGCAAAAACAGCCATCAAGGATTATTAATTCTTCAATTTAGGGAGAAAAGCGAGAGCTGGAGCTGAGGAGAAATAAATGGCTGTAATTGCGGAGTCTGTGCTGATAAATCAACGTCTGCGTTCGCTTTAAAGATGCCAGAAAACTAAAAGAGTCTCATGACTGGTAAATTGTGTAACATCCCTCCTGAGTTTGTTGTATAAAACTGGATTAAACAGTAGAGACCGTGACTTCCTCTGAGGTCAAAGACAATAGGAGAACATATGATTCAGATTATTTGTGTATGAGAAAGGAAACTGACCGACGCAGGCACATCGGAACAGCTGGGCCTTGTTCTCTTCTTCCCGTCCTCCTCCTCCTCCTCTTCATTCTCTTTCTCTCTCTTTGCTCTCCCTCATCTTTATTTTCCTCCCCCCATAAACTTCAAACTCCATCATGATTGTTTTCTTTCATCCTGTCTGCTCTGCTCTCTCCGTGCCCACTCTCAGACACACGTTTTCAAATGCGGCCTGGCATTTGATTATCAGATGGAGCAGGATTACAGCTGATAATGTCAAACACATCCACAAAACTGTTTCTGAAAATCTGTCTAAACTTTTTTTTTCTTTTCTCAAATCGATATCATGTCCTTAAAACTTCAGCATCTTCCAGCCAATGACCAGTTGAACCAGAGGGAACGACTGCTCTGCCGTTTGACTCACTCTTTCCATTCAGCCTGCTGTTGTGCTCTCTGTTTTGTTTGTCTGTATGAACGAGCCTGAAAACTTTGTGGATGTGGTGGTGCCCTTGAGCAAGGAACTTAACCAGTAATTGCTCTGGAGAAGCCTTTAAAAGGCCGGTACACTGAAAGTGTGCTGTCGTACCGTGAGCTGTGTGTAATGGTGTGAAAGTGGAAAAGGACAGAGATGAAAAGAGCTTAATAAATAATTATCTCACAAAAAGAAAACCACAGTTAATGGTCTGCGATTTGCAGAAAGCTTGTACCTACAATTAAAATTTCTTTTGCGACTGACCTGTTGCGGTCAAAATGTGGAAAACGTTTCAACGACTTGGGCTCAGGCCAAAACCACTGGCAGTGAATTATAATAGTATGTAAAAATCTGTGTGCCTCAACAGGAAATTACTTATTTGAGATACGACATACTAATGAAAATGTCAACACAAATCACCAGTGAGCCAGAATAATAACACACCGTAGAGTCTTATTGGTCAAAGTAATAGAGAAAAGTGGTTTTAAGACTTCGCTGTTATGACACGACTCCACCCTCCACCCTCTCCCCTGTCTTACTTGCAGTCCAGCCTCTCGATCTCAAAGTGCGGGTTGAAGTTGAGGACGATGCGCTGCGACGGCTCCGGCGCCGTGATGATCCAGTGACAGTTCTGGTGAGGCGGGTACTCCAGAGGATAACCAGGGGAGGTGATGTAGCCCGCCTCGCTGGCATCATAGACGCCTCCACACTCTGACACTGTGATGGAGACAGAGAAGGTGAGAGGTAGCGGTTATTGATTGTAGAATAAAAAAACACACAGAGACAAGAATGTATGAGTATTTTTATTCTAAACGTAGTCAAGATGCATCTGTTATTCACCGTCAAACCATATAACTCCTGTAAATGCTACACTCCCTACAACAGTGGCTCAGAGGACTCTCCTTCATTTACCTTGTTTCTCTGGATGAAGATGTGATGAGCAACAAATGAACAGTAAAACAAAGAAAGCAATTTAGGCCGTCAGTTACGAGGAAATTGGAAAAACTTCTCCATTGTGGATTGTCAGTGCGAGCGGGAACACATGGGTAAGCTATTAAAACAATAAAAGATCATCATTGCTGCATTTGGCAATGAGTGCATGTACACACACACACACATTGAAACACATAGAGCCTCTTTCACCCTCTTCCACACCCAGGCTCTTATCTCCCTAGTTCCCCCGTTGGGAGCGTTCTCCAAGTGTAATTGTTGCTCCAGCAAGCCAATCTGCAAACATTAGGACACATTCCCTGATCCTATCACACTCTCCCAGGAACAATAGCCTGCCAATGGCGTTGCTCGGATGGCTTAGACAGGAAGTGACACGCAGACGGCCTGTCTAGTGGGGTTCTGGGGGGTCACCCCGACTCTGTAATGAGAAGCTAACGCGGCAACAAAGGCCCCATTCTCTGCTCACGGCCCGACAGCTACAGCAGCTCTCTCGCTTTGCGTTATCTCCAGTAAACACGCTAAACACATAAATGCACACGCACATACAAAAGGAACATGTATATGGGTATTCTGCGTCAACACACACACACACGCAGTGGGATATCACACATTGTGCACAATGGCTCTTTTATTACTCTTGCACTGCAATAGATTTGCAGACATTATTATTCGTTATGGAGAAGCAATAGCAAAAACGTGTTCTCCATGACAACAGCAGGAGGGGATGGGGGGGCGGGGTTGGTGGTGGTGGTGGTTTAGCACTCTACCTAACACTGTACATGTGAGTGTGCACGCCGGCTGACGCACCAGTGGGATCTGTAAATATAATGAACTGTGTGATATTGAACTCAAAGACGGACAAATGTTTTCTTAATATTGGTGCTGGCGTTCGTCGACCAAATAAGGAAAACACCTCAGAGGAGTGAGACAGTGCAACAAACTGCAGCTCATGGTGAACTGCCATTAACAATGCACCTCCAAACAGTGGGCTTAACCACTCACCCGCTGAGCTGAATCTATTCTTGACATAAATGGGTTGATATTCGTGCCTGTTTCTTTCAAATTTCTCTGAAAGCATCAATAAAGGAAGCGGAAAGACGAAAAAAAAAAAAACAGCACCAAAGGCTTGAAGTGTAATAGACCCTTCAAGTGTTGACATTTCCACCGCCTATTGTGCTTAAAAGGCACACTTAAGATTCTCTGACATTTGATAGAGCTGCGATGGCTTCCTTACTTTGTTACTGGAGAGGAGCTACGCCCACGCTCACACACAGGGCACACACACACACACACAGCTGCCGGTGATTTCATGCGAGTGCACGACTCCGGCCGCCCACGTGCATATGCGCAGTGACACCAAATGTACAGCGCGCGCTCAAGTTCAGATGCACATGAGGATGCTGGCACGTACTTGCTTAAACACACACCCACTCATTCATACTTACACACACACACACACACACATAGCTGCTGCTGTTGCTCCATGTTCAAACGGCCACCCACGCACACGCACATCCAAATACATACAGACGGCCTGTCAATCATGAGGGCCAACAGAGGTGGAAAAAATAGCTAACTGAAAAATTTCAAAAAGATAGCAGGGATGGCAGATAGAGACACACACACACACACACACACACACACACACACACACACACACACACACACACACACAGACATCTCTTTATCTGTTGCGGCTGTGCAGACAGACAGTCATTGTTGGGAAACCTATGGAAGGAATGGTGAGCAGGAGGCTATCAGCACACAGAGCCTCAGCAGATTAAGCCGTTTGGGGAGAATCCTGCAGCCTCAACACTTTTTTCCCTGAGCTGCCCATTCAGTGGCCTCCAAGGAGGATGAAGAGGAGAGAGGAGGGGAGGAGGGAGAGGAGAGGAGAGATGGAGTGGGAAGGGAAGGGGAGAGAGGGATTAAACTGGGAGGGAAAATGGAAGAGACGAGGGAGAGGAAAGTGGGGAGGAAGAGGAGGTGAGAAAGAGGGAGAGACAGAGAGGCGATGGATAAAACATGGATTAGGGAAGAAAGGGGAAGATTGATCGGAAGAGGGGGGAGGCGCAGGGTGGGGTTGATGTACGATGGGCGGCTGAGAGGACATATGTGGAGGGAAGAAGGAAGAGAGAGGACGAGTGACAGGCAGAAGAGGGGGAGCAGAGGGAGGGAGGGAGGCGACAGGAGGTGATGAGGAAGGAGAAATACAGAAAAAGATGCAGCGAGTGAGAGAGAGGATGGAGCGAAGGGAGTGTGTGTGTGTGTGTGTGATGCTCAGAGAGCCTGACGAGCCTCATTAAGACATGCCTGCTATCCAGCGGCTCCCTGTAGACACTGACCCCACTGGGAAACCTCTGTCAGTCAGCACATACACACACATACTGGCGGTTGAGTGTGTGTGTGTAAGTGTGTGTTTGTTTCTGTCGTGGTGAAAAAAATAAAGAATGACAGTGACGCAGCGGCCACGTGTCTGCAACAAATGAACCGCCGAGAGAAGATTTCTTGATTACGGTGACAGATGTGTATTTTTGTTCCTAATTGCTCGGATATCTGCGGCAATTAGTTAGTACAAAATGTGCATGTATGTGTGTGTATGTGTGTGTGTGTGTGTGTGGGTGAGTGTGAGTGTGTTTCACTGTCAAACATAATGTTATGGCGAGAAAAGAACTTGCGGCATTGGATGAGTAACACAGGGGAAGCACTCAGGAGCTGCCAGTGAGCTTCATGAATTACACTGTCTCTTCGACTAGAGGAGCCCATCTGTCTACACACATACACTCACTCACACACACACACACACACACACAAACAAGTGCCACATGTGCTCCTACCATGCAAGGACCAAAACCCTATTACATGGGAACAATGTCACTGTGTCTCTCAACTGTATGTGAGTGAGAGTGTGTTTTCTAAGTAGAAATGCTATAAATGTGTGTGTGTGCCTCTTCATGCAGCTGCACTCTTTGTTATGTGTGTGTGTGTGTGTGTGTGTCAGTGAAATGAATGTGAAATAAAGTGACTCTCTGCATGTGTGTGTGCACACATTTTCCAGTCACTCCAGATCAAGCCGAGCCCAGAGACGTCTTTGTGCCCGCTGTGAGTGCCTTTATCTTCATTATCTGAGAGAATGTGCATATGTCTGCATGTCTTAGCTCATATTCTGTTGTGTGTGTGTGTGTGTGTGTGTGTGTGTGTGTGCACGCCTGTGCTCTCATTTCTATTAGTCGCCTTATCTTGGAAGTATGGCGTCACGCTCTGGGATAAGCTGCGAGTGTGAGGAGAGGCGCTGATAAATCCCTCCATCATTCCTAGTGTCTCTTTGCCCCCCCTCGCTTGCTCCCCTCCTTCTCCCACCCCCCCCACAGACCCTCCCTCTCTCCACACCCCACCTTAATTAAAAAGTGCTATCGCCCAGAGTGAGGGAATGAGAGGGGAGAGTGGGCAGCGCTCATCCATTCAGTCAAGAGCAGGGGTTGTCTCCGCGCCGTGCTTTTAATCTCACCCATTCCACACTAGACTGGACCCAAGGAGAGGGTGAGGAGGATGAGGAGGAAGGGTGAAGAAAGGGGGATTCACTCTCATTGCCCTGCGCCTTAACACCTTTGTGCTGAGGTGGAGTGGAGAGGCTTTGGGGAGAAGGGGACAGTGGCAGAAGTGAGACTTTAAAACCCGCACGCCTTCACTGATTTACAGTTGAATTAAAGTGAATCGCTGCTGAGAGTCATTTCCTCACTTTTGAATACTGCTATTACAACACTGGTATAATATGCAAAATAATTCTTAGTGCTAACTTCATTATACTAATGCCATGAAATCACATTTGGTTTTCATTAACTTTAACTCCATGATAAATATTACATGTGGATCTTTATTACAAAGAGAACGGTCCTTCGGTGGCTTATCTGTGAATGATGTGCAAGGTTTAAAAATATATAGAGATTTAATTATCAGGTGCCGAGGCTTTCTGCAGACCGAGAGGTGAAAACAGGCCAGCGAAAGTCCAAAGCAGATATCAGGACTTTTATTGCCTCTTTTTCTTCTCTTATCTAGAATACAGCAGCAGCTGGAAAAAAACAAACTGAATCTGTGAAAAGCTTATATGGGCTAATAGATGTTGCACCCACCAGGCCACTGCAGGTGAAGGCATGAGCACATTTTCTATGATGAGCAACAAGGCCGAGCACATTCATGCTACAGTGGTCAAACACCTGAGCACAAAGACACAGAAATGCACTGAAAACATCTTTTTGTGTTAAAAGGAGGGATTTTTTCCCCTTTAAGAGCGAACAAAAGCCACATCAAAGGCAGATAATGTCCTAAAAATCCTCTTTTCCTCTCTGCCCATCTCCCTTTTCTTCCTCTCTTTCTTCCCCTCCCTCCCTAACAGGATAAGTGCCCCATGCTAATCAGCTAAATGCACAATGCTGGCCATCCTGATCAATGGTTCAATGGATCAATCGGGTAAACAGATGGCTGCCGCCGGTGCCTACAGGGGGAGGTAATGGTGTGGGGCCTAATCCTAAACACTACCTGACTACAGTATCACGTCTCCCTCTCCCATGGTGCTCTCTTTTGTCTCCGTGCGCCACCGTCAAACCTGCACCGCCGAAGCACTTTTCACTCGTCTAAAGAGTGGAGACAGCCCAGCCTACATCAGCGAGAGAGAGAGGGGGGGCTGTGAAGAATTGAGCTTTGCTGCAGGAGTCTTGGTGATTTGTTGCCGCTTTCCTCTCCCCACCTTACAAGCCTGTTACCTTTTAGTGGAACCGACTGCTTTAGAGAAAAAAATAAAAGGGAATTGTGCTGCTTTTCTTTAAATTCACACCCTTAACTGTTTCCTCTTGCCCCCCCTCTCCTCTTTAGCCCTGCTTGTGAATAACAGTAAATTCCTAATGCCTTCCCTCTTGACAATGCCAACCCCCCCTCCAGCTCCCATCTAAGCCCGTCCCTGAGCCCCCGTTAAGACCCCCCTGTGCGGCTAATGCGGCAGAATGAAAGACCCTGCTCTGTTTTATTTATGGGGGTCTTGTTTTTAATTTCACCCCGGCTGTTCCAGGGCTTCACGACTCTCATACCTGACTGGTATTGAACGGCCCACTCAGTTTGTCTTTGGCTATGAATGCTAATAGGCGACCTTGTTTTTCGCTGCTGATACCTCTGAGCCTGGGGCAGATTAAAACAGAAAGAAATGCAAAGAATAGAGGAGCGGCGTGCGGAGGTGAGAGGAGAGGAGAGGTGGAGGCACGGGAGGGAGAAACCAATAGAAAAGAGCAAAGAAGTCCAACAAAGAAGATAAAAATGAGAAAGTGTTCACTGAGGAGCTAACATCTGGAAAAGGAATGATTCAATGAAAGGAAATCCAGCTGTGGAAGAAGTCGATACCGTAGGTGAAGACGATGCACACCCACCCACTCAATAAACATGCAAATGAGCTGCTTAATGGCCTGAATATTAATGGCTGGGGTAATTAATGTACATGTCACCGAGTCAAACTATTGTGATTACAGCACAAGTGGAGTGGAAGTCTCATGGCGTCGGATAGAAAGATTTGCAATGAGGAGGTTGAAAGGGACTTTTCCAATTCCAAGTGAAGGCACCACCAGCAGAGAACAGCAGGGCCACGACTGGAAACGTCCAGAGCGCCCAGCGTCTTTCACGGATCATTTACCCCCGAGACCGTATGAGATTTTTATACTTGCAGCTGAGAGGCCTCGGGCAGGCGTCGGTTTGTCCACAAACATGATATTTTTGTGCTACTAGAAAATGCAGCACGTTGAGAAACCCAGACGGCGTCTATGGCATCAGGAGCAGGAGGGAGAACCCTTTAATGTGACCACTGGGCTTCACTTTCACATCTGGTTTTCAACTAGTAGATTCACTTCACTTCTTTTATTCTCCCTCTCCCTGCAGAGCTCTGCCAGTCCCCCACCCCCCCCACCCCTCTTCTGAAGGGGGTGAATGATAGTGTCACTTTATAAACCCTTAATGCCATCTGTCCCCTCACTGTCCAGTGCCATTTTAACTCCTGACCCCTGCACGCTTTGATGTTGCCCTTTCCTCTTACACTCTGTTTGATACACAACCTCTCCACCGCCAACCCCCCCCTCCCCACTCGCCACCACCCCCCCACCCCCGAGGCTTCCTCTTGCTTGTTCACTTGTGTTTCTTCACTTCACGTCGCTGTGGCCTGGTAGATGCCACACTCACTTCTTCTCGTCACTTTTCCAGTGCCTTGGGTACGATTGCATCTGCCTTCCACAATCCTCTGCAGTAAGTGCCTCTCTGTCCCCTCACATCTCCCTCTCTCTCTCTCTCCCTCTCTCTCTCTCTCTCTCTCTCTCTGTGCACCGTCTTCCTCTCCCATGACTCTCTGAACCTCCCTGTTCTGTCTCCGTTCTGTTCTCTTTCAGCCTCTCTTCCCTCTGGCATCTGTGTGTAATGTGGCTCTTGAGGGGAGCATGGAGGCCGAGACATGGGCTGCAGTGTCTTGGCAAGGGAGAGAGAGAGAGAGGGAGAACGAGAGGAGGGGTATCTAGCTTCTTGCTGGCCTGATGGCTGCCAAGAGGCCCACATCTGTCTCTGATCAACGGGTACACAGGCAGCCAGTACACACACACACACACACACACACCATTCAGAGGGATGACTGTCCTGTTTAAAACAAGTAGCAGAAACAAGAGGAGGAGCTGCAGCTAGAGCCAAATGTAAACTGCTCTATAGATAAGACTACAGAGGAACGGATCTTCTATAAGACAAACATCAGGAGGCATGTGGAGGGCTGAGGGACGTACATGTCACGTTTCCCTTTACGCACAAAAGCGCACAGCCACATAAAATATAAAACCGTGACACCGGGAGTCACAGCCCCGTAAAGACATCAAGAACGGCAGAGTAGGTGCTTTACAAGGATGAGTGAGCGCGAGGCCATGTGTCATCCCACCAGTGGCGTCACTTCTCGGTGTGGTAAGCCCCCTGCATACCAGCCCCATCCCACCACCTCCGCACCTGCCTCCACCCAGCTCGTTCCTTATCATAATTACGCACCAGATGATGATTGACATCTGATTATGATCATTTGATCATTCCCGTGTGCCAGTGACCAGACGGAGCGCCGCGCGCCCCCGGTGTTAAATCCACATTTAATTGGGCTTCTAAATAAACCCGCCGCTGTTTCACGCTTGAGCTTTGCTCCCTCTGTAGTAAATCAAAAGCGGGCTCGTTCGCCACTGTGGCATTTGGTGCTTTACAGCGGGGATGAGCCTTGTTTAAGTGCCTTAGAGCAAAGCCCCAGTCCCCCCCCCCCCAGCTGCAGGGCTGCTTTTCTCCGGCTCATCCTGCTCCCTATCTCCCTGCTTATTGTTATTTGATTGCTGAGAGCGCACGGAGGTGACGGTGCGCCGCCGCCTGGAGCTGCCGGCGCTCAGCCACCAGCAGCCCTGCCTTCACCCTGCACACACAACCCCGAGGAGGAGCACGGGGAGATAATGAAGGAGAGAGTCTCGCGGTGGCTGATGAGGATAATGATTATAATAGTGGTGATTACAGTCCTAGTAGTCAGATCCTACAATGACAGAGTAGCTTTTACGCACGGTTTCTTGGACACCAGCGAATTTGTAAAATAGCAGGTTGTAGCCCAGACTACGCCTCAAACCTGTTTTCATCCTGATGTGAACTCGCATTTTAATCAGCGCCGGTTTGTTTATTTCCCTTGATGAATAATTAAACCAAAAGAAAAACAACGGGGTAAACAATGTGTTTGGATTTTCAAAAAGCTTCATGCATATAATCAGCTCATTCACAGCCCACTGAGCTGACAGGCAGCTCTGTCCTGCACCCAGTCAGACTGGGACAGACAACTGGTCCCCACCTGCTTAATATTTCATGAAAACATCCAAGTTTGTTTTGTTTTTGTTTTTTTGGATGTGGAACAGCAGGAGCGACGCAGGACTCGATCAATCACAGGTTTATTTTTTGATGATCCTGGTTTCCCACACATCACACCAGGCCTAATGTTGAACCTGCCTCTTCTCTCTCTCTCTCTCTCCCTTATCCAAAACATCCCAGAAACACATGGATCTGCTCTGTCGTGCGTATTTGGAATAATGTGAACCACACGAGGAGCTCTCGTTAGTGTACAATGATTGTATCCCAGCAGATAAAATTAAATGTGATGTTTAGACTGGTCTCGTGCTCCTGTGGGCTACATCACCTCCTTCTGCCTTTTATGGCTGTTTGGTTGAGAGCATGTATGTGTGACAGAAAAAAAAAATCAAAGAAGTAAGTACAACTCACCCTCGTCTCCTCTGACTCTCAGCGCCACATGACACAGTGCCATTAAAAATCCAATCAGCGATGGCACCAAATCCATCTTGGATGCTTCAGAAACTCGCGGACAGCTTCAAGTTTCTGATTTTCCACCTTGTACGGATTGAATTCTGCTCTTCCTACAAAAACAACGAAAAATCCACAAATAAAAAAAAAGATAGAGCTGAACTTCAGTGATAATCCCACAGCGTTTATTCGACCATTGGAGGAGAAAACTGTGGCAACTACATGTCACTGAAGAAATTCTTATTTACGCAGCGTCTTGTCTTTTGAGTCTGAAGCTCATCCAAAAAAAAAAAAAAAAAAAGAAAGAAAGAAAAGAAAAGAGTGAACAAACAAACTCCTGGCTCACAACTGACTGCGCAGCTGAGCGGCTCCGGAGCTTCTGGACAGCGGCTCCAGTTCCGATCGAGAGGCTCCCTGTGCCCGTATCTCCAGTCTGTGCGTCCTCGCGTGTTTTGCGCACACGCGGGTCTCTCCTCCCGCTGCTGGAGCGAGCTCAGGTCTTCAGTAACAGCTCGTAAAGCCCCCCCGGAAGCCTCAGTCCGAGTCACACAGGCTGCTTCTTCTTAAAAGTCTCAGAGTGATCAATCAGGGGAGTTGCGCTCTTGTTCCCAAATGAAACAACCACACCGGTCATGTCACGCCACGTCCCGCGGCACCGCTCCTCTCTCCTGCGCTTCTCCTCCTTCTGGCAGCGGCTCCGTGCAGCCTGCGCTCCGCTCCGACACCGGCGTGTGCTCCGTTATGTGTGCGCGACTGGCGAGGTGTGTGTAGAGTGCGAGTGTGTGAGTGATCGCGCTTTTTGAGCCGAGCAGCTATCGCGTTACAGTCACGGCGCCTCGGCTCCGCCCCCTCCCGTCGGTCGCTGATTATAGGGAGGGAGAGAGAGAGGGCGCACTCTCTCTCTCCCTCTTTCTCTCTCACACGCTCACACACATAAAGGACGCATCCCCCCTTTCAGAAGATACCACAGATATGAAGTCTTCCACAGCTCAGGCTGAGATAAGACTTACATTATAATAGCAAACCAGGGAGCAGAACTTCTCCTGGGGCTGTTTTCAAAGGAACAGACAGGAGAGGATGAAGAGGAGGAAATCCCAGAAAGAGTGAAAGAGAGAGGAGAGAAGAGGATGTCTGACTGGAGAGAGGATGAGAAGGAGGAGGAGAGGGGAGTCGGTTGCACAGCAAAATGGCACACGGCCTGGCTTTCACCACAAACACACATGAAACAGCTGAGCCAATGTCAAAGCCCTCAACTCAATCGAGGGAGAGAGCCCACCTCAGCCCTGCCCAATGTCTGCCCTGCAATCAACAGGCCTAAATACAGAGCGGGAGGCCGAGTAATGACACAGTAGAGAGCCCAAAATAATCTGCTGAGAAAGGCCTCTGCAGCGTCCAGCCCATGTGCCCTGCCTATGGCTTGTATTACCGTGTAATGTAATGGACTGGCTGAGGCCTGGCTGTATAATGAGGTACAGTATGTAGCCTCGCTGGCATCTTTATTTGGAACGGCGAGGTGCATTCCTAAAGGTCAGGACACATGGGAAACTAATTTTTTTTTTAAGGCGATGTAACATACTGTACGCCTCCTTCCATGAAACACAGGTGGGGGTGCAAGTGGGTTTTTAACATCAGGGGTGTCTTGTAGAACAAACACCTGCCCCCCCCCCTCTGTTATCCTGCCTTATTCTCCTGGGATCACGACAGTCATGAGTTGTAAACAATGTCAACAAAGGACCTCCAACGCCCTTGACAGAAGGTTGTATGACAGGTCTGTGTGTCACTGCCTGACTGTCTGTCTGTCTGTCACCTCCGTCAACTGTCATCCTCTGTGTCTTTGCACCAACACCACCCCAACCCCCCACTCCCACCCTCCAGGTTGACTAGATGCCATCAACTTGCAGCATTCTTTACGGCCTGTCAGTCTTTTCTCTTTAAGCCCACCTCTCGCCCGAGGGTGCGGCGTCTTGTCAAGACGTCACCATGATTGGCTAATCTGAGCCCATGGGTGGGGTTGGCTGGTGTGGGAGGTGTGTGTGTGTGTGTGTGTGTGTGTGGGGGGGTTCACTGGCATAAATCAGTTTGCCATGTGCTTTCTTATGGACTTACAATGCCGATTATATTTTTCCCCGTGCTTCTCATGCGCTACATGTGTGTGTTCATTGACGAGGAAGCATTGATTAAAGGCTATTTAATGAGCACTAGGTGATCTTTGCTTAACCCCTGTAACGACCCCTTCCCCCAGAATAAAGAGAGATAAAGACAGAGCCAGTATAAAACCTCCAAGCAACACTAAGTCACTTTCTGCCCCCCCCCTCCCTGTCCCCAGGGGTCATTTGATACTCCTCTCTCCCATTTGTCAACATCTCTGCCCCCACCATCAGCTCTCAACCCCCAAAATATTGGGTCAACACATGGCTAATGGAGGGCAACAGTCCACAAGAGAACCTGAGAGAGACAGAGATGCAGAGGGAGTGCTGTGGGCGGATTGTGTATTTGTCTGCAGCCTTCACATATATATATATATATATATACACCAGACACGTCTTGACTGTGTCTGTGTGTGTAGGGGGGCATTCTTGCTGAGTTACAGGTCTGAAATGCTGCAGAGATGATATTTCCTGTTGGTAACATGGGTGTTTCTGTAGGCAACACACCCCCGGCCATGTTGCCTATACCTGTTTTCATGCAAAGCTGCAGGGGAGAGGAGCAACAGAGACATTTAGTGAGCGAGATATGCTGCAAATGAGGGAAATGAAACTCATATCCTTGCAAGCATGTGTCACAGTATGAGCCCTGGTCTAAAAAAGCCATGGGACTCGTCGAGTCTCGGTGTCAGAGGCTGTTTAAGTATCACAGCGGTTGAAATCGAACACTTATCCCGCAGCTGCAAATATGTGAACCCCCCCCCCCCCCTTTTTCTTAATTTCTCCTCAGGTCTCACCATCTGTATTCCTTCTGTCGTCTCCCTGCCCCCCGAAATACAGTCGACAAATGGCTGCCACACAGTCCCGACTCCTCACCTCAGCACACCTGCGCTGTGTTCACTCAAGGGTGGCAGAGGGGAACACAACAGGGTCTTTCTCCCCCGTTATGTGAGTGAGTGTGTGTGTGTGGGAGAGACTGAGAGGGAGATAGATACCGACGACTGCCACACCGCCTCTCTTATCACAACCGGCCCCAGAGACTGACAGCATGACTGATAACTCTCCCTCTCTTTTCTCTTTCTCTCCCTCGTCTGTCACACACAAACACACAACTCTCTACCTCTCCTCGCCCCCCCCACACCCTCGCCCTCCCCTCTCTCATCAGTGTGTCTCACCAGTCGGCCGGCCTTGGTTCAAGGAGGAAATTGTGCGAACTGTTAGTCGTCTTTCTGAGAGGCTGAGTGATCCCGGTCCACACCTTCAGCTTTCTTCTCTCCGCCACTGACAGACAGCTTTAGATCTAACAGTGGGGGGAGATAAGCTGGAGATACCCTCGACTTGACCCTATCAGCATCTTGAGTGCTTGTGTGTGTGTGTGTGTGGACAGGGGAGAGTGGGAGGGGGGGTGGCTGAGGCTATTGTAAGAACATCAAGAGTGAAGGGAATTTTCGGTATTCATCCGCACCTCATCCTTGTCCTGCCATGTCAGAGCTTCCCAACCACTTCTAGGGATATTAAACACATAACAAGGTGATAAGAGCTGCTGTGCATAACCTCCACACATGTACCAACACACACGGAGGCCTGTAGAAGCTCCACTGCTGCATCTTTAATCTCCAAAAATGTTCTGTTTGTTGTATTTTTATCCTCACATGCTGTTCTTCGCTGCTGCAGTGACCCAATTTCCCCTGGGATCATTAAAGTTTCATCTGATCTTTATCTTATCAGCACATCTGCATGCACACACACACACACACACTATTCCCACATCATTTTCTCCGCTGCCTCTTCTTCACCAGGAGGCACAAATCTCACGTCTCCCCGCTACTGACTGCCACCGTCAGATTCCTGTTGGGCCACCCAGCGCTATGGGCATGTCCTGGCCAGGGTAGTAATTACACACACACACACACACTTCGACTCTTACTGTACTGCATGAACTAATCCTGGCTCTGCTGTGCCGTGCTGGTTAGCTGCTTGGATTGTATGGAAACATCTGGTGTCTGTCTGCTGCCTTAACACTCCTCCTTCTCCTCCTCCCTCTGTGTATCTGTATGTGCTACCTCCAGTCATCAAAACACTCAGCTGCTGTGTATATATATATATATATATATATATATATATATATAAAAGCCAGACAGAGAGGAAACCTCAAAGTGGAGCTGTGCAGAAATGAAGAGTTCTGATTCAAGGAAACAGATTTCATGATCTTGCTCTGCAGGTTTCTGTGTCCATCAGCTCCGACGTGACTCTAATCTGACATTTGTGCAGCTGCTAAAGTCAGCCACAGAGACGGGGGCGATGACGAAGCACTGACTGTGTAGTCTGGAGTTTTATCCACTGACTACTCAAACGCTTATTCCAGTGCAGGGTGATTCGTATGCAGTTCACAGCTGAGCCTAATGGGGGCAGGCAACTGCATCAAGCTGAGGTGGTGAGGGGTGCAGGCTCCAGGCAATCTTTAGATACACATTAGAAACATAAACAAACTTGATGTTATATTAAGCATACATTAAGATGATTAAGATGTTAGATCAACATGCACGTATGAGAGTCATCCAGACAGATCTAATTGGCTTAATCGTGGCATCGTGGCAATCGTGGCATCTCAGAGTGCAGCGTGTTAAGAATCTGGGAGAATTTATGAAACATTCAGTAAACAAGTCACAGTGGATGATCAGCTTTTGCCAAATGCCCCCATTTTGATGAATGGTAATTTATTAACCTGCTTAATAAGTTGCTGGTTTTGATTTGGATATGAGCTCGTGCTTGTTTCACATGCAAGATGGCTGCACCGCTGCGTCTTCCCTCCCTCCTCCTCCTCCTCCTCACTGTAGCTGTTGTCAGCTTCGTTCAAAAATGTTGTTTGCCCACTTTAATTGCGAGATGCCGGCTCTATTCCCCGGCCACCTCTTGTTCATGATACAGCATCATTATCCTCTGTGTGCTGCAGAGGAGAAGGGAAAATGCATCTTCCTTTGCTTTTTTTTTTCTTTCTCCACCAGGATCTATTTTACTTCTGCTCCGTCTCTTTCATCTCTTTCCACTGGCCTGCTGTGTGTCTTTATAGTCACATCAAAGTGACCTTCGCCACCCACCCCCCCACACCCACCCTTCCTTTTAGTCTGGAGCCCAGAGAGAGAGAGAGAGAGAGAGAGAGGGAGGGGGTTACTACACATATTTTCCAGGCAGCACGACAATACCTGACACATGGAGCAGCTTTACGTGACAACAGAAAAATACAGATGCATGAAAACTTCACAGCTAACGTTTTGGGCTGTATTCTGAAATCCACTCCAGTTTCTATCCCCCCCCCTGACACACACACACACACACACACACACACATACACATGTCCCTCACAAGGTTTCAACCCCCGCTCCATCACGGCAGGAATGAGTGCTGAATTAGGAGGCAATAATGAAAAGACAAGAGGCCATTCTCCACGCCTTGTTTACTCGGCAGGGCCTTTATCGCTCGGCCTCTGAAGGAAAGATCAGCGCTTGACAAACCGGCGAGAGAGCACACTGGAGGACAAGTGCATGCTAATGAGAGAGAGGTTGTTTTTTTTTTTTTTGATGAAGGGGATAAAAGTGATGCACAGCTAGGAGCTACAGTTTTGTCTCCTTCTACCACAACACGTGCCTTTATCATATGAAGTCAGGCACTTACACATTCTGTGTGCATGCTGTAACTGTAACTCAAGATGTACAGGAATATTACATCATCTTCTCTATAAAACAGTGCACATAGACTATATGTTTGATTCGATTCCAAAATGACTCCCTGTCAACAACAGATGTGACAATAAAGTTGTACTCTGAGAGGAGGTAACTTTTATAAACTTCTGGATTTTCAATATATAGCATTTTTCATAATTAAAAGTCGAAGCTGCTCCGCTGAAGACAAAAAGATGAAGACAAGAGAGGAAGAGAGAGACGGGTGGCAGATGGAAGAGGAAGTTGGAGATGTGAAGAGCAACAGAGGAGATTTACTGTGCATCTGCTGCGCGGGAAAGAGGATGAAGAAAGACGGAGCACGGGAGCAGAAAAAGAAGAAAAGTCTCATTAACAGAAATAGGAAGAAGTAGAGAGAGCGGCAGCTGGGGGGGGGGGGCACTTAGGATAAGATGGCTGACGGGTTAGAAAAGCAAAGATCTTTGGGAAAGGCGGCTCCCTTAATGTGGTTTAACCCTGCTGCATTCACATTACCATGGTAATCTTATCAATATTGTGTGTTAGACTCTATGTGTGTGTGTGTGTGTGCACGCTGGAGACTACTAAGCGCTCGGCCCCATTAGCAAAACCTAATTGACTTACAGCCTTCTGACCACAAAGGTAACATCTGTGTCAGTCATGTAAGTGAGTGCCCCATGTCACCTCACACACCCACACACACACACCCACACACACTTTTAAATGACATTTGCTTCATTGTGCCACTGATTGACCTTGATATGGACCAGTGGATGCAATATGGACCGTATCTCTGTCTCCTTGAGATGAGATGAGTGGGAGGCAGGACCAGAGGGAGACGCACTGGCATTTACACACCCACACGTGAAAGCTGGCATTTAACCCATTTAACTTATAGTTTCCACCAGTTTCCTGTCCTTCAGTATCTCATCCCACTGTCTGACTGCATCACATTTATACTTTGTGAGAGTCAGAGACACGATGCTTCACATGACATCACACAGGACTTATGCTACAGGCTACATGCACAATCCAAACTGGTCGTCAAATATTAGGTTATTTTGGAAATGTTAGGATCTTCACCAGAATTGAACCCTTTAATTAACTTCTCCGTCTTTGATATCTTGGCAAAAAACAAGAGAAGCACATATAAAGAGCTGGTTTCTTTGGGAAATGAGCAGCAGATGATGTAACCTATTTGTGGTGGAGTTTTCCATCTGTAATTACATATCATAGAGAACGAAGAGAATGATGCATATTAATCAAAAGTCTGGGGACTATTAAATACATGCTTCGCTGATTGTTAGAAATGACGGAGGAGGCACTGGTGACAGTTCAAACACTCAATATGACCATGAAATACATCATCTATGTAAATGTATTGAAGATATTACATCAAAAAACAGGATGACGGTGACAATATTAGTGAAAAATGATTCAACCGTCGTGGACCGAACAGCGAGGTGTAACATCAGTCTGTTTCTTCATGGGTTGAAAGAGTGCCTTTAAAACACAGGCTTTAAGAAGAAGAAAATAATCTAAAGTCTTTAAGCCCAAGCTGAGATAACCCTCATGACATCACTGGGGTGGTGGGTGGTGGGGGGTATTTTTGTCAGATCTCCAAAATCTCCCTTCAAAGGCAGAAGGAGAAGACACTTTACAACTGTTTTCACAAGCAGAGTACTACTCCTCGAGAGTAAAGTAAATCCTCGTGTGTATAATCGGTGCATTGGCTCCTTAATTTCACCACACAAAAGATGAGAGAGTCAAAGCAGCCAGCAGACAGACATGAAAGGAAGCAGCGACGAGCCAATAAAACACACACACACACACACACACAAAGACTGGGGAAGAAGGAAAAGGCCGACAGGTGAACAAGACAAGCCCAAGGATCCATCATTATTTAGCAATGGATATAGAATATCAAATGCAGGACAGGAGACACCTCCATATCAGCCTGCTGTTATTGAAAATGACTAATACATGCTGAAGAGAGAAAGACAGAGAGAGAAAGAGAGATGGATGAGATATGGAATCCGATGGAGACTGACACTCAATCTTTCTGAATAGTAATCCAATAACGTCTCCTGAGTTTCCTTATGGTTAATCAATTGTGCCGGAGCACAGAAACAAATCACCATATCGCCGAGTCAATAACCGTCAGTCATGGAAATACCCCGCCTCAACTGTCAGTGTTTATCAAGCTTGGCTGAGTCTGGGCTCTCGCTGCGACGGCGGCGGAGAGGGAAGGGCGACTCGGGTATGTTTGGTATGCACTCCCGCGGCTTCCTGAGGTGTCCCGGGCTGGTTGTAATTCAGATAGCGATAAGAAGGCGATAGTGAGGCCTTATCAAGAATGCCCCGACCTCAGGTGAAACCGAGCTCAACCAAAGATGAGATGGATGATGATATATGGCTGACAGGGCAAACACAACAAACGAGTTTATCAGGGACGAGGAAGAGGTCGTCTCACACCCTCTTAACAAACACAGGACCTGCCCTCAACTTACTCAGCATTATTCACACGTTGTCTATGTCTGCTCTCAGGACACTGTATGTAAATGAATGTTCACACATGGACGGCACAGGGGGATGACCTCTGACACCTGTGCGTGAGCTGGGTGAGCCCGTCAGTGCTGGTTCTGCTGGATCAGCTCCACTACAACAACCTGACCCAGGATCAGGATTAGAATCTAACTCACTAACTGAAGGCAGTAGGATGCTTTTGTTCATTCACTTACCTCTGTCCCTCTCAGGCTGGTTGGTGCTGGTTTCATCAGGCAGGTTGGAGAAGCAGGACGAGCACCAATATCCCAGGTGAACATCTGGACCTCGACAAAGAAAAACAAGTGTTACATGAGTACAAACTCAACAATATGTTGTCTAACACTTGGATATTTCATAGTCAGGGCTTTAGGTCAGCATAAAGGAAAATCCAACTTAAGTAAGATGCATAAAAATGCATTACAGGCTATTATAGTCAATAATCAATGTCTAACTTGTATTACTTAAGTGGGGCTGCAGTAGGGAGAAGCTTTATATGTGTGGTTCTTATATAACCAGATTAGCTGGGCCCCTGTCTGCATTAATAAGTGTCTCTACAGCCTTTAATTATAAAACATAATTAGGAGAGCTTTTTTTTTAAAACTTGTCATTCTCCTAAGATGATGCATAAATCCCATCCAAAATCAGGCTAATAGCTGAATTGTGAGATGTCCTCATTATTATATGTAACCAGGATATATCTGATCAGTTCATCAATATTATAGCTAATCATTGTTGTCCTCTGGGTAATGGAGGCTTACTCTTGACCTGGAGTCATGTAAACACGTTTAACCAGTGATTCTTCATCATCATCTTCTTCTTCTTCTGCAAATTTATTGTTTATTCCTTTAATTGTTCAGATAAGTTTTTGTAAATCGATCCGGCTTTTCCAAGCTCTAATGGAGGTTTACTTTCTCGGGTCTAATTGTTTAAAAAGCTTTTCCGCTCTGACAGCCACGAGATCTGATGAACATGAAATAATTGTGTATTTGGAGTGTTGCCGGGCACAAAACAAGCAAGTTCAGCCAAAAACATTGATTGTTGTGTCGGTCTGTGCAGAGCTGACGTGAACAGGGATGTCACACGACGACATATTTAAGTTGACTTCATATTTACTTTACCTGATGGGCGCTTGAGCCATTTAACAACATCATAAACACGGATGCAATTTCACAGATGAACTCGAATAAGTCCAATTCAATGAAGATATACACTGTGACACATATTTACACCTAATACCAGCAAAGACAGACAGAGAAAAGACCTGCTGATGTGACATCCCACAAACACCACAGCAGGTGCCTCCCACTGTAGCTGTGTATGTGTAAACTGAATCTGAATATGACATGAAAACATATCAACACATATGTTTTGAGCATTTTAGCAGCTGCTTGTGGACCCAGTGGCGTTTTACTGACAGTTAATGTGAATCCAACACTACAATGATGTGCACACACACACACACACACACACACCAGCGTAAATCCAACACACTGCGATATAGATTGTTAAAAATCAGGATGTGTTCTGAGTTAAATGTAGCATTTTGTTTCATTCTTCTTTTTTTTAATTTCTGCTTTTGCATATAATAGACATATTAATCTTAAGCTTAATGAGCTTTGAGCTGAGCTAAATCTGGTGAGGCACACACTAAAATAAGCCCCCTGTGGTGCTAAACTGACATAATGGGAATCTACCCCCAAGTCAAAAAGTCTCGCGAAATAATAGTATTTATTTCCTAATGAATTATCAATTAATTAGTAAATTATCGAGCCTCCTCAGGCAGCTCGCACTGATTGGCTGACCTAATATCCACTTTGCTGATCTTTAATGCAAACTTATTGAAAGCAGATGAGAGCTGCTCCAGAATGAGAAATGTTGAGTTTGATTTTCTGTTAGTCAAGGCTGAATGCTTTACATTAAAATGGCTGCTGTTTACTGCTACCACTGCTCCTCTACATCATCACGCCGTCAGCATGCGTGTGCGTGGTTCGTTTTCCGATACATCTCGCTGTTATCAGGCTGGATCTCCTGCGCTGGTCACTGGGCACTCGGCTGATTAGAAACGTGCAAAGTGGGTGTTTCATTTTGATAATTCTTCCTGAAAAAGAGCTGTGAATCATCCACTTTTTTTTCCCTCAACACTTGCTGTGATGCTCTGATTCACAGACAGACAGACAGTTGTCCATTAACATCCTCATTAGTGAAAAGCTGTTAAATATACACTTAAACTCCTGCGAGAGGAGCCTGATATGTGTCAGTGTTCACTTTGAATACTCTCGAGATTAATTCTGTGGCAGAGTTGGAAGCGTCTCTGTTGCTTTGGCAGGGTTTCACTGGCTGCTCTGCTCTGCTCTGTGTGTGTGTGTGTGTGTTTGTACCATCTGTAAGTGTGTGGTTTTCTAGTGACAAGCACAGTTGAGAGTCAGATATGGTTCAGTAGCAGCTAACCCAACGGCCATCTTTAAAAGAAGATAATGTCGCTTGAGTGAAGAAAGTTCTTTTAAAAAGTTGATTTGATGCCGAAACAGAGAAACTATCACCTAATTAGCTAAATGTTTGAACTGCTGTAAGAAAAATGTGTGTGTATGAAAGGGACAGTGATAGCATGGGGGGGGGGTCCATGTTATATAAAAAAAGGACATTATCTTCCTTTCCCTTTCTCTCTTTCTCTTTCTCCGCCTCTCACCTCTGTTTCTTTTGAAGAGGAAACAACAATGGCACCATTTAAGTCACTGAGGGGTCTTTGATGTGAATGGGACCTAAATGGTCCTTTCAACAGCCAGTCAGAAGGGGAGGGGGGACTGAGGGGGGTGAGGAGAGGGGAGTCAAGTAGCTGCAATGAGGAGCAACCTTCAGTATCTCCAACTTTGTTCGTATAACATGCAACAGCTCCTGAATGGAGGTGATGATAATCAATATCTGCTCTAATATATGAAAAACAATCAAGTGGCAATCATTTTGACTGATAGATGGTAAACAGCTCCACTTGTCTCCCCATTAACTATCATCTCCCTGGTGCAGATCCATCTCCTGTATTTTGTCAAACTACGTCAAAATCGCCCCAAGTCACTCGCCAAGCAGGCAGAGAGCTGTCAATAACCAGCCAGTCAGCTGTCAATCATGGGCGCCATTCACCAGACAGAACTGACAGACATGAGAGTATCCCCAAAGTACAGCGATGTATACAGCAGGTCAGGGTGGGAGATTTCGGACTGCACTCTCATCATGAGCTATTAGGACGTCCAACTGAGAGCTTCATGATCCAGAGACAGGACACAATACCCTGGGCTGGACTGACCTGACTGTTCTCCCTCCATTGTCTGGCGCTGGCGGTCGGAGGCGGTGGGACGTCATGAGCCAGTGGGCTGCGAGATGTCTCTACCTCTGCAAGTGCAGCATCCTGCAGGAAGAAGGAAAACACGATGTTAACCGAGCCATCGTGGACACTGGACTACACAGGCTACGTTCAGAGACACCACTCTCTTAGTGTCTTCACTGAACTCAATGTGATTTTGTATTTTGGCGAACTCTCCAGTGTGCACCGTAAAATGTGCAAGTCCCCCCCCTCATGACACCGCAGAGGACAAGCTGTGCATAATATATGGATGCATAACCTAATCATTTCAGCTAAAAAGCTCTTAATTAAACATGGGAATAAATTAAATCCAGAGCAAAAGTGGGATTGGGACACTGGGATTTAACTGGGATCAGCAAGGACAGGAGTGAAGTATCTTCTACTTTCTCCTGGGCTTGAAGTTTGCTGATCCAAGCCGTTTGTCAGACAAAAAAAAAGAAAGAAAAAAAAAACAGAAATGAATATATATTGTTTTTTTTTGTTTTGAGTTATGCTGATGATTTGTATCAGTGGGTGTGAATGAGAGGAGGACCTGGAGGAAGAGAAGAAGGAGGTGGATGATGGGAAATGAGGAGAAATGGCAAGGGGGAACGAGGGAGGAAGGAGGAGAAGAAGAAACAATAATAATGCAAGGAGGGCAGGAAGAAGGAGAGAGAAACTGTCATATCCCCGCTGTAATAGGGGAAAGGGAGCCTTTGCTGATTGGAGTTGCCATGGCAATGGTTGGCACCTAGTATATGTGGGTCTCTGTGTACGTATCTGTGCATGGGTTGTATTTGTGTGCTCAGGGTTTTGTGTATGTGAATGTGCTTCTGAGCATCTGGAAATGTTTGTTAGCCTGCGTGTGTGTGTGTGAAAGAGAGACAGAGAGGGAGAGAGAGGAGGTGGGGGTTTGAATGGGGGATCTTGTTGGGGGATTATCAGTGTTGTCGAAGGCAAATGAGGAAGGGGACCAGAGAGGCACAACAAAGCGCTACTAGCCCTGCTCTGTGGATGGCAAACACGCAGTAAACACACAAGCAGGAGAGAGAGAGAGAGAGGGAGAGGGATAAAGTGTGTGTGTGTTGATCTTTTACACTATCCTGACAGCGGATATTAGCCCTCCTGTTCACTGCTCCAACTTTTTAACAGTAACACACACAAACTTTACAAAACATGAACAGTATTGAGTTGATTTGTGATCCAATTGCTCAGTGACAGTGACACACACACAGTCACACACTCGACACCCTACAGGTAATGACTGCAGCCAGACTCATTATTTTCAATCCCAGGTTCCAGGGTGGTTACCATCTAAAGGTCATGACAATAGCCTCTAATTGTTTTCGGGGGGTCACAAACCTGTTTGTCTAAGCCAGCAGCTCACATGTCACACTCATTATTAATAATTGCCACAGGGGCTGCACCGTCTCATGTCCAGCTCGTGGATCAGTGTGTTTTCCATTTTTTTCTACTTAACATTAAATGCACCACCAGTGGCCAGTCAGGACAGTTTATTTAGGGTTAGAGGTGAAAATAGAGTCTTACTGTCAGTCAATGATAGCCGGACTCCACAGGACAGCACACTGACGATGAGAGCTGCATACACAGGGAAGGTGTGTGTGATTGAACACAGGTGGGCAGGGCAGGAAGGAAACGAGCATGAGACACAGGAGGGAAGTGGCTTCAAAATAAAAGGGGAAATCAAACAAATCCGGTTAGTGAACAGAAGATGGTCAAGGATTGAGTCTTGTGTATCTCCACAAGGTTAAAACAGATGTTTATCCTGATGATTAATGTTTGACACAGGTTTTATTTTGCAATCACACATTCATCTTGACCGGTGGTGATAATAATAAAGATAAGCTGCCAACGCTCTTGTGCCGATGTTCCCGAAGGTTTTTAATATCCATAATAAATGACAGTGGCGACGCAGCCATTACTTTGAAAAGGACAGTTTCAGTTTACATTCTGAATTCCTGCAGAGTAAATACAACAATCTGTCTGAGCCTGTTGTCATTTCACTTCCACTTCAAATCCTCGGCCGCTGTGGGAAAGTCCTCGCATCCATAAATCATTCACTTCTATTCTGCAACCCAGATATGGAGGAGCTGAATGCACGGCAGTCTACAGCCTCCTATCCATACACTATATCCGTCTTCTTCTGCTCTGTGACTGTGACAGAAAATCCCGGCGCAAGTTTTCGACTTAGTAAATGTCAATCTCTCGGAGGTTTGTGAAGAGACTTGCTTCCACGCGGCCACAATAGGCTTTTTATGACAGCTTCAGTACCATGATAATTAGGCCGAGGCTGAAGAGGCAGGCTAAAACTGGGATGCCATTTGTAGTGTTTGCATGTGTGTGTGTGCAGCAGCGGCAGCAGCAGCAGCGGCGGCGGTGGTGGTGGTGGTGGGGAGGGTGACTGAGCTGATCCATGGTACACAAAGGACTGGCAGCTGCTGTAAACGATAGCAAGGTCATCACTACTGCAGCCGCTCGATCAGGACTAAGCGTGTGTCTTGTGTGTGTGTGTGCGTGATGAAGAGTCAGGGAGAGAGCTGGCAAGCGTGCGAGAGAGAGAGTGCAGCTACATTTCCATCCATTTGTCAGACATATTTAAGAGCACTTTTCCAACTTTCCTAATAAAATGCAAATGAAGTATATTTGAAGCAACTTTATTAGAGCTTATAAAACATCTCGTGCAGGACGTATGGGAGGTGTTTAAGGCCAATGGTGGTAATTCACTGTTACACTTTACTCTAATAGGAAAACACAGCCGAATAAGAAACAAAACGGAGGAAGGATGTCTGTATAAACCCCTCTAAAACATGACGTTTAAGCAGATAAGTAACATTTTCTGAACATTTTTCAACATGTTTTTATAATGTGACACTTCATGATGTGCAAAAACATCTGGTGAGTGTGTCTGAAGGGTGTGAAACAGAGAGATGTATGCATGAACACTGCACCTGAGCGCTCTGACAGACGTGAAGCTGGTGTTCTTCTTCAGCGACAGAGACTCTGACCTCCCTCTTGGCTCAGCTGCTTCCTGTTTGGTGGATAAGAGATGCAGACAAACTGAGAGTTGCAGCTCATAACATCTGGTTGTCAAACAGATCATAAGCTGATTTAAAGGTCTTCATCATAGATCGTGGAGTTATGAGAAGGGAAAACTCAATTCTGTGAGTGTATTGTCCTGTACCAGCACCACCAGCTGTAAACCTAACTCACCTTGCTGCAGTGGCGATGGGGGGGACCTCCAGGGTGTGTCACATCACAAGTGGGCGTGGTCACACAGGTGCAGAAGAATACATCAGAAACTTTGAACCTGTTAAAACACACTTTTCAGCCTTTTAATAAGAATAAAGTTTCCATACAGGTGAAAACCCACCATGGCATCACTTTCATATCACCCACAGTCATCTGATCCATGGTTAACTCAAAAAACATGATTACAGCAGCTTTAAGGCTTATGGGTGTAGTCATATAAGGAGATGGGAACAGATGTCTGACGTCTGAGTCAGTAAAGTCGGGGGGATCTTACGCTTTATTTTTTATAAGGTGACAAATTCGTGGCCTAAATTGTAAATGATGAAAGAGTGGACATGAACAGATTACACTCATCCTGTCTGTTTTCCAGACGGCTAAAATCTATGTGGTGCGTTGTCTCAGCTGTTATTTTCTGTGACAGACCCATTACTACTATAGCTCACCTCCTGAATAACAAACAGCTATATGTGACTTTTTTTTTTTCAATACCATTGTCTTTGCGATGATCATTAAAAGTAGTCTAGATTTAATGAAGTCTGGGATGTAAGTAACAAAAGTAGGAGAGCATGATGGGAAAATGGCTGCGTGAAGGACAGAATTCCAGCATGTAAACAGAGAAGCAGCATATTGAAAATGTCATATTAGCTATATTTATTAAAATCTTCTTGCTATGCCTCAATGTGCTTTAGATTTCCTTCTGGTGCAGTAAGTTTTTTAATGAATTGGCCACCATCCAGCAGCACAATATTACCCTCAACAATAGCCGCCTTTGCACGCCACTAAATATCTGATGGGCTCTGCCGATTCCTCTGCTGATGTGAAGCGCTAAATACGGAGATGCCATTAGTGAGGGCCAGCCAGTCCCCACAGCCATTATCTTAGCAACACCATCTTGACATAAACATTTTGGAGGCAATTAAAGATTATATGTGCGTGCGCTCATGTGTGTGTGTGTGTGTGTGCCGAGCTGTCAAAGAGCAATTACGGTGACAATGTCCTCAATGTGGTTCTGGACGGCTCATTTTCATATCAGAGGAGAACGTGATGTTTCACAATTTGATTAATGTGTTTTCAGAAGGACGGGAGCAGCGCGCTGGGACGCATTTGCAAAGAGAGAGAGAGAGAGAGAGAGAGAGAGAAAACACTACGCACAAAAACACGTCTTAAAGTCACACACAGGCAGCAAACAAATAACACACACATGCACGCATAGAGATGAGACGGATGCGAGGCAGTAAATGGCTCTTAATTGATGCACTACATCCTTTGTTTCATTATTTACAGGCCCGTCTCATTATTCTAACATGCCCAACTCCAAGTGCTGCACAGAGCTGCTTCCATGACATAAACAAATAAAAATGGGAGACCAGAATAGCAAATGATGGTGGAAGATAGTGTGTGGTCCTATATATGTGTGTGTGTGTGCGCGAAGACAGTATGACACAAAATCCGTGTGTGTGTAAATGTGTGCATGATGAAGACCTAAGGCCATGCTCATACTAAGCTGGACAAATCATCACATCATCGATCTCCATAGGTTCCTCTCAGATGTGCAAACGCATGCTTTTTAAATCATCAGCAGTGGCTGTAACACACCTTAAATCACCTGTTTCCTCCCAGCCTCCCATTACCTCTTCAAATCTAAAGGTGCTAATATGTCTGGTAATGCTTATAATGAGCCATAATCTGCTTTACTCTCCTGCCAGCAGTCATCTTATATAAGGAGGCGTCAATTTTTCCAAATGATGTAAATGTTGCTTTTGATGGAAAGGGGGGAAAAAATGACACCTGTTAAAATACAACTCAACTCCCTGGAAGATTTTCACCGCATGTGCAACCACATATGGGTGGGAGTGAGATCACCTTATTCTGACGTGAGAGTGCATGTGTGTGACATGTTGGGGTGGGCCTTAATTGAAGCAGGGTGCTGTGCCAGACTAGCCATTACAGAGCTGGATCTTGATCTAATCCACAGAGTTAGTGGCCTTAAATAGATAATGCTCCTGTGCTGGGGTCCAGTCACTGGGGAGGCTGAACATATGGTCAATGTGAGCGTCTGTGTGTGTGTGAGGGGGGTGCATGTATATCTACATGTACAGGATCAGACAGCTGAAACCAAGCCAGTCTCAGAACGGCATGCCTGTAGCATGAGCAGCAAACTTTCCAGAGTAACTGAGACCTCCAGCTGGTCTCCACAGAGCGACGTGACTCTAACGCCACCTGACACTCTGGATCCAGCGGTCGGAAGTCTCTGGGTCGGACCTGAGGAAGATGAAAACAGAGATAGTGACGGAGGGAGGGAGGGAGGGAGCAGGAGAGACAGATTGACAGGAAAACATGGGCGAGAAACACAGCACCGGACAGATGAAAACAAAACAAGCGTGAGAAATGCCAAGTGCAAGACTCAGAAAGAAAGGAGGGAGGGAGAGAGAGAGACAGAGAAAAAAAAAGGTAATGTAGGAAAAAGAATACCTGCCAGAAATAACAGAGTGAAAGGAACCCCGGTGAGCTCCAAATTGCAGAGCAGGGGCATTAGAGTAGCTTGTCAATCATGACCCTCTCGACAAGCACGGAGCAGGTGATCCGAGGTTTAACTGATACACACGCCGACGAGTCAATTACAGGCCGGCGAGGCAGAATGTCACGGCCGCCCGGACACTAAACCGACGGCTTAACCTCCTTACACTGCATCAATATGCCTCACCAGAGAGAGAGAGAGAGAGAGAGAGAGGAGGAGGAGGAGGAGGAGGAGGGCCTGGATGCTGCAGGAGACTAAAAGCATGTGCCGGGCAATCTCAACATTCATGTACTAATGTGCATTTTTTTATTCAAATATGCATGAGTGGGAGTGACAGTAGTAGGAAGTAGTGTGAGTTAGCATTAGCTCACAGCTGCTGCGATGGATGGAGGTTCCAGGCTGATTAAAAAAAAACACACTCACAAATGATGATGTGGGAATTAACTGTACCACAGAGAGAAATAAAATGTGAATGTTTAACTGTGAAAAAAGAAAAAACAATCTCAGCTTCTTCCGCTGCTTCTGAAACACGTGGTGCTTCACTGACACCGAGCCTAATCTGGGCTTTTGCAGAATCATCCAATATCAATGTTTTGTTTGGCGAGTGGCTCGTCTGAAATATTAATATCAATCCTGCAGCAGCAGCAGCAACAGAAGGCAAAGAGGAGCTCAAGCATCAAAATGACTCTTAACTACTGCTTGAATTGTGAAGCCTGTACTGTGTTTTAAGTCTTCCACAGTATATATTAAGTTTTAGAATAAAGGAAACGGTGCCACTGGGCTAAATCAGGACACTGCAAACATCCTGACATGACTGACTCAAATATGTTGTGAACATACATGCAGTAAACACACAGGTTTCTGCAGGGCTGTTGGTCACTCCACTCTAGAGGAAGAATAGGATGTGACTGGCCCTCATGGGCACCCATAGGCCCTCAGCCCTCCAGTGTGTGTCTGCTTATACATGAGTCAGTTATGGAGTCCAGTTGGCCCCCAGGCTTTCGTGCAGCCAGACCTTCACCTTTAACAGTATGGAGTCCATGTGACTGCCAGTGTGTGAAAATGAATTTGTGTATATGTGTGTGTGTGTGTGTGTGTGTGTGTGTTAGCTGGGAATTAAACAAAGTACACAGGGAATCCCCAGCTCACTATCCCCTCCCTCCCCTCTCTCCCTCTCTCTCCCTCTCCCTCTGAAGTGGGGTGGGCTGAGATAAGACATGTTATAAAAACACAGTCTCTCAGAGGGTGGCCAGAGAGAGCAGGTCACATATCTCTGATGTTTACAGGGGAAATCCAGTGTGAGGGGGTACAAAGACGCAGAATGAACAAATGTGTGTGTGTGTGTGTGTGTGTGTGTGTGTGTACGTGTGTGTGTGGTTTATTTACTAAACCCAGGCTGGATAGTCATCATTTTTATCTACATTGGTTAGGGAAACATGCTGCATCACTCAAGGCCATGGAAACACTGTGAGAACATAAAAACTGAAAAATCCCTTTTTTTCCTTTTTGCATGTTTGCGGCCTCATCGGCTTATCTGCAGGAGAGTTTTATCTAAGCAGTGTGTGTGTATATGTGTGTGTACGGTATGTGTGTGTGTGTCACTCTCATTTCCTCCCTATCATAGAGCTTATCTATGGACTGCAAAGAATTGGGGGAGAGGAGTGACAGAATGGAAAGAGGAGATGGAGGAGAGAACCAGAGAGATGGAGGGATGGAAAGTCAAGCTGCGGAGTGAGAAGGGCAGGCAGTTGGTAACTTGTGTGTGTGTGTGTGTGTGTGTAGCTCCACTGTTATGTCTAGAAAGGCGGCATAATGAAGGGGAAGCAGCATTAGAATGACTCAGTGAAACTCCCTATTATGCCTTTTCTCTCTGTGTTGCATGACACAACTCTGCACAAGATGCTTTAAACTGTCTGAGCAAACTCTTGGAATAATAAACAAAAAAAAATAAATAACGTGTCAGAAGCTTTTGCCAGCACGAGGAAACTTCTAGCTGCGTATTTGCTCCTCATCTCCCTCAGGCTCGGCTGGCGAGGTGCTGGTACGGCACGGGGAAGAAGCAGGAAATCAGAGGAGCACAATGAAGCAAGTTTGTCTTCACTGCAGCGAGCTTCTCAATTAGCCACTAATTGCCTCGCCTTAACGAGCAGGACATTTCTTAACACTAATGAAGCTGGTGGCAGGCAAGAGTGTGTGTGTGAGCTGTGTGTGTGGAGAGACGGAGCGGGGATCTAATGGAGTCGGGTCCACAGCTCATTTTCAGCGAGCTGTTTGGCATTCTCTGGAAGGAATGCGTGGATGGATTACACTGCTGGCTGCTACAGCGACTTTCCAATGAGGCTCCACTTTGTCTTCACCCTTATCTAATCCACGCTGGAATGGCCGTCTCTGCAAAATAACACACAAGGCCGGAAATCAAATGACCTGCCCGCTTCTTCCAGCTGCACACACACACACACACACGGGGGAAGGGGACACACGGTGATTTGAGAAATTAAACTCGACTTGGTCCAAAGAAAAACGACAAAGAGACAACAATTTGTGATTTTGTTTTCACTTCACGGTGGCGAGATCACGGCTAGGATGGCACCCAGGAACCCAGGATGGCAAGCTCATGTTGCTAACAGGAGTGTGTGAAGAAAAAAAACTAAACAAAAAAACACACACACTATCAAGGTCCATTATGGGACTTGTACTAAAGATTAAAGCAGCATGACATTTAGGAAAATACAGCTCTTTGCAACCAAGTGCTGAAATGCATTTTCCAAAATGTCAACCCTCTCTTTTAAGATGCAATTCTGAGTCAAGCTGACACATAATGTTCAGCTGACACGCTCTGGCACCAAATTGAGGGTCGAAAACACTCCAGGAAATCTTCACCTTTGACCTTTCCATCCATCGGGAGAAAGACCGTCCAACTCCAGATTCTCCACATGTTGGAGATACATACATCACTCGGGTAATTATGCGTAATTGAGCAGTAATGACGGCCCAGTGGTGTTTGGGAAATCACCTGCGACACCGCCGGCTTATGGCAGAGACGATGCATCACACACTGTTTTCGAGCTCTTATGGAAACTAAGCCAGTCTCTAATTCCTCCCAGTGCGTGGTCTCAGCCAAGCGGCCGGGCTAACAGGGACACACGACACTATACCCCATCCTTTCCCCTGCCGTTCACAGCAACCCAACACTCCTGACACAAGCTAACCCCCACCCCCCCCACCAGGCACTCCCCTGGACTGCCAAGCAAAACACCTGGCATCTGTATGAGAAGGGCGCCAATTTCACAGCGACTGCCAGGCGGTCAGCTGAGCCTCCGCCACGCACACATATTGCCAGCGTGTGTGTGTGAGATGCGGATGTGGTGAGTGTGTGCGGCGCAGCGGTGGAAGTATGTGTCAGAAGAAGAACTTAACACAAGGATACGAGTGTGTGCGTGACAGACAGCTCAGTCTGGACACACAAAGACACGGTTTGGCAGCATCGGAGTCTGTGGAAATATTTATAACTTTATATCCACATGCACGATGGCGCTCGTGTGTGTTTGCTCGCACGCAGGCGCATTTGCGCTGAATGCATGTCAAGTGTGTTGGACAAAGTGCGTACATATAATTTTATATGGTTCTTGTGTCTCACTGACATTGATGCATTTCTCTGTTGCGTGCTCCCGTTCTCTGGCTGATGTTTAGTGTGTGTCAGAGGCCAGGGCCGGTGCTGAAAGCCTGATGGATGGGGTCCAGGGGTCACGGACTTCAGCTGTTGTTGGCCACATCACAATCCAGTGAACTGCAGCGCTGGAGCATCAGTGTGTGCACAGCGCTTTTTTGGTGGTTTTCATGGTCGGCGAGGGAGAGAAAGCCGAGAGGGTCGCAGGGAGATATATAAAGTGAAGACTGAGGAGGGTTTGGATGCCAGGCTGGTAGGGTGGGGGGGGGC
This sequence comes from Caranx ignobilis, assembly GCA_021432705.1. Taxonomy (NCBI): domain Eukaryota; kingdom Metazoa; phylum Chordata; class Actinopteri; order Carangiformes; family Carangidae; genus Caranx; species Caranx ignobilis. The sequence continues at coordinate 20,756,296 of MU269989.1, forward strand.
AAGAGGTAAGAGGGGCAGAAGCAGAAGTCTGTCCTCAGCCTGGGAGCAAATAAACAAAGCAAACACACACTGCCCCCCCCCTTCATGCTGCATCCACAGGTTTGCACCTCAAACAGCAGAGGCAGAAATGCTACGTGCAGCTAACTGAGGGTAGGTTTGTTTTTATGCAAACAGGCTGCACCCACATGAGCTCACCTCACCAAAGTCATCCCCACTCCCACTGGTGAATGTGCTGCAGCTGCTGGTTCCAGCGGCCTGGAATCACGTGGCGCCAGTTGGTGTGAAGAATAAAAGCTATTTTAGTGGTAAAGGAGTTTCCACGAGAACGGAGGGGTTCAGACGTTCAGTCGAACTGCCCTGAAAGATGAATAAAAAAAAAAAAATCCAGTTTTCCTCCATAATGGGTTGTGTGAACCTTTCATTGTTGCCACGACGATGTCATCAGCTCTGAAAGGGGGGCTGCTGTGCCAGGAGCGGCGGCCGCGTTGCCATGGTGACACTTGGTGTAAAAGATGGTGGTTGGTGGCTTGGCTGTGGTGTGTGGGCGAACGAGAGGCAGCTGGGAAGCCAGCGTTGCTTTTAGGGTAAATATGGTTTAAATTAACAGTGTTGCTGCATCGACTCGGCAAAAAAAATAATGAAAATAATAAAAAAAAAAGAAAAGACATTAAGTAAAAATGGATGTCTTAAACACAACACAAGGTGAAACCAAGCAAGAATATTGCACAGGATATGAAATTATTTCCAATATCAGCCCAGCTGTGGAAATTCAATTTCACAGCTCATGAACAATATCAAACAAACATGCTGGCTGAAAGAACACACTCCAACGTGAGTGATACTGTATCAAAAGGCTACACAGCAGACATAAAAGAGAATGAGATGGGTGAAGGGCAGGCTAACGGGTAACAGTAATCCATAACCAGACCAATCTCCATATTCAGGCCGTTTAAACTGCACATTAGCCACCAGCTATTCCCATGGCCTGTCTCAGACCTGGAGAAGTGAAGGGAGGGAGGGATGGAGGGGGGGTTGCTTTGTAATGAACTGTATAATTAAATAAGAAGCCCGGCTCGGCCCGCTCCGACTGCTCTCGATTTGGAGACGCTGATGCCTTAACGAGGGCTGAATTGAAATGAATGACGGGAGGTGAAGGACAGAAGGACGGCGGGCTAATACGGAGGAATGTGCCTTTAATGAAGAGAACGAAGGGGAAGCAGAGGAGGCCGAGGTCACCGCGGGCGCTCACCCGTACCTCCACTCTCTATCTACTGTACACACCCTGCCCTCCATCTTTCTCTCTATCTGTCTGCAGCTCTGTCTTTTTTTTTTTGGAGGGGGAGCTGTGTGGGAGAGAGAGATAACTGTTTCAGCTCTCCACTTTGCCCTCCCCAGAGCGCGCCTTCTTGACTGACACATGCTAACAAGCTAAGGTGTTCAACAGGGGCGCCGGCAGAATAGGTAATGCTAAGAGAACATAACCGGGGAATTCTCCCACAGCCCCGTGGTTCATGACAATCGACTGGGGAACAGTGTGTACTTGTGCATTTTTCTTCTTCTTTGGTGGTAACTGCAACAAAAATCTGGACTTGCATGTCAAATTAATTCAAAATAAAAAAAAGGGAAATGAAAATGAACTTTAAAAAACAAAGCAAGTGTCAAGGAACTTCGACAAAAGGAGGATGGGTGTAGGGAGGAGACACATCGTCTGAGCTTCCTTTAAATCAAAGGTCACAGAGGGAGAGAGAGAGAGGAGTGTGTGAGCTCATATGAGCCTTGGAAATGTGTCTGTCAGCACATCAACAGCCGTGACCGTGTCCAGCCTGAGTGTGTGTCATGTGATTGATTTAAGTCTCTCTTGTAGATGACCATGAACAAAGGGGGAAAAACTCATGACACACACACAGGAGAGAGACTCCAGTGTTACAGCCAAGTGCTTGTTTCAAAGCTTTTGTTCAATGGACATTAAACGCAATTAATTCTTGGATGTTCAGTTGCCGTTGTTTATCGTTTTTGGCAGCCAACTGACCGCAGGCACTTGAAGGAGGCTGTTTACTGCGCAGTAATTCTTTAAAGTACAGTGTACAGCCAGTGAAGGCATCTTAAGTGCTGTAAGTTGCTTTAAGGACATGGCCCCTGCTGATCTATAGGAAACATTTCCACACTGTAGTTGCTGTAGGTTTGGTTCCACTGATGTTTGCACCTAAAGACTGTACTGTCATCTCCTCGGTGCAGCCAGTTTCTGTGCTTATTGTGGAGTGTGAAAGTTTATTCCTGATCTTTCAAACAGTTGCTCACAGTGACTAATGAAGAGTTTTTATTTGAAGAAGTCAGACAAGCCAAGTAAGTGTAATGTTTTCATCAACTTTCAGATATCGGTGTGTCTTTGAATGCCTCTCCAAAGACTGATTTTCTCATGTTCCCTGCTTGCAGCTGTATTACCATGCCATAATACCATTACTACGCCATTATCATGGTATTATCAAGGCATGGTGATGCCTGTGATAATGGTAAACCCACGGTGCATGTGACACTTAATGAACTAAAACATGCAAACGTCCTTTATGCGTCTTTTAAGTGTGAAATGTGATGGAAATAGTTTCCTGTAAAGGATAAAATCAGCAGACAGAGAGAGACACATCACAGGGAGCAGTGGGAAAGATTTTCACCACGCTCCTGGTTGTTTATCCATCTTTTATCTATCCTGGTTTATAAAAAGCTCTGTAACACTGTTGTGTTAGCTGTCCTCGCCACTATCGCCTCTTCTGAAGTGAGCTCAGTTCATGATATGCACCGTGGACTCCATCTGGAAAGAGTTCATTTGCTTAAAATTGGTTGAAATAAAAACGATTGATCGACCATTTATCTGCCTGCGCCGTGTCGGCTGCTCTATTTGCAGCTCAGACAGGAGAGGGTCAAAGCAGAGCCGAGACTAGATGGATCAGCAGAGGCCCGGTCCCTGTTGGCCTTGACGCTAATTAAACACAGGCTGATAGAAAAAGCCTTCTCCACACTCTAATTATTCCCCATTTCAAGTCTAATTTCACCAATCAGTGCCATCTTTATTTCTGAGAGCAAATTGGGCAGTAATCATTTTCTAGTGGAGATTTCCCTGACTCTAATTGTTGAAGATGATTTAGTCATTATCAGAAGACTGGCTACTCTTATCAGTCATCTCACTGGGCAAATTTATCTGGAGATTGTGCTCAGAGAAATTAAGCTGAATATTGTAATGAATTTTTAAAGTGATGACTCATGGTGTTGTCGTAGTTTGAGTCAGTGGTTAAATGAAACAGAAGGAGGATGAAACGCTTTGGTGCTGCACAGGGTCAGGGTTTCAGTACATTTAATGCAAAATATTTATGTAAAAAAAAAAAAAAATCATTTATTTGACAGAATGTTTAAGTGTTAACACATTTAATGAGTTTTCAGTGCAGTGACTTTTAGCAGTGATATGCTGGAGGATAAAATGTTAAGTTAAACTTCAGTAGCTGCACAGTGCATGAGGAGTCACACAGCTTAGTCTTAGTGCTTGTGTGTGGATCAAGAAATATACATCTTATTAGAGACACCACACAAATATCACAGATAAACTCTTTCGCAATAGTAAAAATATACAGAAAATGTATCAACCGTGTCCACATCCAAATAACCAAAGGCATAAATACAAAAAAACAAAACAACAGAGTGTGATAGCAGGAAGTGGAGGATGTCAAAGTGGACAAAACACGGAGATACCTTGAAAGGGAGTTACTACCTTTTCCTGTCTGCCGCCCTCAGCTTCCTCTGGAAAGGCAAGGTGGTCCCTCTTTACTTCCTTCAGTTTGATCAGCTTCTGCAAATTGCCAGTCAGCACTGCCTTCATGATGAGCTGATTCTACACAGCATATGGCACCAAGATGACACGATATATACCTATGTCATTAATTTCATTTCACAATAAGAACCTGTTTACAGCATCAGTGTGTGCATATATCCACATATATGTACATATACACAAGTAAGTGCTAACGTGTGTGTATATACATATATATATATATATATATATATATATATATATATGTAGAGCCACATGAGTCATTAATCTGCCTTGGCCTGTGACGACAGTTATGACCAGATGGTTGTGAAATAAGCTTCATTTTAGCTCCTCAGCCTGTCACTCAACGCCCTCAGTGTTCCCCATCTAATAAATTAATATGGCAAAATCACACTTATCCTCAGTGGCAGCCTGTGTGACAGCTGATATGATGTCTCACCGATCTGGAAACACATGAATGCTGAGATGTTTGTGTTCTTTGTGTGAAGTTCACCACAGTTTTGTAGGGTGAGGGAGGGGGGGCTACCTTCTACACTGCACCTATCGCTGGGTTCTTCCGTCTTGGGTCGCCCTGCCTATTGTCTCTGTAGGGATAGCGGTCGGGGCTGGTGTAGCGCTCCCTGCCGGCTGGGTACCTTTCCGGGCTGGTGTAGCCGTCAGCTCGCCCCCCAACGGCTTCGTAGTAGTGTCGCCCTCTGTGGCCCGAGGTGGGGGAAGGAGGGATGTCCTGCCTCGCCACGGTGCGGTGCTGGTGTCCGGTGTGGGGAGATGAGGGATGGTAGCGTGGATTGCTTGTGGATGCCTGCTGGGAAAGTGGTGCACGGCCGGTGTAGGTGTTGGGGTGGGGGGCTGACTCTCTTGGCGCTGGTCTGGAGTGGGTGGGGTAATCATATGGATCCCTCCTGAAAGAGAAAACGAAAGACTGTGAGAAATGAAAAAATATTGAGTGTGTGTCTGCGAGCTGTACCTGGAACGAGCCTGTACGCTCAAACGATCACACCATATATGCACTGAGTGTATAGATGAAGACAATATCTATTACCGGTGTAAACTGGTTGGGAGTAGAGGACGTGCCAGAGCTTTGGCCCTCCCTTGTGGTAAGCCTCCTCCTGTTATTCAGTTTATGTGGCGAGGCTGTGGCCTTGGCAGGATCGAGTTGTGGGGGGAACGTGGATGGAGAGATGCCAAGAGATAACAGCAAATGCCTCGGTAAGCATATATGAGGTCGTGTGTGTGTTCAGCTTGAGTGTGTGTGTGGAGGAATGTGTGTGTGTGTGTGGGTCCCAGGGGTCTGCAGTAACGAGGCAGCCAGCTGGAAGTCTCCGGTTCCCTCCCACTAGCTTTTGGGTGATTAGGGGCTAAACCCCTGGGTAAGGCGACACGCGGGCCTCAGGGTGACGGTAGGAGAAACAGAGAGAGAGAGAGGGAGAGAGAAGGGAGGAGGAAAACAGAGAGAGAGAGAGGGACAGGGGAGAAAGGGAAAGGGAGGGCTACTCACCTTTCACAGGCCCATTCAAATGTTTTCCATCTTATGTGCTGTTTCCAGTGCTGAGTGACACACAAGTCGAGCTATACAGCGAGTAAGCAAATCTACAAGTCGGGCCTTCGTGGGCCGCGGCGACTCGGCTATTTTTAAAAGTGGTGATCTGTGAGAGCCTGGTCAACATCATAAATGATCACTTCTGGCATCGAGTCTCTTCCCCTCACATAAAACCAGGCATGCAAACTTTTTTTTCCTTTGCTTACTCCAAACAAACTTTGTCGCCACCTTTAACCTGAACCACCTGAATCACCAGCTACTGTCATGACCCATAATCCCCCGGACCAGATGTTGAAAAAGCTTCTTCAAAATGGAGCAAACTTTGATACATACAACAAAAAATCAGAGAGCAACGCGGCTGTTTAAGTCAATGTTAGTGCACATTTACTTCACACAGTGCTATTGTTGGTCAGGACGTGGCCTAAATAGCACATGTGGACCTCGCTGTAGTTCAAATAGCTGTAACGCTGCATCAATCAGCAGCAGAGAGCGGCAAACAGATTTAGACATTTGCTTCCCACCCGTCAACAAAGACTCCCACTGTAGTTATTACACAGAAGCCTTGAGCTTATAGCCTCTCTCTTGTTCTGCAATCATATCCGTTCGTCTCCTCTGTCCGGTCCCCCGAGCCGAGATCAGCACCTGTTGACTGGCCAATTAGAATGACTCACTCACCACAGATTAGGTCGCACACAGCTCGGTGGTGTGTGTCTGTGTGTGTGTGTGTGCTCGGGAGTGTGAGCCTGAGCGGACTTCCCTCGGGGATATTCGTGGACTGTGGTGATGGTGGATTTCTATATGCGTGTGTGTGTGTCCCAGATATCAGTGTGTGTTTTTCTGCTGTGGGCTGGGAGGCCTGACCACCCAAACAGAGCGGCAGGGGCGGGACACACAGGTGGTCCTGAGAGCGAACAGCGCTGCCTTGTCAGTCAGCGGAGCAGGAAAAGACGGATGCGTACACACAGATAGACGAACACACATGTATTGCCAAGACTTGAGATAAGGAGAAAATGAGAGGAAGCAGAGAAGAAAAAAACGAAAGCAATCTGAGAAGTAGAAGGAGAACAGAAAGAGAGAAGGAGTTCATTTGAGATTAAGACATTTAGACGCTGACGCTGATGTGAAGGGAAAAAACAATATGTTCCTCCCTGTAAAGCTCAGAGAGGAGTGGACAGATCTGGAGAGAGGGAGACGAAGGTCAGCCTCCTCATTAATCCAGATTAAATGGTGAAGGCCACCAGGGGAGGCAGAGAGAGAGAGAGCGAAAGACAGAGGAATGGAGTGATATAGGGGATAGAGGAGGGGGAACACCTGGGTCCCTGGCCTGAATCAGGGCCACCCAAACAGGCAGGAACCTCTGTTGGCTTCCCCTCTCTTCTTTTATCACTCCTCTCATTTTCCACATTGTTCTCCACTTCTTCCATTAATATCTGCCACTTCTTTGTGCACTCTGTCTCTCATCGCCAGCGTTATGTTCACTTCCCTGTGGCTGATGGATGCAAACAGCAGAAAAATCAACATCCATTACAGTACATTTACTTCACAGTCACTGTTTGACTAGATTAATGACAAATAAATGCTCCAGCCGTAACTTCTTCAACGCAACTTTAAAACACTTTCTTTCTTTAATTTCCTGGATGGCTAAGGATGAAACAAAGTGGGGGGAATCCTTTAGTTCCCTGATACTCTGAGGACTGAGGATGACCTTTGACCCTGACATGACATGGTAAAGTAGCCTTAGTCTAGTAGCTGTGTATGGCTTGTGGGGTTGCCATTGTTTTGCCTGCTCATATGGGAGTATTTATGTTTCTTCAGGGAGGCCGGTGACTGACAGTGGGAATGTGTTTGCAGGACGAAGAAGAAAAAGGAGTCGGTATGCTACCAGTGTGTGTGTTGTTTTGATTTAACCTAATTTCATGACCAAATTAAAATGTTGTAATAATATTGCAAAAAAAAGGAAACATAAAGGACGTTGTGAGAGATTGTGGGTAAAAGCACGACTGCCTGCAACTGTGTGAGGGTATGCATTTGTGTGTGTGTCCGGCCAAGCAGCTGGGGGATTAGAGGGTCCATGGGCCTCAGTGACCCAGAGGCAGTTCTTCATCCCTGGGTCACACAGCTGGCTTCAGCTTGGGTTGGAGGTGCATGTGTTGAGTGTGTGTGTGTGTATGTTCGTTGCTGCTCGGCCTGTGCCAACCTGAACTTCCCTCAAACCATTTTAAATGTCTGCAGAATATGAACTCTACATAAATCATGATTTCATTTGGCGGAGTTGAATAAAACATTCCCAGTGCTTCAGTGTCTCGGTGAGTTCGGAGTCTGAGTGCACGGCTGTGTTTGTATATCGCAAGTGTCACAGTGAGATCTGTGTTTACTTGTTAACTTACGTAACTTCATCAGGGAGCTTGTGTGCTACGTAGTGCACCAGTATGGGAAAGAGAGGAGGACAAAGAAATACAAACATGCAGGAGGAACACAATGAGCAGGAACAGACGTTAAACAGAGAGACAAAAAATAGAGAGAATGTTGCAACAGAGGTTTTCCATGTGTTAACCTGTCTGCTGCTACAATCACAGCATTTAAGTTACTTTTTTTAGGAAACGTCCCCCAGAGCTGGTTAAAAAACAAAAAAAAACATGCCAAACATGGCAGATTCCTGCTGAATTAAAACGTTGGTTGCCGTTGGTAATGACAATTAAAGGGGTTGAGTCAGTGCGGGTAATCTAGTTTGAAAAGAGCTTATGACAACAGAGACATGCAGACAGTGGTCGTGTTTTCATTCAGCTGTCATCGGAGTTTTGCGTGCACTTTTGAAATGTCAAAATAAAAAATCTAATTAAAAAATCAAATGCAAATGAGATGTTTCTGTGAGTGCAACAAATAAATAGATGGGAATGAGTGTGAGGAGGAGGAAATGGAAGGACTTTGAAAAAGAAATGAATAGTTGGCAGGTTGGTTTTTCCTCGTTGTTATAATCTAACGCACTAGTGATGATGAAAGAAGCTTCATCAGTAGCTCAAAGCTACAATTTTATGGGAGTGACAGTGGGGATAATATCACTGGGACGAGATCAGTTACAGATAAATGAAACTTAACCATTTGTCTACATTATTATTCATTTCTATTTATCATCTAAGCTCTTTTATATACAAGTGTGTAAAAAAGGTCTTTGAGTTTAATGTGAATAGAAAAAGACGACAAAAAGAGAAAGACAGCCTGTCCCTCTGAGGTCTATATGCAACAGCAGAGCGGGGTGTGATGTGAAGCACAGGGACAAACCAGAGTGGAGAGCTGTAATGACACACCGTGTAATACATCTGACTCACACGTTGAGAACATCAGCACCATATATCACACTTCTACCCACCCTCTGAGAGTGTGTGAACGTGTGTGTGTGTGCGGTGACTGCAAATAGCAGACTCAATATTACGGACATATTGATATGCATGTGAATACACGCTGGGAGTGTATATGATTACATAGTCAGCGGTGAGCGAAAAAGAATGTGTATGTGTGTCCATCTGGGACTGTGAGTGTGTGTGTGTGTGTGTGTGTGTGTGTGTTGCCGTTTAGGCACAGTTTCCGCCGTATGACAGTGAAGAATCTGGGTGTATGGGGATAGCGTGGGAGATAGGGGGTGGTGGGGGGGGGTATGCTGCACCTGCCTCTAGGAAATGGAAGGAGGAAATTAGTAACCCTCACCACCCCCTTCCGCAACAGCTCCCAGGCTCTTATTAGCCCCCCCCCCCCACACACACACACACTATCCTGGTGCCCCAAATACCCCTGGCCCCCATGAGTGCTTTACAGTAACTAGCCACAGACACACACACAGAAATTATAAATTCATCACCAGTGCTTTTCTACACAGCAGAGAGTTCATGAAAGGTCATGGTCTGACCAGCGCTCCGCCCTCTGTTTACAGTTTAAGGAAGTGTGTTTGTCGTCTTCTGTTCTCACACATCCATAAACAATTAGCACTCAGACAATTAACTGCACTCACCTAAATTACATTAGCATGTTTCACTGATTAGCGTTCTGATTGCTAAGATGAAGAGAACATACAGATGCATATGTAAACACATCTGCCCGTGACGTGCTCACCTGTTAAGGCCACTGACAGTGAGGAGACATGCATCGCATGGTAAATACATTAATTGCTCTGCACAAAAAAAGAAAGATAGAAAAAAAGAAGCAGCTGCTGCACCTCATTGCCAAACACTCCTCCACACACAGACATTGATATGCGTGTGTGCACATACTTTTCCTGGGTAAAATGTTTAATGTGTTATCATTTGCAGAGGGACCGGTGGAAATGCTTCCATTTAGATCACTCAATCTGAGCTTTCAGGTGCTGCTGTCAGCGTCTGTGTTCCTGCTGTCTAGATAAGTCGCGGCCAAAACGCTGTGGTCATCAGTTACTGTACAAAATGTTTATTTAAAAGATATAATGCAGCATATTTAGAAAGCTGACATATTCATTAGTGTATGATGCAGTCTCCAGATTCCCCAAATGTCCAAAATCTCCTCACGTCCACACATACACACTCTCGGCACTAATGGTGCTGTGCTAGCTACAGTGAGAGTGCTACAGACACAGAGCAGACCTGGCTGGCTCCACGGCAGAGGAAACCATTAGCCACTCTGGCCCTGGCCGTGGAGGCAGCTCTGCTAATCAAACCAGCCTATGTCAACAACAGCAGTGGAAATTGGCTCTCACCTAACGCGCACGTGCCTCATCTAAATGGGCCCCGTGTTTACACTCCCTGCCGAGCAGTGACTGGGAATGTGTACAGTATCTGTGGCAGGTAGCAGAGGGTCCGACTGTGACGTGGGAGTTTTGGGGCTGGAAATGAGAAGGTGAGGAGAGATGGCAGGCACCAGGGCAAACAGCCTGTGTGTGTAAACTACTCCACTCAGGAAGCTCAATGGAACATTTAATGACTCATTCATCATTTCAGAGATGTCATCATTCAGATGACTATCAATAACCATTTAATCTTTCATCTTATTCCACTAAATTTAAGGATTTTTAAGTCCAAGAAAACAAATTGCTCCTTTTCAGGGCTTTTAAAAACACATGTAGCTTTAAGTGGGCAGGTCAAAGGTTTGGGACTGACTTCTAGGACAAGAGGGAAAGTGAAACATGTAATGGAGACGTGCTGGGAAAAAGAAGCACAGTAACAGTTAATGATGGAAACAGATGGGACTCCACAAGTCATGCAATCCACAGTTCAGACTAAGTTCACTGTATACCTATTGTATTGTATTCTATTCAGGGCAAAGAAGAGAGCATTTGAATTCACGGTGACTCCTATATCTCCTCCACAGAGCTGCCCGTCCGTCTGTATTTGTGGGCTGAATGTCATGCAGACTTGTACATGACAGTCTTTGTATTTCTCTCTGAGCTCACAGGGAGCGCCGAGGCCTCAAAGTGTATATCCTTTGGTTTATTTATGAAGTGATGATTTCATTTTCCCATACACAGACCTGGGAGACTGTGGGAGAGAGAGAGGGATGGAGAGGGAAGGGCTTTCGAAGACAGCGGGCGAGACGAGATACAAAGAGACGTAGGAGAGATATAAACAGAGGCGAATGAAAAATGCAGACGGAGGGATTGATGGAATCAGGGAAAAATGCGGAGAAGAGAAAACGGGAAGTTATTGTAAACAGGTAGAGCCACTGGTGCCTCAGCTGTGCATGTGACAGCGCCGGCTAAAGCCCTTTCATTTCCTACTGCTGATTCCATTACGTTCTCCTGTGTCTGAGCACAAACACCGTAAGCTGGACAAATATTGCTGCCTCTGCACACCGAGGGGCCCCGTTCCTTCATAAAAGGACCCACAAAATAATAGAGGGGTCACAGCACCTCACTGGCAATCAAACAAAAATAATCCACACATTACTTTAGATGCTCTCGGGCTGCTTATTCAACAATAAAAGAGAGGAGGGGGTCACATCACCTCTTAAACCAATCATGTAGGGCCCCAGAAAGACGTTGGAGGCTGTTATGGGGCAAATGTTGAAAATCCTACAGTGGAAAAAGAAACGCAGGGAGCTCTCCTGGAGCCAAGAAACTAAATGAGTTGCAGAGACAATAACTCTAAGTGAATTGGGTGAGTTTAAAGTGAGTTATTGGACAGCTGGACGGCAGTAGGTGGGGAAACAGTTGATCACTTATGAAGCTGCAAGAAGCAGGATTGGGTTTTAATAAAGACGGGAGCGAACGCAGCGCAAATATGATTTCTCCGCTGACCTTGAAAAAAAGACGCCCGAGCCCCCAAACTACAGAGCTTTAACAACATTACTGCCCTGAAATGATAACGGACCTCTGCAATAAATATGGCTGTCCATCCGTGCTGGGTAGGAGTGAATTTGTTGAGAGCTTATTTCCAGTTGACAAAACCAGCCAGTGGAGCAGAAATGGATGAGTAAATATGAGTATTTTAGAGGGATTTTCATTTTTAATATTCCTCTCATCTTTCCTTATTTACTCATCCCGTTCTAATCAACAGATTGCTTTCACTTAGGAGGGGGCAAAGCCATTTATTGTTGTCTGTTCTGGGTAGCTACGTGTGTTGAGCCTGAATGTGGCTCATTAGGGCCTGAGTGGACACAGCCGGGGTGAAAAGGTTCCTGTGCAGAGACATGGAGGAGAAAACTGAGCAGCTGCAGGAGTGGGACGTGTGTTAGTGTGGGCACTTTTTCAGACAGGTCAGATGAGAGGCGTTCAGGGACACTTTCTCACAGACCGGAGGATGCTCAGCATGCAGAGGGTGATCAGAAAAAGTTGCTGCTTGCTTTGTAAAGGAGGGGCAGAGAGTGCTTAAAGCGTCCAGTCACTCCTCAGATGACAAGCCTGAGAGAACCATTACAATGACTGACACACACACACACATACATGGGAAATATGTGCTAGATCACTCAGATCCACCTGGATTACACAGACTGACACCCCCCCGGATACACAGTAAACCAGTGAGACCCCTCCCAGCCTGAGTCTCAGTACTATTTAAACCCATGTCTCAGGTCAAGTCTTGGTTATGAGGAGCAAATGCACTTAAAAAAGCCCTATACTACACACACACACACACACACACTTCTGTCCTTCTCAGAGGGTCATTTCCAGTGTCCAGATGCGACCGGAGCTTCATGAGGCCAGCGCGGTCCCCTGGTTGAAGCCCTGTGCTCTCTGACTCACTGGCCATCGGCTGCACATTAATCAGCCAATTATCAGCCCTGGCCAGCAACGTTGCTGCTCCAACCCGCTCCCCTAATCCAATCACCTTGGGGGAGTGGGTCAGGGGGTGCTCTGATTGGATAACCTGAGGCTGGGTCGCCGCGCCCATGACCTGCTGCTTTGAATTGGTAATGATGTTAATATTCTCCATATGTCCGTATGTGTGTGTGCATGTGTGTGTCTGTGTGTGCACATTTGCGTGTGTGTCCCCAAGCACAGAGCCTATCTGGAAGCTGAGCTGGACCCTAGCATTAATGGCCAATGGAGATGGAAGCAAGAGCCAAAATAGCACTATCACCCTCCCTGGGGCAAACCTCTCGACGCTGCCACTTCTAGCCCTCTTTCCAAATCCTCTTTCCCAGACTCTAGCCTGTCTTGTTGGCTGCTGTGCAGCCGCCCTTGGCGCTAAGTCCCAGGCTGAGGTCCACTTTCTTTCCATCAAGCCCCTGCTTCTTTGGCATCCAATCCTTCTGGTCCACAGAAACTCTTGAGTTGAGAGGTGGGAATAATAAAGGAGCCACAATTTGGGCTGCAGGATTGTGATGAGTAGTGTTTTCCAATACACTGAAAAAGTAAGTGGGTAACAGGGCAAACAAGACAAACAGAAATATATGGTGTTTGTTAAAGCTACAAAAATATTAAACTGAAAAACTAGAGGTTGAAAATATAAATTTAAGAGACGATGCCTTCATTAGTGGAGCTGTAATGTGCATGGACATATTGACTTTTAACAACACATTCAAGTGTTTGTCTGAACATCTTGATTCTGCCTCCATGTTATCCCCATCCTTCTCACCCTCTCTCCATATGCTCCCATCTGTGAGACGCTTTGCTGCATCTCCTCTGCTATCCACGCACACACACACACACACACAACACAAACACACATGTGCACGCACGCACTGACGCGCACACACTCACCTCCTTCACTCCCTCCCCTCCAGCTGCAGCCCAAGCCGGCTCCACACAAAGGCAGGCCAAATGTATGCTAATGAGAGCCAGGCCAATGGTGGAGCCGCACTCATTTTGAGAGGAAATGGCTTTCAATAATGGCGGCCCCCGGGGGGATTTTGCACAAAGTTCAGCTCCACTTTGAAAAATGCATTCAATTCACTGCTGTGTCTGCTCTCTCTTTCTCTCCTGTTTTTCCCCGCTCAATGAGAAAAAAAAAAAAAAAACATTCCCGGAATATATTTGAGTCCCCCCTCCTTCTCCTCCTCCTCCTCCTCTCGCCTCTGTAGTTATGCTGGGGGGTGTCACAGGAGTTTTTGGGGGCCGAGGAGTCATGATTTATCTTTACGGAAACATCACAAACGTGTGAGTTTCAATAGTGTTCACACACCATCCTGCCACATTTCCTCTGTCTTTTGTTACTCTTGCTTTTGCTCTTGTACTGAGGCGAATGTCTCCAGAAACATGTTAACTGTACTATATGCATTTCAAACAGACGACATCCTCTGGGTCTCGGGCCTAAAAATACTTCATAGAGGAGATCAACAACGGTTAAATAACAATGAGAATATTTCTTGAGGTAATAAACATGATTTCAACAGGATTTGTCATCGTTGTCAAGACAAGAGACTCTGATGGCTGCTGCTCGGATCTATTATGTAAATCTCAAACAACTGAGCGTCATTACATGAACTCTGTTAGAGTCTAGTTTTAGTTTAACTTTCATTCTTCATCTGAACTTTCCAGTGAACTTCCTTATCTATAATCTGCCAGAAACAGGAAGTTTGTATGTGTTAATAAAAACCTATTTGAGCCATTTTATATGCTGGAAAACACAGTTTAAGCATGAGCAAAGTGCTGAGGATGCAATATTTGGTTATCAGTTAATCCGCTGATTATGTTTCTATTTAATCCTTTTGTCTATAAAATGTAAGGAAACAAACAAAAAACTCACAGTCATAGTTCCCCAACGCCCAAGCTGACGTCAGATTTATCCAGCACATTTCACTGACGACGCTCCAAAACAAAGAAATATTACAAAACTACATGTTTTAGCAGCAGAAATGAGAGAACAAGTGTAATTTTTACCTAATTATTCACTTCAATAATGAAATTTCACCTTTTGTTTGACCAACAACGTAGAATCAACGACATTTAGCAGAAAAATTACAGAATTTTGCATGTTGACGTCGATAAACTACAGAAAGCAAAGGGCAGGGTTTAAATCTACCACCTCAGACTGTGATAAGATCATAAATGACTTTTTTCTTCTGCTACTGTGAAGGACAGTTTGGACTGAGCTGTCACTGGTCAGCAGACTGTCCCTCAGCCTGTCTGTCTCTGTTTGGGTTTGCCTCCACAGTTACAGTTGGCTAATCTCTCTGTCATGTCCCTCCCCCTCCCTCCCTCTCTGCTCTTCTCTCCCCCAGATTCTCACAACAGTCTCGTCCCCCTGAGCCAGAGCCGATGTCTGCGCTCCCTGGTGCCTGTCATATCAGGAGGGGCAATAACCCGTGAAATGACTGTTCTCTTTTTCTCACTCGCCTCCCCTCCATCCCGGTGTCCCCTCTTCTCCACATTCTCCTCCTCTCACTTTCCTCGCACCACGCCACTCCGCGCTCCACTTAGCTGTTGGGGCACAAACGTCGCGAGGAAAAAAAAAAGACGTTTGCACAGTTTGCATGTGCATACACACACACACGCACGCACACGACTTTGAATATTCTGGTGAGCTTTGACGCATGTGTGTGAGCTGCTGGGAAGGACTTATATGGAGAGGAGAGGAGTATGAGTGAGTGTACATATGCCTTTAATTTGACAGGAGAACATTTAAACAAACAAAAGAAACGTGTAGTTCCATTAAACCCACACTAGAGGTTATACATCCTTCTGAAGAGCAAACCATCCACTGTGTGTGTGTGTGTGTGTGTGTGTGTGTTTGTGCATGTGTGTGTGATCCTCCTGCCTGTGCCCTGCTCTCCGGAGGGCTGATCACTCCTGTTCCTGGGATGAGTAGACACTCCCAAGGCAAACACTCCAGATTTAATTATAAGCTCCAAAGAGGATTAGTCTGTGTCGTGTGTGTGTGTATGTGTGTGTGTGTGTGTGTGAGTGGGGGGGGGGGGGACACAAAGGGAAGGAGTGGCGAGAAGTTATCCCTTCACTGAAGAATAAAACAGACGCTCACACATGGCGGGCTCACCTGGGGTGTGTGGGGTACTGCCGCTCTATTTCTTCGTAGTGGTGCGTGGGTCGGGATTCACCTCCTCTTGGTACCATCTGTGAAGAGACACAGCACAGTGAATGAGTAAATATGAGAAAGCAAGGCACTGAACTCTCTGGAAGCCAACTCAGCTGGAGATCTGATGAAATACAAAAACTGCTACACGATCCGTTTGCAGATTTCTGGCCCGTTGGTGGTGGAGACCACACGTCCGCAGGCTATATATTTAACCTCGGTAACATCGCAGTCTTTAAGTTGTACTGTACATTGAGCATTTGAAGCATGTATGTGTCTGTGTGCAGCCTTGTGGTTTCAGTGGACACAAAACACAAGACATGGAGAAGTCGTGGAATGCCCCACATGTGGTAACGTAAACATGTGCAACCACATTTAAGCACAGTGCCCCTTCGATACACACACCACACACGTGTGTATACAGCTCGAGCAAACACACCAGTCACATGAAAAAAATTACATTCAGTGGGTTTTTTTGGGCAAAGCGTAGATCTGTCTTCCATCCACACACACACCAGGAAGTGATTGATTAAAGCCATGTCCACGCTGGGGGGGAGTACATGTGGGAACGCTCAGAAAGATTTTTAATTTTCTGGTCGTCCTCTGTCCACAGTTAAATGCCAAACGGTGAAGAGAGCCAGTAAAATCTCATCTACTTTGTCCTCCCAGGCATTGTGGAGCAGAAGAGCTGGACAGTCGCAGAGTCCAGGATAAAACCCTGGACTCTCCATGAACACTTACAGATGGTGATAAACTGAAGGAACGTTAAGTGGAAAAACACAACGAAAACAAACGTTCCATACAGGACGCAGTGCTCACTCAATGATGATGATGATGACGATGATGTGAAGCATGTGCTCTGCAGATCTTAACCTCCACCTATGGAGGATTTTGGATCGGCATAAAAGCACAAATGAAGAAGTGTCTCGGTGTCTCATGTCGTCAGTGCAGCCTCAGCCTGGGTGACAGAGCACCGAGGCTGCTCCGGAGGCTCGTGGTGATCCAATAGCTCGCTGAGACTACATTTGACACCCATCTGTGAGTCTGCTGTTCTTAATGGCACCAAGCTTCTGTTTCTGTCATCAAACGACTACATGAATATAAAGTGCTGATTTATCGCTGCTCATTAATGACGATCGCAAACCAATTCCAGCTGCCTCAGGTGGAATCGCTTTGTATGCTCACAATTCAATGATAACACCTGTAATATGTGGAAAACTTATTAAAGTTACTGATGTTTGTGCAGACAGAGGACCTTTTTGTTTATGTCCCTGAACGCATCATATGTTTAATGTGAAAAACACTGGAACATCTGAATCTGTGGGTCGGACCAAACAGCAGAGATAAGATGTGGTTTTGAATTTAGTTGCGCAAGTTTGGAAGTGGACTGAAGTCCACAAGGGGGGTTTGTACAAGCCATCCCTGCAGGCCAAGGAGGGGGGAGGCAGGGAAAGGCAAGGGACGGGGGGGCAGAGCAGAGCATACAGTTTCAATTATCTGTAATCTACGTTGTGGGCTCTGAGTTTTCACATACAAACACAGGCTGTTTACTCAATGGACATTTCATCGGACAAACACACAATACACCACTGTGGCGTAACGTGCACTGCACACACTCACACGCCGGCACACATACACACCAGCGGCCATGCGAACATGTCTGTATAAACAAGCAATCACGGCTTTGACAGAAACACACACATGGAAATCTGAAGAGGCGAAGAGCCATGCGTTTGATCCAGGCTATCAAAGTGATCACCCACTTACACACATTTAATATCACAAACACACACATGCCATAAAGAGCCTAAATGAAGCCATGCAGGACCACTTTATTGTTCTGTTTTGCATGTACATATGAGTTCAGACTCATTCTGCATGTCAATGTAGCAGTGGCACATTACCAGATATCATTAGCATGTCTCTGTAATGTAGGGAGCTCTAATGTCTCTGAATGGGAGCCAGGAAGTGAAAGCACATCAGAGCCATGGCAGGGGCAAGGCTGCTCCTCTATTCACTGAAGTGGCTTTGTGCCTGTGTGTGTGTATGTGTGTATGTTAATATTATGGTAGTCGGGGAGGGCAATGTGTGTCTTTGTGCAGGTTTAATATGATGTCGGGAAGTGAATGCTCCATCTTCAGATGCCAGTGTCTGTGTGTGTGTGTGTGTGTGTGTGTTACGTAGGGGACATTATGCAAAAAGCTGCATAATGTGAGGTAAAGGGGGCATTAGTCTCAGCAAGAAGCTGGGACTCAGGTGGAAGACCTTCTGCATGTGTGTGTGTGTGTGTGTGTGTGAAAGCCATAATACATCTTATAAGTAGGAGGAGAGAGGAAGAGAATGATGAGGAAGGGAGGAAATGTGTGTTTAGATAAAATGAGTGGATTTTTTTGTGAGTTGATTGTATTAACATAATGGCCTCCAGCCATAGGTCTGGATGATCCCTTTATTAACTCTCTCACACACACACACACACACACACACACACACACACATAGATTAGTGACGTCTGTCATATGGATGCATTCAGGCGGAAACCCATTTCCCCAATTTAGACAGCTAGCTTTAGTAGCAGATGATATGCCTTGAAACATTGCTGTGGCATTCACTCATATGCACAGACACACACACACAAGGAAACAAACACAAAACAAGTCTCAGTCTCACCATGGCAACTGGTAAAACAGCAATATGAAATTCAGCCGGGTTGAAGTGAAAATGCAGCAGTGAGACTTCAGAGGCGGCGGCGGTCAGCGAGCAGGGAGCCTCGTCTTCACTGCATGCCCCCGAGGTGGAGGGGGCCACGACACAAAGCTGAACGCAACGCAAGTTCATGTCCTCATCCTGAACCCGCTAACATCATATACAGTGCTGTGTACATCTACAGTGAGTGTGTGTGTGTGTGTGTGTGTGTGTGTGTGTATGTGTGGTTATCAGTGGAAAAGTTAATGCTTTGTGCAGACAGAAGCTGAGAGCCTCTCTGGACACACATGACGGGGAATTTCCTGTCAGGTGGTAAAACTCTAAAACTAAGAGGCTTCGTTAAACTCGGAGCTTGCTGCAGGTGTGTGTGTGTGTGTGTGTGTGTGTGTGTGTGTGAGTGTGCACTTTTTGTATAATTTAAATCCGAGCCTTTCAATTGGCAGATCGTCGGGCTTGATTTCAATACCTTCTCATCAGGGAAAGCAAATGAGCTTTAACGTATCAGAACAATCTCCTTATAAAGTGTATCATTTTGTGGAGTCATTGCGTTTGTGTGCTGCAATTCGAGCAGCTGACAAACGCCCCTGACAGAATGGTTGGCGCGTGTGTGAGCGTGAATGAGCAGAAAGTCATTTTTCCATTTTTCCAAATTAGAAAGCTCTGCCTTGACAGTGCCAGATGATAAGCAATGGAACACAACACACACACATTCACACACCCACACACACCAATCAACTCTAGCAGCACAGCTGTCGCATTCATCAGAAAGTATTGCCGGAGCTCAGGAAATGAATTTCTTGGAGCACTTTTGGATTTGCTGTAAATTTGCGATGCTCATATATACAAAAAGCCTCAAATGAGAGTCCAAGTGCTTTGACACAATGCCTGAGCTGCGCTTTCGTCCCGTGACTGAGATGCTCAGATTTGCCTTCTTCCAAACCGCTTTTCTCCACCGCCTCTTTTCAAACGGCATAATTAGCCTCCTGTATTGCCGTCTATTCCTCCTCGCATCCATCCATCCTTTTCTTTCACCCTCCCTCCCTCCATCCATCTTGGATGCTAATTAAGCACGTGTCTCAGTGTGGAGCCTCTGCCTGGCACCCCATGCCCACCTCCTGTTGGCAACCTCGCCCCCATGCCCTGGCACGATGAGGCGGAAATCACCCTTTATCCAGCCCCCTCTTCCCTGTGATGAGATTGTGCTGACTCCCCCATGGGAGGATAGGGAACAGATAAGAAAGAGAGAGGACTGAGCCCACCAGTGTGCATGTATACGTGCATGCACATACTCAATGTGATTCAGATGATAGGTTAGATTCTCTGTCCGAGCCCGAGGCCGGCCTGACCTGGCTCCAGGCCGTGGAGCAGGCCACTGTGTGATAATCATTAACATATATGTATTAACAGCCCAGTGATGTGATTGATGCACAAATAGGTGTTGTCATGTTGAAAGGCAAACTGCACACTTAGCTGGTTAATGTGCAGAAAGGAAACAGACTGTGATTACATCCTAAAATGTCACTGTCAGAGTTCAGGTTCATGTTTGGTGGCACTTGAATCACTCTCGCTAAAGGCAGCGTAGCTGATTGATCGATACCGTCTGTTTATCTTTGCACCGTTTTCTTCCCTTTTCATTTCCTTGTGTTGGTTTGCAAGGCGCTGTCCTAAATTTATACTGTTCTCTCGAATCGGCTTGTTGGCATGGTTACCAACCAACAACCAACAACTAGGAACTCAAAAAGGTCACAGCACCTCTTTTGATGTGAGTCAAGTCGGGTCTGTTGGCACACAAGATTATGCTGTATTATGTGACTGTGTGTGTGTGCGTCTGTGTTTATATCTCAGACAGGAGGCTCACTTGCCCCCCAGTGTACACTAAACACTCCCACACCTGGACCCGGCTCACTCGGAGCTCGTTAGCAGCAGATGGTACACACACACACACACACACACACATACACACCCGCACACACAGGGACCAAAGGTTACATACACTCAGACTGGAATGTGGTCTATTTTGGTAATAAGCCAATCTGCTGGTAATTGTCTTCATTGTTAGTATTTGTTTAGGCCTCAACTCTTGACCTTAGAGATGCTTTTTTTTACATTTACATACAGTTAGATTCAGACTTGGACTGTGTGTGTGTGTGTGTGTGTGTGTTTGTGGTTTAATCTCTTCATGAGGGTACAACAGGTAGAGTGAAAACAATGTCTAGCTCATTAGCCGACAACGCTCGCGATGATACCGCTGACCTCCATCATTTCCTCTGGCTCCGTGCAGACGACTTTATCAGTCTGGATACATTTCGCTCGTGCACTTTCAAACCGTTTACATGAATTCTAAATAACTTGAATGTGTTTACGTGCATCAGAGGACGCTGCCTTTCAAAAGGATGTTTTTACACTCTCTGGGAAATTTACTGATGTCACTGGCTCCTAGCGGACAAACACTCTGCCCAGCCCAAGAGAGTATTTGATTAGTTAAAGTGGCAATTAGCTTCAAAACATTATGCAACTGGACAATTTGTATCACTCTTCAGCTGTGATGTAACGTGTCAAACAAGTCGCTCTTTTTCTCTGAGGTGGCTGCATGAAGCATCTCGACTCTTGCATTAGATTATTCTGATTGTTAATAGGTCATCGAGACAAATTAGTGGCTTTTAAATAATCTGGAAAATTGCTTCTGACCTGCACATGTGCGTTCTGTTACCCCATCAATTTGTAATCAACATGCATCCTTAACCTGTTCCATGTGGGTCTGCGTGTGGCTGTGTGTGTGTGTGTGTGGCCATGGCAGTGGCCACGGGGTGCTGTTTATTTACTGGAGCTGTGTCCCTGTTCCTCTCCCCCTCTGTGGGTTTGTTTGCCGCCCCACTGTTCACTGAAATAACATCCCAGTACCCCTGTGAGTGTGGACGTGTGTGTGTGTGTGTGTGTGGCTGGCTTCATTCTACCCTCTCTCTGAAAGGTATGTCTTAAGCTCCCTTTTATACTGAGATTCTGCTATTTTGCTGTTAAGAAGACCTCTCATTATGTCACCTTTGTTTGTTTACACCGCAGCAAACAAAGGAGACATAAAGCCCCCCAGGGTGTGATTTTAGATGGAATGATTCAGTGTCGATCTGTCTCTGTGACTTCCTCCGCTGCTGGCATAAAGGCAGAACAACAATGCTGCCCATTTTAAGCTCGAACCTTTTTATAGATGAAGTGGAATAAAGTTGCAACATTCCCACCTTGAACGGGCTTGTGTAGACGAGGCTGCAGGGTGCGTGAGGAAGAGAGAGAGACAGCATTGTGTTCAGTGCAGCTGTGTTTGTGTGTGTGTGTGCATGAGCCTGGACACGGCAGCATCTTCTGACAAGCTCCACTTCCAGTTTTGTCAAGTCATGTGTGTGTGTTCTCCACAGCTCTCCACAGTCCTCTACCTCCAGTCACAGATTTGTGCAACTGGTGACGGAGGCTTTGATGAGCTCCTGGGCCCACTGCAAATGTCATGAGGTTGATCTGTTTGACCTTCAGACGCTTTGAAGTAACTCCTGCCAACTCTTGAACCTCAGACTGAGCTGCAGTGGATTTAAAGGATCAGTTTTGGGCGTGGGGGTATCCATGTTTGGCTCACGTAGGGTTTCCCTCAGTGGATGATGAAGTGGCCTGTTTAGCGCCTCAGCCTCTAAGAGTAATGGCTCCCGAGGTTCCACTGTCTGCGAGCACCACAACCGACATCTTGCAAAGAAGCAGCTCCTCGATTCAGCACCTAGCACCATGTTAATGTAGCGCTAATGTACGTGACTGCAGAGTTATAATGTTGCAGAAATTAATAAATAATAAATAAAATAAATAATAAAGCCTAAACGAACACACATATGTAACCAGCCTGACTGAAACCTTCTCTTTAATCCAAACAGAGTGGTAATGCGCTTTGAAGTGAGAGCGAGCACAAGTGAGGAGGAGAATGGGAGATTTCTATCAACTTGCAGACAGATCAGACTCTGCAGTTTGCCCGTAGGCCAGAGACAAGCTGTGGGGATGAAGACAGACACCAAATAAGTCCCTGTAGCCCTTCGCGGCCCAGATGGGGAGGAGGGAGAGCAGGTAGGGGAAAAAAAAACCCTCACCCGGTTGCTGTGCAGCATCGGAATGAAGTGACTTAAAACAAAAGAGAGGAGAGGGGGGAGGCAATGTGTTGAGCCTCAGGGATGAGCTGG
The DNA here is from genome assembly GCA_021432705.1 of Caranx ignobilis. Lineage (NCBI taxonomy): Eukaryota > Metazoa > Chordata > Actinopteri > Carangiformes > Carangidae > Caranx > Caranx ignobilis. Next base: position 20,778,991 of record MU269989.1, read on the forward strand.
AGAGACAAGGACAGAGAGGAGGAGTCCGTGGATGGAATCGCTCATTGTGACTTTGCCAAGAGAGAGAAAAAAAAGGGGGGGTGGAGAAAGGTGCCATACATGTGTGTGAAAACTCTTGATAGCAGTGGGTAGACGCATAATGCTGGAATGAGATGTTCACTCTTGTCTTTGCCTCCCAAGAGTGTGAGCAAGAGTTCAGACGGTGTCTGAGTCTGTGGGTTTTTAGAGATATTGAGGGAGGAGGTGCTCTGGTGCACACCAATCAGACAACCCCAGGGTCAAGTCTGAAATGACACAGTTGAGTTGTAAAAATGAATGAATCTTCAGCAGATGGGAAGAGGGGTTAGCAGTGTCCACTCTGATAGGACGGCGCAGAACTCTTACAAGAGCAAAATACATTATAATTGTTGGAAGCAAACTTTGACTGTATCTTTTCACACATTTGTTCATCAACTTTTGGCTCCACCCCCCATGACCCTGAGAGAATAAACATCAGAGCTACTAGGTGGATGGATGGATGAGCTCCACATCACTCTGAGGGAGCCATATTGGTAACAGCAAAGTCACACTGTGGGAAATTAGCATAACTTCCACTTGTAAACGACAGTGCATAACTTTACAACCTGACAGGGGACTGAGACATGAATGACAGGTGTGATCAGTGAGAACGGTGGCTGAGACCGACCAACACACGTCACCCTGAGATGCAGATGAGTCTGAGACAGGAGAAACATCTACAGGCCAAACACATGACACACTCTGCAGTGTCAAAGGCACTACACATGCATGACTGTATGTCTAACAGCTGAAGATCAGTAGGTGATTCCCACAAACAAGAGCATCCACTGTTTGAACACAACGCTGCATTATCTCACCGCATCCTAAAATTGGGCTGAATCTCTGCACTCGGTGACTTGTAAGGAGGAGAGGTCGCTGCAGCATGACTTCCATTTCATAATCATCACCCTCACCCTGACATTATCACTGACTGCTCTGCTGTGGAGCTCCGTACCTCCAGCCTTATTCCTCCCCTGTCATTTTCCTCCTCTTTAGCCTATTTTTCAGTAGCTGGTCACAGTAGCTTGTTCAGGATTATTCCGGGGTGTATGATCCAAACACTAACTTGTGGTGGGGCCTGTGCAATTATACAGGGCCAGAATAGCACTCAGCCTGCTCTGGAGAGTCAGGGAGCGATGGGTAGCCTTTAATCAGCGTGGGGCCTCCGCTGCTGCACAGCACTCGTGTGTGTCAGAAGCCTAAGATGTGTGTTTTGGATGTGAGTGTTGAGAAAGGCGATCTCAGAGGGGGTCACAAGGAAACTGGGATCAGGAGACTGCATTTCTTGTAATTACTGAATTATGGGATTTTCTCAAAAAAAAAAAAAAAAAAAAAGATTTCGCACGTGTGTGTGTGTGTGTGTGTGTGTGTGTGTGTGAGCTGCCAGCATAGAATTGGCTGAAGCCCCCTGCAGAGAAATGAACTCTGAAAGTGGCTTCAGTTTGGCTACAGCTGTAGTTTACAGCCCTTTGATGGTGACTGCATGTGTGTGTGTGTGTGTGTGTGTGTGTGTGTGTGTGTTGCCTTTCCATGGTCGATCATGATTGTGTGTTTTCAAGTGTTTGTGGTGTGTTACCTCCTAAAAAGTCTGTTATAAAATGGGTGTGGGTGCTGTTTCACATGTTCATGTTTAGTATATGTACTATTTCTGCGTAGATGTGTGTTTAACGTGTTAGTACATGAGGTGTGTGTGTGAGTGCGTGAGTGTGTGTTAAGTCCGTGGAGGCCACATTAAATTTCTAAAATTGTGCGAGTTTGTGAAAAATAGAAAGTCCCACTTAATCCAACCAGCTTCATGATCCAAGTCCTTCAAATGTGGCTTTTCTCGTGGGGAATGTGTGTAAGAGAGGAGAGTGGGAGAGATATTGAATGATTGTGCATGCTAGCCAGTTATCCTTCACTCGTTCCTCATTAAAATGGTGCAGGTGCATCAGAAAAGCCTCAAATCCACACACACACACACACACACACACACACACACACAGGGCATATGCTAACCTGATTAACACAGACATTAGACTAACATTAGTGCAGCCTCCTTCGGAGAAACACCCCCGAACAGCTGCTCTCTCTGTCTCACCTTCCTCTATAAGCGCAAACCACCATCCTCGGCCTCCTATAGTCACCCCCCCCATTCATCTTCTTCATAAATCTACATTTTTTAACAGTTTGTTTGGAAAAGGCGTGGAGATGGCGAGAGACAAGGACATATGAGATGGAAACAAGGAAACAAGGCTTGATGGAGGGAAAACCTACGACTGCAGGAAGGACTGAAATCATCAGGTGAGCAACAGAGCAACTAGCATACTGTACCGACATGAAGCATGGTTAGTTTGATTTGATTGGCTGAACGTGCAGAAGGTCTCAGTGTAGCTGATCAGGTTTGGGCACAGCCATAAAACCAACAGCTGTAAATCATCAGCTCATTCCTACTGGTGCTGGTTTTCTCTCAGACCAGAGAGACACTCCAGCAGTGCGGGTGTCTGCCTCAGTCTTTCACCTGGTCTACATGTACCACCACTTCTTCTTTCTCCTCCTCCATTCCTTCACTTGTTCATGTCACTGCCTCCATGTGTCTGTCAGCTCCTCCATCCCATCTGTCTCCTCCTCGTGCCAATCCAGCCCCCCCCCCGTTAGATGTGCTGTTTCTCATCCTTCCCATCTTCCCCCTAAGGCACCTCTTTAAGTCTTTTTTTTTTTTTTTGCTACAATGCTGCTTTGTTGCTTTGTCATGTTCCCACTTTCTCTCTATTTTGTGCTCTCTCTTATAAACACTCATGTCTCTCTCTCTCTCTTGCTGCCACTCCCCATCCCTGCTTCCCATTCCCCTCATTTACTTGCTCCCTCGTTCTCTCTTGTCTATGTCTCTCCCCGAGGTCCGCCTCTTGTCTATGAAAGCGGCTTTCTGCAGGGCTGCACTACTTTTTGTTGCACCCCCCACAGTGGGCACACAGCTGGATGAAGCTGCCAGCGCGTCCATTACACCTGTGCTCAGTGTGAGTGCGTGTCTCCGGCAAGTGAGACACAATGAGTCTGCACTGTGCACAGAAGACAGTGTGTGGTACACGGAGGTACTTGTCAGGTGATGGTTAGTCACTGGGGCCCAGTGGGTGCCAGCTAAACCAGTATACAAAACTAAAGATCAATATGTAACCACGAAGGGCCTGCAGACATATTTTGAAGCGTGTTACCAGATAGTAACTTTCTCCATTGACTCCATTTCTACCACTGAAGTGGCAGCGAGTTCACAGATGAATACGTGCGCATTCATTAGGGCTGGGGGCGCAAAAACCATCCGGGCTTTTGCCTGTGGGCATGAAGCACCCCGCACGGATCACCAGCGCCTGCAAGTGTGTGCGCGCCTGCGTGTGTGTGTGTAGGCCATCTATCACCGTGACAGGCTGGTGCGTGTTTACTTAATGATGTGGGGGTTTATTTATGAAGTGATGGCCGACGTGTGGGAGGGAGAGGAAAAGTGAGAGAGGGGGGAGCGATTGAGACAGCCTGAGGATGTGACATTAAAATATCATCAAGGTGATGGATGTCCACACACACAACATTAGAGAGAAGTACAAAAAACAGCTGCGCAACGGATGACAAGTCGTATCTGGACTTGAGAGTGTGTCTGTGTGTGTGTGCGTCTCATAATGACTGAGTGTGTAGCTGCCGTGTGTGGTTTTCTGTGACTTCTGTGTTCATTAAGGCGTCACGTACTGCCAGTGTTGTTTACGATTCACAGGGTAATGAGTTGAAGATAAGATGCATGAGTTCATGTGTGTGTGTGTGTGTGTGTGAGAGTGTGCCTTCCTCCTATACAGTGTGTCTTTGTCGCCCTGGGTAAACAAGGTTCTGGTTCACAGTTGTTTCTTTCATTTCAGCTGGCCGTGTTATGCATGGTCAGCTATGATGCACAGGCAACAGAATATTACATTATAATAAACATGCAATGACATGCAATGAGGAGCAAAGGAAACAAAGACACACTGTGTGTTTGATGTGAATCTTCCAGCTGCATCACTGACAGGAGGTAAATCATTGATCCTGGTCAGTGGGATGTCCAGTCACAACCACTAGGGGGCAAATAGGCCAACAGTGAATGCATGAAAGAATGAAACCATGAATATATGAGAGGAGTAATTTTGTGTTTTCTGTAATTTCAAGAAATCCCAAAGAAAAACCTCAAGGAACCTTTAAAGATGAATGACAATGTGTTCAGAACTTCATAATAGGAAAACAGGGGAGCGGCTGGAAATACAATCAGCATCACTCTATCTGGCAGATAATGTAAACATCTGGAACTGAGAATAATTTCAAAGGGGAAACTCCACAAGTGTTACACATGAAGACCGGCCATGAGCAGAAGCACTCTGCCTGTGAAATCAGTTGGATATGGCTTCTGTCAAGTCTGAGAAAATAACCCCTAATGTGGAGGTCTTTTGCACTTGATCCAAAAGAGACTCGTGGAAAATCAAAGTGTGTAGAGACAGCCCCAATCTAAAAGGAACCAGAAGACTGTCAGGCCCGCTTCAGACACATCCGCTGCTGGTGAGATCTGGTTCAGAATGCAGCCGCTCCGAACAAACCTAATTGAGAGGGAGCACCGACACTGGCAGCAGTAGGATGCCACTAGTTAAAACACGCGCAGCGGAAAAGAGCAGTGACATGTCATTTTTCTCCTGCACCGATATGATCAGAGCTTCAGGATCCATGTGGGTTTTAGTCATACTGAAACATAAGCTCGTGATCCATCCGACAAGACCTTATGCAAAATGTAGCTCGGACTTATTCCAGTTGGAGCCCCACGTCGGTTCTTGGGTACTTTAAAGACTTTTATTCTAAAAGAACTGCGAGAAAATGACCCCCAGTGACGTTATCACTGGTTATTTTAAGTTAATGAATTCATATGAGAGATTCTGTCACAAAGTAGTTTTAGTAAAAAAACATGGCCAATGAAAAGATATAACTAGTTGCATCGTGGGAAATGTAGGATCCAGCATTTATGGACTTTTAGAGATTAAAAACTGACTATCTTGCCCTGTCAGTGGAGTATCCCATTAAAAGGTGACAGAGAATAATTCAAATATGAGCTACTGAAATAAAACTATCAAGATCAGTCTCTATAACAACGATGTCTCATCTCAAAAGTCACTCCTGACTTACCTTATAGAACAAAGTCTATAAAAAGAGACAGCTCATGTACTTCAACAGCTTAATTGGCCATCAAGGCAGTACAGAGAGCCTATCATTAGCATATGGAGAAAACAGAGAGAGAGAGAGAGAGAGAGAGAGAGAGAGGGACAGTGTGATTGTCATAATTACAAGTGTGACCTATCCACAGACAGGGAACATGGAGGACGGGTCAAATTAGAGACAGATAGATAGACAAGAGACACAGGGGGAGAGGGGTCAGGGGAAAGAAATGAGGAAGGGACAGGAAGTCCTTTCTGAAGACACACACATCCACACACTAAAAGCCAGCAACACCCTCTTCAATGCAGCCCACACACACATCTCCACCTGTAGATCATGTAGATGTACCTGCTGAGAGAAAACACCGAGACATAAATAAATAGATGTCTCCGTCTTTTCATTCCTGCTTTTTGTTTACGTCACCTCAGGTTAGTGTGTTACCCAACATCCTCCAGCTCGGCAGAGCAAATTGAGACATTTGCACACACTCTTCTTCTCTTTCAAACACGTACGAGCCACTCAGAGAGGGAGAATGGTGCTCCTGGCCTTGTGTTGTGTGGAGAGCGCGGGAAAAGAAAAGAAAAAACTCTTTTTAACCATTCAAGGCTGCAGAAATGGCTGAGCATAAAAGAGCTGCGCGGCGTGGAGATAGTGGTGGCGGCTAAAAGGTTGATCACATAAGGCTGAGGCTGGCAAGCGGCACCACGCTCAAGTGCTCTGCTTTTATGCTCCTCTCACTGAGAGAGAGAGAGAGAGAGAAAACAGGTAAATGTGAGAGGAGTAATGTCCAGGTGTTAACTTCAGTCTGAATGTGACCCACCGAAAATAACCTGCAATTATTATTATTATTTTACTGACATGACAGAGGAAACATTTAGATCTGCTCTGAAGTCTTCCTGAGACTGTGAGGCTGAAGTGCTAAAGTCATTCTTCAGGAGGTTTTATGTGTGTTTATCAAAGATGAAGATGGAGCCGTCTCATCTGAGGAGGTGGAGGATTGTGGGTAACGCATGAATCCGAGCCGACACAAACAAGTGTGAGGATAAAAGCTCAGGCTGTGGTCAGAAAGTCTATTCATGTCTCTGCTTATTCTTTTGGTGGTCATCTCTCCACAGGGTGTGTGTGTGTGTGTGTCTTTTCTTCAATCTGTTATTACAGTTTGAATGTGATTCACCTGTCGACTCTCTTTTACGCAGAGTTGTCTTATTTTCCAGCTGCTTGGAGATCATATAAATGCTGATGCCTCATCTAGGTTGCATTCAAATACCATTCTATACAAAGAATAATAGGTTTTACAGGCAAACTCCTCACACAGACATTCATACACCCACACACACCAACACACACACACACATATATATGATATTGTTAGACTAAAAATATTCTTTCCCAGTCATTTGTCAGCCATCCTGTTGTGTTTCGACATTCCATTATCATCTTTTGTCTTTTTTTGTACCTTCCCGGATGTTTTACTGTTTATGTGTTTCTACTCTCACTGTGTGTGTGTGCGCGGGTGTGTGTGCGATCGTGAGCGGGGTGTTTCATTATCAGGCTCCTCAGGAGAGGAACCCACCGCTGGTTTTTTACCGTGGACGCCGCTGTCTTTTTTTGGGAGAGAAATAACAATCAGATCAGAGGTTGCGCCTCACACTTGCTGCGCTTTAATTGCATCAGAGTTCGGGTACTGACTGAGTCACGGCGAACCGAGGCACAAACACATGCTGCAGTGGGATGTGTAATGAGTGACGAAGCCCTTCAGGCCTCAAAGAAGGCGACTGTGGCGTGTGTGTGTGTGCCTAATGAAGACTCTGGGCTTCACTGCTCAATAAACAGAAACTACAATAAGCGAGGAAGCGAGCACAGCAGGAGGCAGGTTGCGGCAGGTGATTGGGTATCGGCGATGCCGTCGGTAAATCCATCCCATATTTCCCAGATGCCTCTGCTTCTCTCTTTGTTCAGTTGTGTCATTTAATGAAAAATAAATCTGGCTCTGAGGAAATGTTCTTTGCAAATCGCTGCGACCAGATTCGGAGATTCAGATCCAGATCAAAGTGTGATTTTCTGCATCCTTGGGCTCGCTATTAAAAAAATCCCATTTTAAAATGCCTGATAAATGGCTATTGATTTCCATGGCGAGTATGCTGAGTTCGGGAGTATACGGAGGTAAATGAAATGATTCCTCAGGCTGGATCAATACGGGTTCAGGGACATTTAGGAGTGCAGCTTGGTTAGGAGAGGCAGCTACAGTGAGTCATTTCCGACCATTGTTGTTCTTGCCAAAACAAGAAAAAAGAAAGAGGGTAGAGCGAGTTAGGACCAGACAGCACCATCAGAGAGGAGGAGGAAAAATGGAGGAGCAGTAGCATAAGAGAGGAAGAAAGAGAGAAGGTTGCAGTATAGAGCGGAGAGAGAGGGTGGATGGAAATGTCACCGGTCTAATAGATCTCTCCATAAACTAAATGAGGATGAGAGCGGGCGCCGCCTCGGTGGCACACAGCACCTCAAAATGTTAACAAGAGAGCTGAAAATAGACAGAGACAGGCACAGGGGAAAACAGGCTGGGCAAACAGGAACACTGGAGAGCTCTGGAGACAAGTACATAAACACCTTTTCCCCTCATTTAACATTTCAATCTTTTAGACTCTTGTCTTGCAGAAGAACTCGACATCAAAAAACATTTATTTGTCGATGTTGAAACTTATTTTCCGGTTCCAAAACCTGGGTGACACTCCACACAGGTGTGTGTGCGCACTCACCCTGTGTGGGTCATTGTCCAGGACTCGGCGTCGTGCAGCGTCCAGCTCCTCGTAGACCGGAGCAGCTCGGGGTTGCTGGTACTCCCTGCGCAAGCCATGGTATCGCTGATCGCTGCAGAGAGACACGGAGAGGAAGTGGTTAATGACAACAAACAAAGCAGAGAGAAGCAATAATGTAAGTAAATGAGGAACAAGCTCATCTCATCATGGCCTTAAGGTGGACTTAAGTGATTATTCCACGGCTTTACAAAAATGAGTTTCATGATCTGAAGGTGTTCATTTGAGCAGGTTTGATTTTCTGGGAGTGGAAAAAAGTGAAGAGCAACGGCAAGTGGAACATGATACATCCATCTTCATCCTTTGTTAAATCCACTCGTGTTCTTTGGCTTCGCAGTGACAACCCCTGACAGTGCAGGGAGACTGACAAGCAGACAGATAATATCCACAAAGTAGTGCCTCTGAGAAGACATCAGTGCCTGCACTGAACTTTCTGCAGCTGACAGAGGAAACCAAGAGAGAGAGCGAGAAAAAAAAAACTGCACAGACACGATATAAAAACATTTGATGGATGTGCCTTTTCACTTTAAAGTCACACAGAGCGATGGGGCTGCTCTGCTGCTCTGAACTATAGAGTCAACACCCAAATGATCCTGCTGAATTTGACCTTTGCAAAGAGACCAAAAGGTGAAAATGAAGAATATATGAGCAAAAATGAGGAAAAAAAAAATAAAGGAAGGAAAAGAAAAAGTGGCACCAACTGCCAGAGGAGAGATAAGAACTCAGGACAGAATGGGGACAAAACTTAAAGACATCATCATGCTCACTGGACCTTACTGCTAGATAAGCTTCACACACCTCAGAGTACAAACCTGGGCGGACATAAACCAGGCTGTGGCACACACACACATACACATACAGAGACAGACAAGCACGCACACAAAAGGCAGTGGCCAAAAACCTGTGCAGCTGGATGAGCACAATCCTTCAGGATGTGCAACCAAAGTATGACACAGTGTTGTCATTTATCTCTGTTTACTGACTGCTGTGGAAACAGGGATCTAATATTGACACTGATACGGCGTCCATTTGCTATTTCGTCCTCAGAGGATTCATGCTGCATAAAAAAAAAAGTAACACAGGGAGAAAAAGCAAACATTTCCATCCTTCCTCTGCATCTATGGAACCCAAACACCCAGAACAAGTACACAGGAGGAAGGCTTTTGTCAGACACATACAGCCTTCATCAAACAGCCGCTGCGCCTTACATCCTAATGGTCTGACCTCCAGGCAGATATTGACCGAGAGCGAGTGAAGGAGAGAGAGTGGGCTGAGAGACAACGGCCAGATAGGGAAGTTCATTAGTGAAGTATGTGGCTTCCATGTTTTAAGTCATCTCTAGTGACTGTGCCTTTAATTAGAAAATCTGGCTGAGACTGTGAATGTACGTTTGGGTTGGTGAGCACAACCTCGGGAATGCATAAAGGTGTGTGTGTGTGTGTGTGTGTGTGTGCGCACTTAGTCCTTGTAATTTGGAGTGTGGGAAACACTGACATTGTTTTTACGCCTGTGTATATGTACCCTGATTTAATGCAGCCCGCCTTCTACCCGACTCAGTGGGACAGAAGGCTGAGTCATGCACACTCCTGTGCCAGTGTGTTGATATGCAAAGTGTTGCTATCATTCTACACAGACATTTGTGTGTATATATATATGTGTGTGTGTGTGTGTGTGTGTATTTCAATCCTGATTTGCTGCCATGAGGGAAGAACTTTCCAAAAGTTTTTGTGCTGCTCTGAAACGCAGATGCTCCTGTTTTATAAAGATGGATATCAGAGGAGACATGAGGCCCAGCACTGAGCTAATTGTTGCTTCTTCAGATTGGTTTAATGGCTGGTTACAACATGCAGCTAATCAATACTAATCTTTGCCCCCCACCCCTCCCCCACCCCACCCTGCCCAAAGTGCTGCAGACAACCTTGCTGTTAAGGATATTCACACTTAATCTCCTGTATTATTTATTCACCTATTACTTGCTTTTTTATGACTTACTCACCCTCTGCCGCACACCAAACCACCAAACAGACCCTCAGAGAACAAACGCATGGAAGCCAAGTTTTCCACACCACCCCTCTCCTACCGAACCCATTAGCCAATCCCTGGGCCCGTAATTAAGGCTGCCATTTTGATTGAGCGTGCGTGTCGCTCTCCAAATGAAACAACACTGTAATTATCTCATTATGCCTTGGCCTCCATCACTGACAACGCCAAATATTATCATATTAATAGCTGAAGACAGAGGCTGATTCTGGATAAAACATTAGGAAAGAGAGAGAAGAGGTGTGGGTGGGGTGGGGTGGGGTGGGGTGGGGGGAGTGTTGAGGTTTGTTGAGCAGCAGTTTGATGGGTTGACAATTCAGCAGGTTGCTTTGCCTCTCCAAACAGTGACAGAAGAGGGAGAGAGGGACATAGACGAGGGTGCATGTGCGTGTGTCAGCATACACATTTGCATGTCCTGTACTTTATGCGTGTGTGTGTGTGTGTGTGTGTGTGTGTGTGTGAAGGCTCCCCTGTTGTCATCAGCAGCTAATAACTGCAGCTGATTGCCTGTCTAGAGGCCTGAAGCCAGTCACATAAACACAGCACACCTAAGCTATAGTGATGTACAATTATCTCTGCAGAGCGGTTTGATGTGAGGCTGTGTGTGACATCAACACAGAAAAGAAGGAAGGATGGAGGATGAGCAGAGTGTGAGAAGCAGAACATCTTAGATGATGATGTGTGATGTCTATAAAATAAACTTTATTAAACCTTCAGAATGGAAACCAGTTTGATTGTGCAGGGAACCAGAGTCTGTGCTTTGATTGTCTTTGCACAACCCGCTTCATATGTGACATATGGACTTCTCAGACTGACATGTAAATCCTCCAGACTACAACAACTAATCAATAAATCAATAACAAGCCTTATTTTGCCACGTTAGCTCAACCACAGAGGTTGATGCCACTTGAATCGGATGAGTTATTCCTTCAAGTATCACATTTCATCCATATTTCAGAGTATCTGACTATGCAGGTTGATCTGACGCCGCACTGAGGGAAGGAAAAACTGGAGGAGGATGGAGACTGAGGGAGGAGAGGGAGAAGATGAGACACCAGAGCAGGAAATGAAAGATGCGTTAGAAGACAGAATGAGAGCAAAGCCAAACAGCAACACAAAGACGAGAGATGGAAACTTGGAAAAGAGTGAAAGAAAAAGCAGGAGAACTGGAGTGAGAACAAAACCGACTGTCATATAAAAGAGAGAGTGTGTGTGAGACGAGCAACCATCCCGCGGTGTTAGTCAGTGTGAGGGCAGACTAATTAGGAAGTGTGTGCTGCCGCCGGCAAGTTTGGTGACTTCTTCTTGCTGTGGCCAGCTGATTTAAACACAACACACTGGGGGGAGAACGGCTCAGGAAGGCAGCTTTTTCTCTGCTGCCTGCTCGCTGGAGGTAAGCTCACATCAAAGTGCATGGTCAATGTTTCGTTTCTCCGTGTAATACTGGGAATAGAATTGGACAGAAACTCAGTGGAGCTCCAAAATGGAAGCAATGGGAAAAACAAAGAGGTGCTGCTTTGTGCTCCGGCTGAACGCTGGTCTGTTATCAGCCCCTTTGAGTCTAACTCAAACCTACAGGAAAAAGCTGTGGGTGTTCTGTGGATTCACAACTGGACTTATAGACGATCTGTCAGAGAAGGCCTGGATACCAACACTGCCCTCATTTAAAGGGATATATTATAGTTTTCCAGTTATTGGACCAAGAATGGAAAAAAAAATATTTCTAATCCTTAATTATCATCATCAAGCTCTTTGTTTGGTTAAACTGACCAAAACTCAGACACTGATTACTGGTCAGCTGCACACTGACCACTGTGCGGCCCAGCGTGTCACACAGCAGACACATTACTCATCTTGGATCTGTTTCCTGTGCACAGCCATAAAAATGAAACTTAATTAACTCACAATCTAACACTAGTTTCCCGCAAGAGCCATTTCAATCTGTGTGTAACTGACCGTGAGCAAAACAAAAGCTGGAAGCTGCACGAACGCAAAGAGAAAACATTTTAATTGTCCAGACAAAGAGACTTAAAAAGGCACTGAAGACAAAAAAAAAGGTCCTCGATGTTTTGTTTTCAAGGGAACGAGACATTCTTCCTCTTTGAGCTCTTCCTCACGCAGATGCTACCTGACAACTAAATCCACAGCTGAAAAACACAACATGTACTTTCTGTCTGTGATACAGAGGAAAAGTGAATTTGCATCTGCATTAACAGGACGTCTCTTTATATAACAACTGCTTTGCACCTGTTGCACACACACACACACACCTTGTTGCTTTTCTTTTCTTTCTATAGGGAAGTGAGACTTTGTCTGAACACCAACACTGTTCAAGGCTCATGAAGGCACCACAGCTACATCCAGAATTACCTGGTGGCTGCTTTTTAAATATATTTCAATAATTAGTCAGAGCTGTCTGGAGTCATTAGAGAAAGGGACTTGGGGATCAACTCGTGCCTCAGCTTGAACCACAGTGAAAATCTGGGCGCATGTTCACTCAAGTGTCATTTACCTGTCGTAGCTTACAAGCTCACCTTCCTCCTTCCTCGCTCTCTGAGCTTTCTAAAAACACACACCTCTTACATCTCTCCTCTTTGGCCTCTCTCTTTTCTTTGCTGCTCTTTCATCTCATCTCTCTTTTTCTTGCTCCAGGTACAAAGAGTGCCTTCTGGCTAATAAAATTTGACAAGCATAGCTAACCTTTTTTCTCCACAGGTCAGACTGTAGCGCTGCCTCTAATCAAATGTGACGCCCATCACGGCACACACCTGCCATTGAAGGCCTAATGAAAATGTCCGACAGTAAATTAGTTAGACAGCACTAGAGCCATCCTCTGTTGAAGGCCTTGACAGGAGGGGAGTGGGTTTGGGAGGGCCGAGCAGGGGGGGGTGGGTGGGGGCAAAACTATGCAAACACACATGGCCTGTGCATGAAGGCAGAGGCATGCACAGTTCCTCTTGAAAACATTTAGATAATGCTAAATGAACATAAGGGATTTCAGAAGCTCACAGCATCTCCCACGTGTGTAATGAGCACATTTCTTCACCAGCATCATTAAAACAGTGTCATGTAAAAGAAGAAAAACAGACGCCTTGTTCCCTTGGAAACAATAAAAAAAAGTCTCACACACCACAGCTATGAGCATAAGGTGCCCTGAAATTGGAGAAGTGAAAAGTATGCTCGTTTGCACTTCAACACATAACGGCGGCTAAGCTTAGACCAGTCATTTTTGTGTAGTGGTATAAAAACTCACCGGACCACACACACAGCATTGTTGCTAGGTTACACCGTGCTTCCTACATGTGGGTGCCTGCATGTGTGTGTGTGTGTGTATATCTATTTCTGACCGTGAATGAAAGGCACAGGTGGAGGTGTGTGGGGAGAGGTGGGAGGAGGAGGGGAGAGGGAGGGGGGAGGAGGTTGTTCCAACCCAAACTCATGGCTGGATGTGTGTGTTTTAACAGATGTCACAGACTTTGTGAATGAGTGCCCTCGCCCAAGTCGCAGGTGGTGGAAGGTGAATGGAAATGCCGGAGCTGGCAGCGAAGGGAGCCTGTGTGAGTGGTGGATGTGGGATGTGAACAGGTGTGACCATGGGACACACCTGGGCTTGTCCAAAAGTGGTCACATTTAAACACAGTGGTGTTTAAAGGCCAATTACATCACTACAATTACTACATCACTACATCACTTCAATTTACTGGGGACTACTTTTCTCTGTGGATTACCACAGATTAGTGACTGTTACAGTGACCCTGGTTTGACCCCAGCTCCAGGAGCTTTGTTGCTGCTTGTCCACCTCGGCACAGACGTCACATGAGAACCATCATGGCCGCCCACTAACAACATTATTGGACATGTATTTCTGTCTCTCCTTGTCTCCGGGGATGCCCCCTACACATGGAGCTAACAAGCCAAAGAAGGCCCCTCATTCATCATGCTAATGCTAAAGACGATCTAATATACACTAAGAGCAAACACCGGAGGGAGAATGGACAAGTGACGCTGTGAAAGAGACACCGAGACAGAGAGAGACTGAGGGAGAAAGTGAGGAGAGGGAGAAAACAGGCTGGTAATGAAGTACCCACCACTAGTGGATGAGAGCTAAAGTGGTCTAACAGATCTGTCAGGCTGCTAGACTGTGGCTAATTATCCCTCCTCCTCTTTTGTCTGCATCCTCTCCTCTGTCACTTCTTCCCTCTCGAATTTACTCAGCCTATCTAACACATTTTCTCCTCTCTCTCTCTCTCTCTCCCTCCGTTTTGGCTCTGCCTTTCTTCCCTCGTTCCCTCCACTCTTTTTCCTGCTTTCTCTTTTCTCTCTCTCCCTCCGTCTGTCACTCCTTTCCATTCCCATCTGTCTCCTTTCCATGTCCAACCTCTCCCTCTCTCTGTATCCTCTCTTTCTCTGGATTAGATTGGGTGTCTGGGGCTTAGTTTTTGATTTGCAAGTCAATAGTAATTTCTGTCAAGAGTTTAAGTTGAGGGAAGTTTTAATGTGCCCTGTATTATTTCATACGGGAAATGATAAATTTGCATTAAAATCCTCTCTTACATTTTCTCCCTTTTTCTCTCTCTCACAGGCAAAAGTGGCTGCAAGTTTAACTACAAGGTTTCAAAAAATCTGAGCAGTAATAATATATAATATGGAAGGAATGACAACATTGATAAGCGTTGAACTTCTACAAGCATTAACCCCTGTTATACTGAAAGTAAAAGGCTCTGACACCCCAGTATTATACTGAATTTAAAGTGCAAGCATACTCTTCATTGAACTGCCTTAAATTGCCTTGTAGGTCTATTCAAATCCTACAGTATCAAAAAGTATATGTTTATATATTCATGATCAATATGACCAAACAACTTATTACAATCTGAGAGGAGCAGAGGAAAAATAAACTGCAGAGCCCAGGGATTGAAATTCAAGATTGACTGTGACTCTCAGCTCTGAGGGTGTTTACATCCATCCTGGTTCAACATGTCGCGCATGAAAGACAAGACAACTGAGAAGGTTTTAGTGGGCAGACATGATGTTCTTGACGACTGAGCACGACTGTATTTCGTCATAACGTCCATGTGCAGCTCAGATCGTCCTGAGAAACTCTGCTTGTATTGATTTTGTGTTTATATAATCTGAACAAGGTAAATCTGGTGGTGTGAGGGGTGCAGTGTCTTGAGACTCGAACATCATTAAGTTGAAGTCAGGGCTGAGCTACAAATGTGTGTGTGTGTGTCCCGAGTAGTGAAACACACACTGAGCCTTTAGCAAGATTTTAAATGGAAGCAAAAACATGCACGATATTAATATTCCTCCATATTTAATGCGTGCCAGTCAGACTGACCCCAAACAAACTTCTGATAAGTATCAACATGTGCAGATTGATACTGACAACAAGAAATGATTTGAATCGGGCTTTCAGAGATTTTAGCTTCACTGAAGTCAAAATGTGCACAGACGTAACAAAAGAGCTACATGAATGATGCATGACAGTGTTGTCTGAGTGTGTGTGTAGGTGTGCGTGCATATGTGAGGCTGTTACGACAGTGTAAGGGTGCATTCATGTTTTATGCATTTTCCGGCTTGGCAGACCATGAATGTAGATATGTAGAAATACTCTCTTGCTCATGCTGGTCAAGCCGTGGCTCCTGACCTTGTGTACACTGTGTGTATCTATGCTGCAGCAAAGATGCAAATGCTATACCAACATTTAAAAAACAAATGCAGAGGCTTTAGACTGCTTGAAAGGGAACATCATGAGAGAACAGAAGCAGAAGTGCATCAGTGTGGTCCTCATAAGGATATTATTCCCCCCTCTTCTCACCTGTCTGCTGGTGGGTGATGCTGGCTCTGCACAGCAGCCGGGGGTCTGGGCTTGTTGACCTTGGCGTAGAGCCCATCCAGCTCCTCGGGGGAGGCTTGAGGCAGGTAGGACCCCGCTGCTGGTGGCGCAGGGGAAGGTGTGCGACTAATGAAGGACTGGGGCGACGGCGGCTGGCGGAAGTTGCTGATGCGGGCATAGTTTGGGTCGCTGTCGTCGTCTTCTACGTCAGGGATGGAGGCTGGGTCGGGGGTGACGTGACCGGAGTGGATGTCTGTGTATCTCGGATCACTGTCGGACAGTCGGGGAGGAAGCAGGTACGCATGAGTACAGTAGATATACACTCTTCAGACTATAAATATCCTCTCTGTTTAGTCTTGAACCTGAGTGTGTGGTGTGATAGACATAGAACTGAGCATGTTGCTGCATCAGGATGATCCACAACTTGTCAGGTAAGGTGTCAATCACAGCTGACAAATGCTTTTCTGTGATGGTGTGAACTTTGTGGCTCTCTCAGCTTTCTCTGTGTTGTAAAACCTCTCATGTTTTTGACACTGTAAAACCAACACGGTGATTCATACCCGTCTCTGCTGTCAGGGATCCTGTCCAGCTCCTCTTCACTCAAGGCCTCCAGTTTACTTTTGGATGCTTTCTCTTTGCTCTTGTCTTCTTTCTTCTTGCCAAACCTGGACAACATGAGAGGAGACACAGACGCAATGTGGTGAATTTCAAGCCTGTGAAAGCCACAATATTCCATTTTAATGATTTTAAAAACCTCCAGTAGATAATACTGCAGTCAATTTTGGATGGAAGCTTTATGTGTTATAATAGAAGACTTTTATGATGAAACAATAAACCTAATTTGAGTAACACAGCTCACATAAGTTGATGAAAGAACACACACTGCTAACTCACACAACATGCAAACACAACTCACACTGCACCTTGCTCCAGCTTTCCAAACGCTGACACACAGACACACACAGACACACACACACACACTTGCTCCCACCGCTCGGTAAAATCCCTCTTACTCCCGTGCATTCATTAGTGGCTGTGCCTGGAAAAAGACTGCTTAATGATAGATATGGGTATAATACCACAGCAGGCGCTGACAATCCACACTCTGAGTCTGAGTGTGTGTGTGTGTGCACATGAAAAAAGGGGGTATAGTTGTCGTGTGGCATATGGAGCATGAATATTTTAACATTTGGTCCAATAAAATAGCTGTTACACCACAGTGGGTTATGCTTCTCTTATCAACTTTGCCATTATGACCATCATCATCATTATCATTCTGGAGCTCTTATTCTCTCGTTTCACAGGGAAAAACACACTCGCCACCTCTGATCCAGTTAAGATGAGGCGCTGCTTCACACTTTTAAGAAATGAACCGGGACAATTTCTCTAAATATCTCATATTCTGTCTCGTCCTCACATCGTCTTTCTCCCCATGTCCACCCTCTCTTTCTCCATCGCCTTCTTCTCCTCACCCGCCAACCTACCCCCCCCCCCCGCCCTCTCCTTTTGCTTGGAGCTCCTGCTGCACCAATCTAATGTCTGTGTTTATCTCATTAACAGCGAGGCACTTCTCATGACTGCTACAGGAGGACGCGCAGCCAACCGAGAGCAGCACGCAGCCTCAGAGCTGAACCCAGACCTGGGCAGGGACGCACACGTCATCGGCGTGGCACCTTCCTGCACATTAATTAGTCATGTGTTGTTGTTTTTTTTTTTTAGCGAATCCACTCACTCTGCTCTGATGAAGGTAATCAAGTGATCTTCTTCGTGTATAGTTTTGACTGGACAGTGCCTGAGGCTGCTGATGTGCACTGAAAAGTGTCCCTTACAGACACACTCCACTGGAAGAGATAGTAATTAAGTACTGTGCTGTTGCAGTACTGACTCCTGCACTAATGATATGATATTTGAAGTATTGTGTTCCCCTCCTGAGTGCCCTCGTCTTTTGAAAATCAACGACGCTCTCAGTTCGCAACACAGAAGGTGCAGCACTTAACAGAGGACTCACACTGGTGATTGTAATTATTCAGGCTGATGAACCCTCTTCTTCTCCCTCATTATTCTTCTTAACACAACGAGTCAGTTGACCTCTGTCCAACTTCTGCTGGAGCTGAAGAAGCCTTTAAGCCCAAACCAGTGTGACCCCAATGACATCATCTGGGTTACTTTTTCAGACCAGCTCCTGCATGCCACATTATACAGCTGTTTTTTTTTCCAGACTGTGTGTAGGCTGAGCGGTTCCACCCACGACTGCTGAACTGATCTTAATGTGTAAAAGTGGTAAAATTACCGCTTAAAGCAAGACAGGCACCGACTACACTTCCCCCTGATCTTTGTGCCATTTTAGGAAGTTTAAATCTGTCATCTGCAACATCCTTGTTTTATTTTTATTTTCAGTTTTTTCTCCAGGTGATATCGCTGGTGCTAAGCCCTTGTTGCTGTAATGTTTTCCACCTCTCTTCCTAGAGATCACTTGCCACAGAAACAGTGTGGGCGCTGCCGCAGCATCTTTTTTTTTTTTTTTCCTGCAGATTTTTTTCTTCGTCTTTTTTTTTTTCTTCTTCTTCTTGGAACTATTTTGATTTTCTAAGCACTCCCACATTATGCTGGAGCCGCCAAACGCAGAGACTACCAATTAGCTCAGTGATAACCATATAGAATCCAACAATGGTGGAAAGTGAATATCAGCACTATTCATCATAGTGTGCAACAATAGACATATAATTATATTACACATAAATATATGATTATCCAAAATCTCAGGTTTATCGGGCTGAGCTGCCAGGTAGATTCACACACCACACACACACACACACACACACACAGGCGCACACACATCGCTTTAATCAACATGCCGAGGGGGCAGAGGTCCACAGTTGGACCCATCATTATATCTGCATTAATTAGGAAAGCCTCTTTTTCTCCCTGTATTGTCTGAGAGGAGATGGAAGGCAAAAGGAAAGAGGGGAGACACAGAATGGGAGTGGGACTCCCAATTAGAGACATGTACCTGCCATGAGGGAGGTGATTATCCCCCACTCTCCCATCATCTCATCCCCTCTTCGTCGCAAAGACTCCCATCTTTCCCCATTGAGCCAACTGTTTGTTAGCGATGTCTTATTGCTTTTCTCTCTGTCTGTCTATTTTTTTATTACTTCCTTGCTGTTCTTTGTTTTATTTATTAATTCTGTCTCTTCTTAGGACTCTTTCTGCTCTGTCACTCTCTCAGAAATTTGACAGTTAATTTCCTGTTGAGTGCCAGGCTGCCGCTGGATATAAAAAATAATGAAATGACAGATCTATACTCTACGAGCACGAGCTCAGAGGTAAGTAAAAGCAAAAAACACAATAAACTCAGACACAGTAATCTAGATTGCTCTCACACACACACACACACACACACACACACACACACACACACACACACACAGGTAAGCAGCCACGTGCACACTCAAGCAGACAGCAATATACATCAACAGAGGCAAACACACTCTGCAGGGAACTGCAAACAGTCTCATGGAATAGGACATCTCATTAACTTAGCATTATCTACCTACACAACCACTCCATCAAACTCTCATTAGGGGGACGTAGGGGGTCCGGGTGAGTCAGGCTGCTCTGGTGTCCCATTTAATACACTCCCCACTGTCACACAAGCTACTGGGAACCATTATTATAGTGTCGCTGTCATCATTAGCCGCCAGCACCCGCCGTCGCCCCTGCGTCACCTTGGCGTCACCTCAGCTGGCACAGGAGCCTGACAGGAGAGGACGCCAGCCTCGTCTGTTTCCACTGAACTCTGGGAAAGAGAGTTTCTCCTGGTGTGTTTGCCACATTATAAGAAAACTACTTCAGAAGAAATGTGCTCCACTTCTTGACAAGCCAGTGATCCCTCCTCTTCTTCCCCCTTCCTAACGCCATTTGCTGTGAAGAACTCAGGTCAACCCCGTAGTCAGGAAATTCACGGCAAGGTAAGCAGGCTGCTAAGAAACTGGACTGAGTTTAATTAAAACAGCTACTGTCATTCTCATTACTGCTGAGGAGAGGAGGGGGGGGGCGACATGCATGCGCTCAGTTAGCCATGCTCTAATGAGGCTCTATATCTAACATGGAGATCACAGCTAGCCAGAGCGATGATGTCACCAACCTGACCTGTGCAATTAACCCTCAGGGGAGGGAGGGACGGAGCCAGAGGGAGCGCAGAGAGAGACCACTCTGCTAGACAAACTTCACTGCTACTCATAATTGTCTTAACAAAGTGCATCAGCTACTTGCAGCTGAAAGTCTAAACATCTCTCTGCAGACTAACCAGCATCATTTTGGGCTTTTCTCTACAAAGCGTCTCTTTGCTTCCGTTCTCAGCATTAGCCGTGTTTTGTTCCCTGCAGTTGTGACAACAACTCTGGCAGTGTGCAATGCGATTTGGGGTGTGTATAGTCCTAATAAGCTTTCCTATTTGGTGCAGCAGGGAGTCAGTGGGTGGCTAGTTATCGCTAGGCATAACGAGGGATGTGAGAAGCCTGTCTGGTGCTGTGGATGTGTGCAAGTGTGTGCGTGGAGGACGGCGTGTTTTCAAGACCAGGATGAGGCTTTAATTGACATGTGTGTATGTGTTCATTATGTGTGTGAGCTTGCAACACTTGGGCATGCAGCATTTGAGGTGAGTCTCACACACACAAAGTGAAACACACAATGGTACAGCTGAGCATGACGGTTTAGCATCCTGTCTACTTGGAGGAGAGCGAGAGCAAGGAAAGAAAGAGAGGAAAGTAACACCAATCCCTACAGGGTCACTTTCAATAAACAAAAAAGATGTGAAGCCACTATAAAACAATGAAAATGCAAGATAAGACTCAACTCAGGTGAAATCAAGAAAAGAAACAAGTGAAAGCTTAAAAAAGATGATTCAACCAGCCTTTCTTCACTCCACAGCCTCAGGGGCCCTGACTGCAAAGACTCGGTCCCTTCTAATTTTAAGCCGGGACTCTGGAGCTGCCAAAAGACCTCTGGCCATGGATCTTAAGCTACACACGGGCTCATGTGGAATAAAAGTTTAGAAATATAAAAGTGCTGGCCACGAAGGAGCCTTAAAATACTTTAAAATCATTGTAGTTTATGTTCTCTAAATATCCTGGTGTCGGGTTTTCAGCTCAATTGATTTATTTTCCTCCTCTGAGTATGTTGTCTACGTTTATGCATCATGGAGCCTGGCGTGCCGGAGAGAAGGGTTTTGGTCAAAGTCAATGAAAACAGCTGTTGAAACTATGAAGGCGTGAGAAGATAAAAGTGTTTAAGACAGGTTTGGTGTCTTTAAAATTTGATTTCTTGCAACAGACTCAGAGTGTTTGAGAGAAGCTAGAGGAGGAGGAGGAGGAGGAGGAGGAGGAGGAGGCAGCACAGAGCTCAGAGAGAGGAAGAAAACTGGCCTAATATCCTATTTGCCTTGGAGAACACATGGGAGAGTGAGACAGAGATGCCAAAAGAGGCAGGGTGGGAGAAAGAAATGAAGAAGAGAGGAAGAGAAAGGCAGAAAAAAAGAATGAGTAAGAAAAAAGGAATTAAATGAGCGAGCGAGAAAAAGTGAGAGCCGCCTAAATAGCCTATCTGCCTCGGAGACTAGACGAGAGACACTGAGGATAAAAAACAGCCCGTGAAGTGAGAGAAAAAGAAAAAGTGAGAGAAAAGAAGAGAGATGGATGGGTGAGCCAAAGCTCCTGTGAAAGTGCAGCTCGGCTGGGGAGGAATAAGGAGCTTAGGAATATATAGAAGCAATGCTGCTGCTTTCAGCGGCACAGGGAGAACAGTTAATCAGCCAAGCAGAAATGTTATCGCAGTAATTAGATTGCTGTGTATGTTTTTGTGGAGCGGTGCACATATCTCGGCGGAGTTTGGAGTAAAGAGAAAAAAGAGAGAGAGGAGAACAGTATGAGAGAGGGATGAGAAGAAGTAAGAGACAGAGTAAGAGAGAAAAAAAGAGAGAGAGAGAGAGATTAACACTATAGAGGGTTGTGATGTAACATGGTGCCTCCTTCTCCTGTTCTGGCACCACGGCGCTGCCTCGCTGTGAGACGAGTCGGAAAATATTTCAGGCTTGAAATAGACAGAATAACAGAGGCAGCAGAAAATAGACAACAAGAGCTCTTTAAAATTGGTTTCCTAGTGGAAATGAGGATCAGGCTACAAGTGGACCGCCACCCGACAGCAAAAGGTCACATGAGGCCAGCGAGAGATGGTTTTGATTGACAACGGCATGAACCAATCCGGGCCATTCTTTCCTTTTTTGCAGAAAGCCCCCGCCTTTGCTCGGTAATGAAAACAACCAGGAGGCCCTGTGTTTTCCCCACTGGGTATAATTAAATCTATTTATCTGACTTTTCTTCTCCTGTGCCCTGCACTGCACACCAGAAATCTGGACCGAATCAGCCTCCATTAATGGCTGATATTAGCAACGACACGGCTGGATAGAAAAAAAAAGAAGGGGGAGAGTGTGTGCGCGATAAAACTGCAGCTAAGAGAGATCCACCCAATGCTAATCAGAGTTAAAACAGCTCCACTTAGAGCATATTAATAATGTAGGGAGGAGGATGCGAGTGGAGGATTCATCCGCTGCTTCATATTTTGATATCTAATACTTGAATGCATGTTAACTCAATTTCACAGCACTTTCCCATTGGTCTGTGAAGGCACCAGCCCTGCTGCAATATATAACGGTCAAACAGGCAAAAGCATTTTTAATTTTCCTTTTCTAAATGACTTTAATCTAAAAGCCGGCGGCGAGAAGATGGAGGCAGACAGACAGGTACGAGTGCACAGCAGGTAGTTCCCACAGGAGCAGACAGCAGCTTGTCTTAATCAACGCCTGGCCAGTCCCTCGAGTACTGAGACTACAAGTCAGACAAAGGATAGAGTGATGGAGGGAAGAGGGGGAGAGTAGATCTAATGGCAAAGAGAGAGAGGGAGGGGAGGAGAGAAAAGGAATATGTGGGGCTGAGGGATGGGCAAGAGGAAAGTGAAGAGGAGACAAGAAAAAGGAAGAAGAGAAAGAGAGGTGAGGGAGAACGAATGGGGGAGGAAGGAGGAAGGAGGAGGAGGAGGAGGAGGAGGAGGAGGGCAGTCTGGTGAAATATGGGCTTCTCTTTAATTGTTTCACATTTTGATATGTGGCATATTTAAGCAATTCTGCGCAAAATCAGTCACCGTCGGCAATTTGTCTCGTCTCTTCCTCTTCCCTTCCCACTCTTGTCAGGGGGAGCCATTAATATTTAATGAGACTGCTGGGCTACACGCCTCCTCCTCACACCCTGCCAGCGTGGGAGCTACTGTTTGTATGTTTGTCTCGCTGTGTCTGGACAATATGTACAGTCCAGAAAACAACTGGAGACTGGTCGCCTCCACTCCGCCCCCCCTCCCTCACTCTCCCCTTTGTGCTTTTATAGTCATCTCTGTGCTGACAGCACTGCACCCAGAGAGACAGTATCACAACAACGATACACCCTTGCACAGTTTCTTGACACAAATGTATACAAGCAGTTGTTGCAGCAATGAAAACATCAGATGATGAGAAAACTAAGGGAAATAAAACCCCCAAACCATCACATCCACAGAGGGGTATTTACCGCTCTAAACTACCTGTGAACTCCTGTGACGCCTTTTCAAAAAAAGGGGAAAAAATAAATTCTTAGCATTCTCCCGGCTGGAGCCTGGGGAAAGGCCAGGTCACAGTGACTCCAGATGAGAGCCATTGGCAGACTGGGAAAGGTTAGACTCTTGGCTCCTCCAGCCCTGCACACATCCTCAGACAAGAAACACTTAACCTTCTCCGTCTGGATAGCAGAGGTCACTGCTGTGTGTGTATGTGTGTGTGTGTGTGTGTGTGTGTGTGTGTTTTAGTGGCAGATATACATGAGGGGGCACAAGAAGAGAGTGGAGAGAGTGCATGTGTGTGTGTTCCTGCATGTGTGTGTCATTAGCAGACCTTAAATGACAGAGGAAGTTCATCCATCACTCATGGCATGAAGATGACTGAATAGGACACGACTGCCATTGGAGGTGTAATCGCTTCCTGGCGCCCTGCACTTTGCGTGCACGTGCACGTGCGCGTGAGTACGTAAGATCAAATGCTAATTGGTCGTGACTGTTTCCTGTGGCCAAATGAATACCTTTAATTGGCCGGTGAGTGATGGGCGCGTCGGGGGCTGCTGAAATGCTGCTGAGCTTGTCTGGCCTGTACGGATGCGTCTGCACTTCAAACCCTCCGTCCCTCAGGGTCAATTCAAATGTCATAACTCAATGGGACCTGATGGACTGTGGACCTGATCAACATAAATGGAAAGTCTCATATCCCGGTCTCATCTGATAATTACCTTAGGGCTGATCATTCGCCGTACAAATGTGGGGTATCGTGTTCCTCAGCTGGATGAGTCACAGACGTTACCGGTAGAAACAAAAAAACGGGGCGTTTCATTCCTAAATGAAATCTCTTTCATCTGAAATATGTGACACTTACTTCACTTTGCTGGCAAAACTCAACATTACAGAGTGATCAGCTTTCTGCAGATTGCTCATTACATAACAGAGGATGTAAATCTGTATGGAAAATGAATACATAGTAGATAATCTAATTGGCGGAACAGGCTAGAAGACTTATAATTAAACAGTATAGACTTTGTGGCTCCTGAACTTCCAGAGAAACTCTGGGAGGAGGATGTAAACAAGTTGTTTAGAAGCCTATGAATAAAGTAATTAATTCTTCAACTGCACTGCTGAGCTTCTTCATGGTCAAACTGCAGAGTGAGTCGGCATCCCTGCCTCCCCGCCTCTCCCCCTCCTCCCCTCCCTGCTCGATGCCACAGCTGTAAATAAGAGCAAAGCTGTGAGGTAAACGGCTGAAGGAGAGGAAGGGAGGCAGGTGGAGCCGTGGCATGAAAGACAAAAAACATAAAAGCGATGTGGTGTGAGAAGAGAAGAGGGAAGGCGACGCGAGGGATGTAGAGAATGAACGGCGGCGACAGAAACCGAGCAGGATGGAGGGGAGAGGAAAGCGGCAGCTTGTTGTGACGGCCCCTTTATCAGCTGATATATATGCATGAGGATTTCCTCATCATCTCCACTGTCAATTCCCCATCCCTCTGATATTTGACTGACAGCTCACATCAACACCAATATACCCACACATCATTTCAGGAAAGCTGCCCATTGCACTGAATGGAGGGTGGAAATGGAGGAAAAAAGTTAATTTGTTTTCCCGGCAGCTGCCGACGGTGATAGCGTCCGTGTCTGTTTTCCTCCATGGCAAAGTTGTAAATTAGAATTGTGCCTCTATAGCGAGTACAGGAGGCTGCTTCTGCTGCATAAAAGCTCATTTAAAAAAAAATAAAATAAAAAAAATACTTGGCAGCTTTTTATATTTAGGGCAGTGGGATTTTTACAGGGAGCAAATTGAGCACAAATGTGAATTATGAGACGAAATAGATGTCATTTTAAGACTCCTCTTTCTCTATGAAGGGTGATTCCCTGCTGCTGTTAACAGTATTTCAGTGTTACGCTACATTTCTGGGGTTGAGGGGACAACTGCATTAACAGCGGCTGATAAGCCTGAGAACCATAATGGCCTCAAATGACTGACTTTAATAGAACGTGAGCAGCATATAAAGGAGTTGATGGTAAAGAAATATGCATTTAATGTATAGATATATTCACACGCACATGCAAATAATCAGCTCTAGGTTGCTATACGCAACCAACAGATGATAAGAGACGTGATATTAACCCTTGTTGGGATTTGCATGATTGCTGTCTCCATTTCAATCATTTCAACCTCTGCTCGGCGAACACTTCAGCTTTTAAAAGCAGAAGTGGGAGAATAGACACTGCGGGGCCTCACTTTCCCTGTGAACATGTGTTTAAGGCAGCTCTGATTAGTGAGCCACAGCGGTGCCTTCCATACATGTCAAGTGTTGCGAAGGAAGTGATTTGCGGTTTTTGCATACATTATTTATTGTGAAGATAAAGAGATGAGCAGAGATGAATTGAAAGAGAGAGAGTGAGTATGCCCAGCCACAGGAGGTAGGTGTGTCCTGTGTGTGAAATGCATGGCCTTATACATATTTTACAAAAGAGAATACTAACATTAATAACTACTCTCTCCGAGACGCCGCTTCGTATCAGTGCTGCTAACAGCCCTTAAATGCCAGATGAGATGGTGGATCAAAGGAATCCACCTGCGGTGCATTAACCAACGGTGGGATTAGGTAATGCACCTTCAATTTACCCCGATTGCGGCTTAGAGTCGCTGCTAAGACACCCACACAAACATGTCAGAGGGATTTTGGTATGCCTGCCTAACACTGCTGACAACCAGGGACAGTTCAAATAGTTGTCTACATCTCTCCCTCCTTCTTACCCTCTCTTTCCTCTCCTTCCCCTGTGTTATTTATACATTTAAAGCCACAATATGTGTCAATTTCAAGATCTATACATCGCCGGCAAAACAGTGATTATACAAGAGCTATAGCCTTTTGTAAAGGCTTTTATATTTGCCACTCTGAGCATCCATCACTGAGCGTTCCCTGGGAAATGCACAGGAAATGATAGGTTTCATTTTCCTAGTTTGTTTGGAATAAAAAGAATGAGAACTGAGTCAAAGTGTATTGTAAGCAGTGATAGCCGTCGTGGAGAAAAAAAAAAGAGCAGCAGCAACAGAGAAACTTCACACTCACTAAATCTACAGAGAAACTTGTCTTCTGCTTGTTTACTTGGCAGGAGGTCAAGTAAACAAAGGTTGGGTAGGTATTAGTGCCCTTTGTTGTAGAAAATGATGAAATTGTGTGAATTCGAGTGGGACTTGAAAGCTCATTGTAGCCTGGTTGAATCAACAGTTCATTCAAGGACAGAGAGATGAACTTAGAAAAAAAAAAAGCAAAGTATAGTGGAGCTGAGTGAAGAGATGAAGAGAGGTGACAGAAAACAGAAGGAGATGAAACAGGACAAAAAAGCAGATGGGCACAAGAGAGAGAGAGGGAAGAAAGAACAGAGAGAGGAGAGAGGGCTCATCATGAAACCTGAGAAAAGAAGAAGGTGAGGGACTGAGGGAAGAGAACGAGGAGGAGGAGTGCACAATAACAGCAGTAATCCATCAGAAATCATCTTGCAGCAGGCCCCTCCACTTTGACAACAAGGCTTTGGTTGTGCAGAGTACAGCCCACCAGTGACTACCTTTCAACCCCGTGCATCCTGCTGCTCTGCGATAGGATAAGAGCGGAACGGACGGCGCTAATTGGCTTGCTTCCCTGTCGGATTTCTTTGGCGCTGCAAACAGAGAAGTGCTGGAGTGGGATACATCACGTTGTATGTAGGTTTGTAAACAGCGGATCAAAACGCCAGCTTTCATGTCCCTTTAAATTGGCGGAGGGGTGTTCTGTGCGCTGTCACAGTGGGACGCGGCGCTGATAGCGACGGCTCAACATTGATCCTGACTGAGTGACTGACAGGACGTGAGGAGAGAGAAGGAGAGATGGGATGTGTCACAGTGGCCGGCGGGGGCCAGAGGGGCGGGTGAGCGATGAGACACCCGGTGATTGGTGGCACACACTCAGGCAGACAGAGAGGAGCTCGAATCTGTGGTGGAGAAGAGATGGAATAAAAATACATGCGGCTTCATCATTCAGCCAAACATCAGATGTCACTTGGGAGCGAGACTCACTTGATGACACAAGCAGAGGATGTTAGTCACAAGCTATATCCTTCAAACCCTGACCTCCCGATTAAGTCATGCTGGATCAGGCCATAATATGTCTAATCCTCACACAAAAATAAGACAGCACATGAGCTTTGGAGTTAAAGCTACGATCAACTTCCCAAAGCTGAGAAACTTAAAATATCACTTTGTGCTACAGAGCAGAGGGAAGCTGCTGAAATGAAATAATACTGTCGGCAGGAGTTTTATGTAAATCAAAGGGTGTAATGTGAATATCCCTGTTTGATGAAGACATCTGAAACCTCTGACCAGCTTCTCCTCTTTGTTCAACAAGGGTGCTGAGGGAAAACAGCAGAGAGAGCAGAGCCCACTGTTGGTCTGTCAGCGGCGCGGACCCTGAGGCGGCTTTCTGGGGCGAAGACTTCTCCACCGTCTGCTGAATACAGACAAGACGAGCAAGCACCCTCCACCGAGGGGAGGTCTGGAAGGCGCTGCCATTTGTCTTGGGTTATTTTGCAATCAGGGAGACGAGATGTGAACGGCGGCTTCGAGAGGCTGGTGGTGATGGAAAAGAGGAGAAGCCGACGTCTTCAGAGAAACAGGAGTGTTCAAAAAAGCACAGGCTGAAAACTGCATCTTAAATCTCAGGTATTTCAACACGCCGCCATTTATCAAAACTTCAGTGCCTGATCCAGGTAAGACCGGACAACTGGGCTGATGCTAATTTCAAAAGTGAAAATAAAAAACAATCTCACCACAAGATCTGTTCTGTAGCTGTTATCACATGATCTTCATCAGGAGCTGCAACTGCATGTGAACTATGAAGCAGCATTTCGACTATAAAAACGCAGCAGCCTGGCTGGCGATCTGTCCGGACAGCTGGATAAATACAGCAGTAGCAGTTTGTGTTATTAGAGCGTACAGTTTCAGACGAGCGCTGCACAAAGCCATCACCAGAATCACATATGGATTTAGCAGGAAAACAAATATGTGTTTTCCGGGGGTCACCTTACACCCAGCTGTTTGTGACGAGCTGCTGCCAAAAACAACTCGCTCCTCAAACACTGGGCGCAGACAAACTAAACATTTATGGCCTCTGAAAGGACAGGGCCCACGTCCAACAGTTGTTGTGCGAGCTGCTGTTGCGCACACTTCCATTGCAGAGGTAAATTGAGGTCATATGTTTATAATTTGCCCTTTTCCTAATGCTGCCATTGGAGTAAAATAACATTTGAGAGCTGCAATTAGATTGAACCGTGCAATACTCCAGCTAATTAAGTCATATTTCAAGTTCAATAACGATCAAGCCAGCCAGATAAAGGCCAGGGAGAGGGAGAGAGAGAGAGAGATGGTGGTGTGGTGCAACAATCTGGAGGCTTTTTACAATGCTCACTTCTATTGTTGAGTCAGAAAGCACTCAGCATCTGTGCCTGGATCAACAGGCAGGCTGGGTTTGAGTGTTTCAGACTAAAGTGGCCAATTAAAAAGAGAATAAGAGAGAAAGTGTGCAGTGACGTACACAGGGTCTGTACCTTGAAGTTAGAGTGGCTGGGGTGGGGCTCTGCTCCAGATAAATATTCAACAGTCTTATGGTGCATTTTCATCAATACACCTCATCATGGATGATAAATGCTAAATTATTCATTCTTTATTCCTGGGCCTGAGCACAGTCCAGCTGCCACATGCTTAAACGCCTACACACAAGCCTCGCATCATGTTTAATTGCCTTTACTGCCATCGAACATGCTCATCAGCCGGTGGTGTAAAAACTACACATTTCCTCACAGTCCAGAAAGTAAATAATGTACATGATCATTATAGAAGCCTGAGGTGAGGCGGCGTGGAGCGTCTCCTATACAGCTCCAGTGTTGATTAGTGCAGTGGCTAGCAGCAAGCTGTAGGAGTATTGTAGGTCTGGTATGCAGCAGCACACACATGTGAAGAAACACTGAGCTGAGCCTTAACACATTCATTAGGTTTGCTCATTTCAAAAAAAGGTAGCATTGTGAAATTGTGCGGCCCTGTGAAGATGTGTGCACGATGATGCACACAAATAGAAAGTGTGGGGCTTTTTTACTAATGAAGAAAATGAACCCAACAGAAAAACTGAGAAAAAAAGGAGTGTAGATGCCGACAACACAATCTGTCTCGCGGCTAGTCCTGCCAACTTCAACATATTTTCTTGTTTCGGATGCAGAGGAACAGGGCGAGCTTGATGTGTGTATTTAATACGCCAGATGATAAAGGTGAGTGCATTTGATCTTGGACATTAAACACTAGGTCGACTGGATTCGCAGTAGGTTTACAGTCAACTGCAGCCTGTGTCCTTCATCTTGCCCTTCCCGTCTCGGCCCTACTCTCCACTCACCATGTGAACATCTCTTCCATTACTGCCCTTGACACTGTGGCCGATTGGATTCTTATCTGCCATCTGTAGGCCCACGCTCAGCCTGCGCTATCTCTCACAGCAGCCTAATTGAATCTCAAGTGTTGGAAGTGCGGTGATACACTGACCACACCGTGTCACTGCCAATAGATAAGGATTGCAGTCGGAGGATTGGACCACCGCAATCATGATGGGGACATGTTGATAAAGGGGTGACAAGCGGTTTGGGCTGGTACTGTGTCGCTGGGACTTTGCTTGGATTGAGAGATAATGGATACCCTCCATTACCGATAAGGTTGTGTTCATATCCAATAAGCCAATATCCCTTAATCCAGCTGCGTTCAGTGGGTAATTTGTTGAGACTAAACCAGAGGAAAGTAGGACAGGGTGTTGCTGCTCTTCATTGATTTATACATAAAACCTAAATCCGGCTGTTTGCACAAAGGATGCATCTGATATTTTCTTTCTTTCACAGCTGCAAAGATGCTTATACGGTTGTTTGTGTCATTTAAAAGCAAAGCAAAACCAAACCTGACCTGAGCCTGAGAAGATCTGTGCCACAGCAGGATAGAAACGTAAAAAAGCCAAGCACTCATTTCCCTGGAAGTCGGCGCAGTCGGGCCAGTAAAGTAAAAGTAATTACTGTCTTGTTGACGCTGCAGGATAAAACCTTGGGGTTTCGGGATAGTGATGAAATACAAGTCTCATTACCTGCTCATTTTTAGCTCACACTTCTTGTTAAGCAGGTGACCTTTTCAAATTAGAGAATCAAGGCAGTGGCATGGCAGCCTCTGGAAGTCCTTTGTTTAATTTATCATTGACTGACCAATCAAGTCAGAGAATCACCTTAGAGCCCCGAAAGTTCAAAGGAGGTAAAAATATAAATGTGTAATAAACCGGAGTGTTCAACAACATCCAGGTCTCCCACCTCAAGAGGCCAAATCCTTTCTTTTTAGTCTTCTTATCCAGATCGTCCACAGAGTCGTCTTTCTTCTTTCCTTTGGGCTTCTTGTCTTTCTTCCTGTCTTTGGCTTTCTTCTTCTTCTTCTTTCCATCCTCTGCATCCAGGCCCTGGCGAGAGGAGGTGCTGGCGGTTGTTTCGTGCCCGGAGCTCACCTCTGACATATCATCATCTGCGGAAGAGTAAATGGTCGGCGTGGTTAGACACGGAGGGGTGAGGGCAGAGGTTGCGGTGGATGCACAGACACAGCTGGATATCACGCTCATAGATGCAGCTGCATGCTTTACATTTACTGTATTGTTTAGAGTACGTGTGTGTGCTCGTCTGATCTTTTCACTGATAGTCTGCCTGTTATACAGCAGCTTTTCTCTCCACCTGATGGCCTCCACCAGCACTCATGTCCTTTTTCTTATGGTGATTTTCCACATGCACATGCACAGATCAACTCAAAACACAACACAACTGGGTCAAACAGTGGCGGAAAAATCTCATTTCTGGTTTAGTGTTTGGGTGTGTTGCTAAAGACTGACTAAAAATAAAGCTAATTCTAACACCACACTAGACGGCTAATTTTTCACACTCCAGATTTTCCCTAACATCATTAGCCAATATTCAGCATTAACTCGTAATGATTTTAGCAAACATGGAGGATTGTAATTTCCTCTATGGTCATACACACACACACACACGCACACTCACACAGCATCCTGCATGTCTGTGAGTTCACAAGGTAGAGCATTAAAATATGCTGCTGTAAGATATAAAGTTGCTCTTCGTAAAATGCTGAGTGGATAAAATCATGTAGCATTTCATTAAGGTACTTAGGCTAAGCACTGTCCCTTGGCAGGCCTCGGGCTCTTCTTGAGTGCCAGTGTGTTATACAGCCTAAGGGATGTGTATTGGCAGTGCAGTCTCTAATCTAAAATGGATACAATGTCTAGGGAAGAATGCTGTACAACAACAGTGCCAGTGCCTGAACGCACCGTTTCTGCTTTCAAAATACTGATTAAAACTCCTACCATCCTCGGATGGTCCTTCGTAAGACTTGTCGATGGCGTTGCGGAAGCTCTGGTTGCATCCGCGCCCCCGGACCATGTGCGGCCGTGGGCGATGAAAGGGCACCTGTGCTTGGCTGTGACTCTGCTTGGCCTCCGACACGGCCGTCTGCAGGCTCTCCAGGGAGCTGGACTTCCAGAGGCCCAGGGTCGGGCCCAGCGCTCCACCACCTGAAGGCCCTGGGAGACAAAGGAGACAAGAGAGGGTGGGAGGGGGGCTGTTAGTGAGGACGTGGGTGGATGAAAAACAGAAGATTAGATGGAAGGATGGGGGGAAAAAGTGATGGAGGAGGAGGAGGAGGAGGAGGAGGAGGAGGAGGGTGTTTTGCTCCAAAATGTTAAAGTGATTCACAAGCTTTTAGCAAAATGTAGCCCACTGCTTACAAAACAAATATAGTTCCCATCTCTTACAGTACAGTAATATTTCCTTGTTTAAAGAGCAGCAACATTAAAAATCTTAATGCTGCAGGAAATCTAATTTAGGTTAAGATCAGTTCATATAAGATCAAGTACAACAGATATCTGATGCATTACGAGACAGTGCCCTGGAGTCTGACGTCCATACTGTACTCATCTGTACCAGAGTAAACTACAATCCGTGTGAACTGAAAGAAACATCTTCAGGACTGGATTTTATGAAGGCTAAATGTAGATCCAGTCAGTTCAGCTTTTCAAACTTTGTATCGGCTGACATTGTTTTTTTAAGAATGAAGCTTAAAAAGGTTAAAAAGCAGAATATGAAGCTATGAAGGTGAAATGAAGAGAGAGGGAGGTGGTGAAAAACAGGCTTGACAGAAATGAGGAGAAAGTCAGAGACTTATAGGAGAGACATAAAGAAGAGGAAAAGCACCGATGAATGAGGTGAAGTGGTACAGGTACAGGTGAGGAGCGCCACTCTGGGAGGTGACAGGCTCATGCATAAGCAAGAGAGAGAGAGGAGAAGGGTGGGAATAAATGAACTGCCATCATACTGTACTCAGGTATGGCCTCCAACTCGAGAGAGGAAGAAAGGGGAGACGGAGGAGCAGGGAAGCGATGAAGGCCACCGCTGATTCAGCAGGGGAATGGAGAGTGGGGTGGGGGGGGTGGGGGTTGAGGAAACACAGAGCTGTAAGAGAAATAGGAAAAAGAGAGAGAGAAGATGTCACAGAGACCTCCACTGCAGCTCAAGTGGAAGCCAGCACACAAGCCGTCATCAGCTGAACGACAGGTGACCAGGAAGGCCTCTGCGCCCGCCCCCCTTCCACTGACAAGCACTCAAACAGGTTACAAATGCTACTTGCATTTCTCTTTACCTCTTTCTGAAACTTTCCTATAGGGATGATTTTCTTGCATCATGGCACTCACTGCTTAAGACGTATTTTTTGTCATTTCGGAGGCTTCAAAGCTCCAAAGTAGAGCAGGGAAGAAGAGGAAGTGAAACTGAAGCAGTGATAGAGTCAAAAGGAGGGGGGGTGAGTAAGCGGAGCGTTGCTGCCTTTTAAGTCCTAAATTGACTTTCTGAGAGGAAGTGGGATTTATGGGGAATAAGGGGTTATAAATAGAGGGGGGGGTGGGGTGGGGGCGCTCAGGAATAAAACGCTCAATTTGAGAGGCAGGATTTGTGTCACAAATGTAATTACGGCTGTCCAGCTCGCAGCCTGATAGAATTAAGCTCCTTGCCAGCGCAGTGCTGCACTATACACAGAGAGACTGTGTGTGTCTGGGTGCGTGGGCATGTGTGTGTTTACTACAAAATGTGAGAGAGAGAGAGAGAAAAAAAAAACTTAGAGTCATGATACTGCCTGTTTGAGATAGTGTGTGTCCTTGACCGCCTGAGATGAAATAACAGAAGAAATATGAGCACAATTCACTTTTAAAAGAGTGTGAGTATGTGTGTGTGTATGTGTGTGCGGGGCTATGTGTGCACTCATTCCATGCATGTCAGGCGGTTGAGGCTGGAGGTAAATGAATAATGAGGGTTTAATAGGATGGATGAGCGGGGGAGAGGTGGCTATCATCGCCAGCTCGATCCAATGGAGGGTGAAATCAGCGTTTATCACATATCGCTGCCCGCTGTGCCAGCAGATGCTCTCACGGATCCGTTCGCATCATGTCTGCCTGATTGCCACTGATTCAAGCTGGTGCACATATTTGACAAACAGCCTACCAGCCAAACGGCCCAGGACGACGGGCAGTGCCCTTCACAGCTGTAACGCTCCTCCATCCGAGATCAAGCGCTCGTGTCACGTTCTCGCTTTCTCTTCTGCTGCTTTTGGTCACACTCTATTAGTGAGTGGTGAAGTGGAGGGTTTTGGGGCGGTGGGGGGTAGGGTGGCAGTGGTTGCACAGACACAAAGTGGGTTTTCTGGACAAAAGTAGCAAAAACTTTGAGAAAATCTGCTCAAGAAAATGCAAAGATAAACAGCTGGTGACACTAATTATCCAGTCGGGTGCCATTAAAGCATCGCAGAAGAAGACGATGGTGAATTCAAGGAGCAGCAGACAGACCTGTTGGAAACATGGCATTTCTGTTTGTAAGAAAAAAGCTAAAATCTCCTCATCACTCCACAGAGATCTGTTTTTCACCTCCTTAGTGGACATTTAAGTCACATGATTGATATATATCATGATAAATTAAGTCTGTTTCCATTGCACTTTGTTTTATTTTGTTTTAATTAATGCACCAATCGTTCCACTGCAGCTCAGGGTAAAAAAAAAAAAAAAAAAAGCATAAATAAAGTTTCAGCAGTATTTCCAGATCTGGTGCAGATTGAAAATGCTCCTAAAAACAGACATACACCCACTTAATGTTAGTGTTAGCACTTTGATTCAAAGGCTTGGATGAACTTAAACACTGAGCTGAATCACTGGTCCAAATCATGAAAAACTGTGCTCATTGATAAAAAGTCAAAGGTACACACACAAAAAAAACAAACCAAATAATCAAGTGCAAACACTTCCAGTTACCGAGCTCATAGGCCTGTTGAGCTGAGATAAAAAGTCTTTGTAGAAATCTGCAGAGGACTGGGAAGTTTTTCAGCTTTTCGTGTTTTCTGAAGTTCTTTAAACAACATCAAGTGTTTGATTCAGTATAAGTGAACATGAGTCTTGTGGCTCACAGGTAGTTTATTATGGACACATTTGGCTCAACGAACTGATGGAAACAAATGTGACTTCTCACCATCAGAAGCTGATACAATTAAAACTCATGACCGTGACAGAAATCTGATTCATAATGTGCTTAAATTATTCAGGACTTTACAAAGA
Organism: Caranx ignobilis; assembly: GCA_021432705.1. Classification (NCBI taxonomy): domain Eukaryota; kingdom Metazoa; phylum Chordata; class Actinopteri; order Carangiformes; family Carangidae; genus Caranx; species Caranx ignobilis. The sequence goes on from MU269989.1 coordinate 20,814,276, forward strand.
GAGAGAGAGAGAGAGAAAAAAAACTAATCTTACTCAACATATTTGACAGGTGACTTCTGGGAAATGCAGTCTAAGAACAGTTTTAATGCCAAAAAAATGTTGCGGAAAACAAAGAACCAGCCATCTGCCACTTTAAAGTGGTGCTTGCATCCCACACTAAACACACAAACGCTCTCAATCATCCATAAACACACACACACACACCAACATCCAGCCTGCCTCTGCACTGAACTAAAACCTGCACATACCAACATCCACCTGCACACAGGTGCAGCCAACCCCCGCACACACACACACCTGTGATGCATATAGTGGGACTTCAGTTGAGGTTGACTGCTGTCGTGTCTGCATCGAGCAGACAGCAGTGAAGTCTTTGCCTGGAACGTAGCCTCGGGGTCCTGCTGTGCTGACAGGCCCTGCTAGGACTAACACCGCTCCATGGTGCTGCTTTGTACCGTGGAAAGTGTCAGCCTTAAAAGAGAGCGCGACACACCTGCGACCGAGGCGCTCTGATACAACTCAGTTTCATATTCACGTCAACGCATTATCAATAATGATATTCTGTGTGAATAATTGAAGAGGAATAAATGTGTGTTTTCGTACAGCCGCCGCAAACTATCAATTCTGGATAAAAGTTGTGTGCGCGTGGCTCCCTAATTATTTCATCCAATGAACACAAGAATAAATGAACTCAAAAATGTCCAAATTACAGGCTTTGCTATACAGACTCTGTGTGTCGTTAAATTTAATACGCCTCTCAGCACACACAAACACACACTGCTAATCCCTGCCACCGTCTTACTTTATTACACTATCCAATCTGTGGGGTAGTTAACGCCAAACTATTACACTGGATATTGTCTGGTTTATAATAAAACTGCATCATTTCACTAAAGTCATACGAACAAGCAGACGCAGACACACACTTACACACATCCGCACGTTAAACCCTCCTACGGCGTCTCAGCAGGGTCTTAACACTCACCTATCAACTGGGCAACAATGTTTTCCACAGCAGGCAGGTTTGCAGTGGAGTGGCTGAAAGGTTGCCACGGTTACAAGAAAGTGCCCCCTCCATCAAAACTGCTGGGGGTGGCAGTGGTACAGAGAGGGTAAAGTGTGTGTGTGTGAGAGAGACAGAGAGGGGGGGTGATGGTGAGTTGCCAAGGAGACACTTTACAACAGTGAAAAAAGGGCGTGTTGCTCCTGGCCATAGTTCTTTAAATTAGGTTCAGAGAGTACACACACACACACACACACACACACACACACACACACACACACACACACTACAGAATCACCACAGATATGTTTATGAAAACACACATGCGAGTCAGAACACACACACACGCACTTTTCCATCACAGATCCAATCTCAGGACTGAGCGATAAAACCCAGAGCTGTTGTTTTGGAGCCCAGTAAAAACAGCCCTGACCTGCACTGTGCACAACACAGGACACACACACAGACACACATACACACTAACAGACCTGTACAACAAAGCCTGATCTCAGTGTTAACACCGCTCGGTGAAGGTTACTGAACTTAATCCACCAGAAACATTAAACGCACAGTTACAGTGGGCTACAGTGGCTCCTTCCTGTTGCACTGTTTACACGGTTTCAATAAAAGTTACTCAATGCAAAGGGAGACTTTAAATAATCTTGAGTAACAGTGGATATTAACAATCCCATCTCAATGGATGTTTACAGCTGGATTTGCGTTATGCAGACGGCACAAAGAAACAGAGAGAAGGCACACTGCTCTCTGATGACACTAATCTTCATGGCTTCACCTTAGATTAAACATACTGTATACAGGCCTTTAAACCTTGAAACCCATGATGACATGTGAGAGGTAGAAAGAGAAAAGCATCATGGGCGTGAAGCCTTTGTCGACTTGGCTGCTGCTTCTCTACTCTCTTCTTAAAGCTCCTATGGTTCTCAGCACTGGGTGATGTACTGTAGTTAATTTCACCTATGGATTAAGGCACATTTAAATACAGCAGCAGGATGGTGCATGAGTCACAAATAAAGTACAGTGAGTGGTGAGAAGAGAAGATGACGGTGCAGCTCACTAATGTGTTTTTAATACAATCGTTTTTAAACAACAATGGAGCACAGTGACACAGAGCAATAAGCTGTAACAGGCTTTGGTTTTGTTAGAGAGAGAGAGAGAGAGAAAAACACTTTCTTGCTGGTTTTGGTCTTTTCATGACATCTGTTGACAGGAAGAAAAAACACAAAACATTGGCAGCCTCGTCCTTTTCTAAAAAGTGAATAATATTTTGCCGCAGCAACTATTTTCCAATCCTGTGACAGAGCCGACTTCAGACTGAATCACTTCAGACAACTGTGCATGCACTTAAAGCAAATTCAATTCATGTTACGGCCAATCAAAACCCCACTCCAATGAAAGACCTGTCCAATCATTAAGCGTCCCTCCATCACTATTTGAATGCACTCAACTATATCAGAGGCAGAGGATGAGGTGCTGCAGTAATTGTGTTTAGCTGTTTAGATGTATGAGGGAATGGGGACGTATGGGCCTTATGTATTTAGCCTCCAGCTATAGATGAATGGCTTTAATAACTGGAGGGGACTTAAAAGGCCATTTCATAATTACTGCTTACCTCTACTGGATTACAGCAGCGCGGCAGGAGTGGCAGAGAACGGATGAGGGTCGGAGCGAACTATGCGGAGCGGGACGTGTGCCATTTGTAAACGCGTGGCTGGATAAGAGTGCTTGTGCAATGAGGGAGAACTGGAGAGCGTCTAAATACAGATAAACACACACCTGCATGGTGATATACTTGTGAAGAATGTGCTTAACATTAATGTATACATGATATTTATGCCATGACCAATCATAGCTTCCAGCGATTCATAGCCTGTGTGATGTGTAACGGCTCAAGAGCTTGTTGTAGATATTATCAAGGCAAAACATCTCATCGCTGAAGCGTCTGGAATTAGTTGCTTAGGTAGGTTTACATAGGTTTTCCTGAGTTCTTCCTGGCGGCCTACGATGAAGAGGTCGAGTGTGTGTGTGTGTGTCGTCGCCTGGATGAGTGGTTGGGAAGCTCATCTGCATGTGGGCTAGGTCCTGTCATGTTTAATCTGCCTGACAGCTACAAGAGAGACGAAGAGACGGAGATGGAAATGCTCCAAAACATGCTTCACACATGACATCATGACATCACATGTGATCAGAGCTTCTCGTCACTCCATTTGGATCCACAAATGTGGTTCTGTGTAACATCTCTCACACTGTTTCATTTAATGCTGGTGCAGCCTGATCATTGTTTTCTGCTACAGCAATTCTGAATTTAACCCATAAAACCTGAAGCTTTCTTTCCACACAAACAGTAGCAGCCCTTATAAGAACAGAAACACAATAAAGACACACACACACGGAGATGGTGCCTATGCAGACACAGAATGATCAATCAATTCAAATGGGCGCAACATGGTGACTTTCAACTTTTATCAACAATGACAAGCCGGATGCAAAAGAACTGAGGGACGAGGAGTAAAGGAAAAGAGAGGGGAGAGAGACGGCGTGAGATAAGGAGCCAATGACAGCGAGCAGCAGAGTTACACAGCAGCCAAACAAAGAGTGGGAAAACAAAGCCGAGGCTTCAGCGCTGGCAGGACGCCGGCTGGTTTTAAAGTCTCATTGTGCGGAGAAGAAACAACGGGGACTAATGGGCACGCTGAGACGATGGCACCGGTGGCTGCGCTGCAGGGTTAGCTGTCAGCGAGGCGGTAGTGAACATCCAGAGACACAGAGAAGACACATGTGGAACACAATATACAAGAAAAGAGACTGGGACACAACAGACAAACACAGAGAAAATTGCAGCAAAAGCAAACAACGCCACAAGCAAATGTAAGCAGGTGTGCATGAGGCTGAGACGCAGCATTGCAGCATAATCCTCAGCACAGCCCCAGTGGTTGTGTGTGTGTGTGTGTCTGTGTGTGTGAGAGAGAGAGAGAGAGAGAGCTGGATGAGCTCCCAGGTGTGTGGTAAGAGGGCAGCCTGCTGCCAGGGGAGATGTTAGACTCTAAGGGAGAGAAATGGTGGGATGAATGAAGGGATATCTGTCCATTACTCTTTTGGCTGTCTGCAGGGTGTTCATGAGCACGCGCACACACACACACACACACACACACACACACACACACACACACATACATAAAAAACACACACACACACACAGAGGCTGCAGGAGATGCTGGGCCGGGTATAGGAAACTCAGAGACTGGAGCATGTTCACCATAATCACATAAGGCTGGAACAGATACAGCTGCAGAGGATGGAAAGAAAGAGAGGAGAGAGAGAGAGAGAGAGAGAGAGAGAGCTGAAGATAACAGAAGCAGAGAGAGAATAAAAAAGGATCAGCCTGTTGAGAGAAAGAGAATAGAAGTGATCATAAAGAGAGAATCAGCTGTAGGAGAGGAGGAGGCAGAGAAAAGAAGAAAGAGAGATGAAGGTTTGGGATTGAGAGGAGACTAAAAGTGGGGATGAGCCTGGCGACAGAGAGCAGGAGACAGAGAATAATCAAGAGAGAAGCGATTGGCAAGAAGCGGGAAAGTGGTAGCAAAGATGAAAGGGAAAAAAAGAAAAAAAAAACTAAAAGCTCTATTGAAGATGGAGACTCCTAAGACTGGAGAGAGAGAGAGGGAGGAAGAGTGGGACAGCTTGAGTAAGTGACAGAGAGAGAGAGATGGAGGAAAGAAAGAAAGAGAAAGGGAGTTAGAGGAGTGAAGCGCTCCTTGCAGCAGCTCTAGCCAGAGAGAGAAAGGGTTTTATCCAGATTAAAGAAGCCAGGCAGGCCTCTTAAGACCATCCGCCTAATGAAATATGTCAAAGCCCATAAAGAAACACTGAGGCCATTTAGGAAGGAGGGTGGTGGAGGAGGGAGGAGGAGGGGGGGGGGCTAGGCAAATACACTGCGTCAGCAAAAATGAAAAACACGCAAAAGCCCTGTCAATACGCATTAGCTTAGACGTCAACGGGAGACGAGATGGGGAGAGAAAAAAGAGGAGAAGAAGAAAGGAATGCTGCGGTTGAGAAATGGATCGCTTTTATTTATCATGGGCCGAGAGGGTTACGGGTGTTGATCAGAAATGCCAGGAAAATCATAGCAGAGGAGGAGGAGGACGGAGGAGGACGGAGGGAGGGAGGGAGGGAAGGGGGGGGTATCAGGGAGAAAGGGAGGTAGGGCGGAGGTGAAGCCATTTGTGGGAATGCTGAGTGCGGGGGATTTGAGGTCAGCAACAGTGCTCGGGCCATTTGTATTCCACCGGCAACAGGCTTAGCTGGCTGCTGCAGGTGGATTTAAGAGATCGTGTGCGTGTGTGTGTGTGTGTGTGAGGCAGGGAGGAAGCCAGGCCTGCCTCCTGACATCAGAGCTAAATTGCTGGTCATGCTTCTTTTCTTATGCAAGCCTTGTTGCCATTTTAAAATACAGTGGGTGCAGCAAATGAGATGCGACGTATCTCCGGTGCCGTTCAAATCCAGACTTCTGCGGCGCAGCTGGAGGTGGCCAAGTGAGCGTGCACGCTCTCTGTCAGCAACACTCTTGATTTATATTCATACTGGTGATGCCCAGAACAACCACAGGCCGTCTTCCAGCCTTGGCCACTGACAAGCAATGCTGGAGCGGTTATATCTGACTCAGTGGAAATTCACTGCCCTATCTGCTCGAATCACAGCACAGGCTGCCTGCCCCCCCCGCTGTGTGCAGGCCACTGTGATTTTGAAGGAGATTTTTATCGTCAGCGTTGTTGGTTACATTTTTGACAGACTTTTCCTGTGCGTTTCACTCAAGTCAAATTATTTCTTCAATTTAAAACAATGCAAGTCAAGTGACATCATGCATGTTGCAAACATGTCGCTCCCCTAAGATCTGATCACACATGATGAGGAGACACTCAGATAAGATGATGGTACTTTTCCGTCATGTTTGATGCTGAAGTTTTCTCTGTTTCTGACGTCTGAATTTAGCTCAGACGTGGAACACGCAGCATCTCCGGGTTCAGCTGTTAAGGAGATGGCTTTCTGTCATTCAAACATAAATATTTCATTCTGCTTTATTCAGACGTGACAGGACTTTTATGGAAAACTTGGCACCGGGTGCACTGGATGATGAGGAAGTGGCACAGTTAGCATTACAAGCTCTGCTAAGACATTTCCTTTTCGGATGGAGCCACCATTGCTTTAATGTATAATGTGACTTGAGAGCATATTCAGACAAAAGACAGACTTGTTGCTTGCTGCTGTCACATTTGTAACAATGTACTTCTTTAAATGGTTGTGCATCAATTCTGGATCTGCAGCTCTGCGTAAAAAAGAGGATAGTAAAAGTGACTTTATATTTCACCTTTAATCAGACTTTTCTCAAATAAAAGCAGACAGAACTGAGTGTGGAGAAACAGCCAAAGCGGATGCCATTGTAATGCAATACGGCTGCTGTCAGCTGGGTGAGGATTGAAAACTGTGAGCCTGCTGACCTGGGCGGCCATAAAGCAGCGAGGGCTCAGTCACTAAGTGCTTCACAACTCAACTTTGTCAGCCGGAGTGTGGAGGGAGCGCAGGGCAAAAGGAAATGAAGGAAAAAGAAACATTTAGGAAGAAAGAAAAGAGAAAAGTGAGAATCTTCACGCACGAGCTGAATTTGCTTTCGTGTGTGTGGACGGGCTCTCTGCATTCACGTATGTGTGTTAAATTAAGTCGCACACTCACCGTTCCTCTGTCCAACCAGTGATCCCACGTTGCTCTCATCAGCCACTAGAAGACAAAAACGAAAAAATGCACTGTATGTTATTTTCCTCACATGCTAAAACACAGGGCAGAATATAATTCATCCAGTGCTTTGTGTGTCTTTGTAAATGGCCACATGCTGCAGACGACTCCCTGGAGAAGAATCACACAAAGGAGGACGAGGACAAAGTGACAGGCCGGGAGAGGAAATGAAAAAGAAGCAGAAATATAAGAAAACCAGCAGAAAGAAAGATATTATGATCGTGACAGAGAGAGAGAACAGACAGAGGTGAGAAAATGAGAGAAATAATAAAGGGAGGAAGAAAAAACAAGGAGAAACACCCACCAACACCCCACCCACCCGCCCAGCACCTAATCTAACTAAACAGGATTGCGGACGGCCGGCGGTAGCTGCCACAGGCGGTGCACCATGGGATACAATAATAGGTTTTCATTACGCTGCTATTTCTCTTAAATAATCCTTTTCATTTTTTATGAGGTCAATTTTCCCAGCGGACAGATGGGAAAAGGGGGGAGAGAAAATAAAAGGAAGGGAGAATATTAAAGGGACGGAGGAAGAGGGATGACCAAAAAATGATAAACAGAGGAGAGAGAGCAGAAGAAGAAGAAGAGAGGTGATAGAGTGTTGGGGAAAAACAGAAACACAATCAGTGAGTGAGCCTGAAATCAAAGGAGGTTGCTTCATGAAAGACACATCTGTAATAAGACAAAGAGGCAGAAATACCTTTCTTGTGCACATGTACCAGATAAAATAGAAATTAAATACTTTCAAAGTTTGGGGAAGAACTATTCCAGGCCACACGACCCTGACAGATAATAAAAGCTTCCTTTTCTTTCTGTGGGGGAAAGATAAAAGTCAGCATGGCCAGCAGCCAAGTTTGTCTCCTGCTGCCACAGTGGAAGGCTAAAATGTAAAATCTCTCTTTTAACCTCTAGTCAGCTGCCTTATAGAGTTTTATATATTTACTCTGTCACTGGATAACTCAAGACAGGGAGTACGTCATGTTTTTAGAAGTGAGGTCGGGGGAGAAGAAAGGGGGTGGAGGGAGGGAGGGGGGATAAGAAGAAGTGAAAAAGTAAGGACTGAAAGGGAGGAAACACTAATTATCTCTCTCTGTTGTAGTTTTTATTGGTGGTGGTGGTGGAGTTTGCCATTCTCACACTGGATCCAGTTTAAGGACAAGCCACTGACTGGAAATGGTGGAGCACGTAATCCAGTACAATTCAACCCACTGATATCAGCCTGACTGTGTAGTGTTCTCTGGAAAAGCATCCCAGTGGTGAAAACAGAGGGGCTTTTATTGTGAGATACAGTGACTTAAGTCTGAGATCACTTTCCAGTTATCAGCTATTATTGACCAACTTCTGTAATAAATCAATGGGAATTTGTTTGGCTGAAATGGAAACAGACACACTGCTTCTCACTGTATTTGTGTTGCTGTGACTCAACATATGTTTGCTATGGAAATTAAACTGCAGGGGCTGTTGCCACAGTAACTACCGAATCAACCAAAATATCACCCTGATGGCGGTCAACACAGAAATAACACATGAGGGGGAGGAGGAGGAGGAGGAGGAGGATGATCAGGTATCGCTTTATATCCAATAACTCAGTGAGTGACTGGAATCTACAGCACAACTCAGACACTGCAAAGTGTCTGGGCTGAAAGCTTTGATGTTTCAGTGCGTTTCCATTCAAACCAATTCCCAGAGCAGGCTGCATCTTTTTAGATCAATTTCCATTAGTGCTGACTCAGTGAGGAAAAATAAAATTGCTGCATCACTGTCAGACCTGTGGGATAAATATTTCAGGTTTGACCTTTCATAGCTGCAAAAGAACGAAAACGAGGGGTAAAACCCCTCTTCTGTGTGGTGCTTTCAGGTGCACGGTCGGAAAAAATAAACAGATTCATCGTTCTCCATTTTGGTGAGTGTCGGAGAATCAGAGAGTTTGGTACAGCTATAATGTCAGGGACTCTGCCATTCATCTCAGCATGGGCGGGCGGGGTGTGTGAGGATTTCAGTGTGTGAGTGAAAGCTCTGAGTCAACAGACTATTTGCTAAGGCATGCAAGGTCAAGAAAAGCGGCTCACCTCTTTCTGTCAAGTGTTTAATAAAAGCCCAAGCTGCTGTGCTATACTGGGGGAGCTCAGATACACGCAGCCATACAGACTGACATGTGGGAAAAAAAAAAAAGCTCTTTAAATACAAACTGGGTCAGAATCTGAGGTCGTGAGCTTCTGCCATCTTTACACATGTGCACACACCTACTCACATGCACACAGTGCTCTGCAAAACCACCTCGTTTCAGCCCCGAGCACTTTGGAGAGGGATGGGATGGATATAGCAGCGGTGAGATAACACAAAAAAAACAAAAAAAACAAAAAAAAAAGCAGAAATGGAAATGGCCAGAGATGGAGACACAGGGTGGAGAGGGGGGACAGATAGTGGTGGGTATTGGAGTGGGTCCTCAGTGGGATGGAGCACAGAGAGTGTGTGGCTGTGTGTGCACAGCCGCGCGTGCAGACCACCCTTGTCCATAATGAAAGCCAATCAGCTTGGGTGGCAGAGGCGTGTGCTGCAGGAAGAAAGCCAATCCACTGAACCTAATGAACCGGGATTGGAAATCAGAAGAGAGGCAGAGAAGAAAGAGAGGGACATGGAGGGGAGCGAGAGCAATGAGCTCATCGTCTTTCACTGGAGAAGGATGGTGCTGAAAGGAGAGGAGAGAGATAAACAAGGATGGCGAGAACGCTGAAAAACAGAAATAAACAGTTTGATGAGGAGGAGAGGAGCGAGAGAAAAGAAGCTGTGATCTTGTCTGCAAAATAGAAATAACAAGAAAATTGCAGACAAGTATCAAAAAGAGAAAAGTAAGATAAAGAAAGATGAAAAGATTGGAGAGAAAAGAGGAGTGGAAGGGTCAGCTCGGGTTAATACGAGGAAATAAGCCCTTTCGTTCTCGCCTTCCACGCACACAGCAAGGCATGAGATTGGAAACCTAACGCCTTTCACTGGTGCACACATTGAAAGGACACACACAGATGTAAAGACACACACACACACACACACACACACCACGCGTGTTCATCCAGGCTGCTGGAAAGCCCCTGGGTTTAGGAGTTCAGGGGGTCAAATCCCCTCAGGCTGGGGATAATAGTAGGGGGCTACATATCACAACAAAGAAATGTACTGATAAGAGGCATGTGATCGCTGTTGTGGTTCTGTGTGTGTGTGTGTGTGTGTGTTGTCTAGCTCCATGATTAGACTCGTATGTGTGGCAGGTTTGTGATGGTTGAGACAACAGTGTTTTGTACAATCCTGCCCAAGAGACTGCATCCAATCAACAGGTCCTTTCATTGACCAAGGGTTGTTTGTTTGTGTGTGTGTGCTCACCCATATCCATGCTTTTGGACGCTCTGTTGCGAGGAACGTTGTCCTTGTAGTAAGCTGCAGCCACGTGAGGCGGCATCTGGAAGTCGCTGCAAAACAATAACTTAAGAGTCAGTGGATTGATTTACTGTACTGAGTGTTTACTCTCAAATCTCTGCAGCCAACAGTGGAAAAAAAAACACAACTTGTTGGTTACATCATCATAACAAGTAAGAGCAAATTCAATTTAAGTTCACAAACACGTACAGACTGCAGATCATTCAATTTCCTCTTTTCCAGATGGCGTGATTCAGTACAACAATAGCCTGTACTGTCTCCAGTACATTTACAGTGTATCGCTGCCAGATTCTCACTCAGACCACAGGAGACGTCTTAGACACACATTTCAGATTTCCAAACATGCTCATTCGGTGGATTGTTTCACACACATTGGACCAGTGCATGTTCAGTAGTCAGGACTTTAGTGGAGTGGACCAACTCTGATGGAAGTGGATCACAGTTTGCATGATGCTGCAACTCTGATGACTCATCGGAGCCCAGTTCCACAATAACTCAACGTGGCGTTCAGGGAGTCTGCAGAAAAAGACTTTTATCTGTGTCCTACTTCCATATTTCATACTAATTCCAAACAAGTTTTGAGTGTGTTTCATGTTCACTGTGGAAATTAAGCAAGCGCTAAAATTACGCTGAATTTTTGATCATGTTGTTGATGAATATCGTCCCACAGTGCACCGCACAAAGAAAACAGAGGCTCACTACTGGACAGAAAGTAAACAAAGTGTTGGTGGCTTTGAGACAGTTCTACGATTTCACCAGAAAACAAGAAATAGATGTTTTAAAAAAACATTTCTGCTGCAGATTCACTCCCTGTTATTATAAAATATGGAGAGCATAAAAACAGGATACTTTTAAATATACACTGTAACAGTGTTCACAGAGCAGAAGCACTCTCCAAACTAACAGAGAGGCCATATATCCACATCACATTTGTGTGCAACCGGTGCAACATTAGTATCATAGCTTTTTCTAAGCCTGAACATTTACTCTGTTTGGCTATTACCATCATTACTTATGCATAATGCAAATAGGCTTTTGCAATTAGACTGTATAGTCTAAATAATGCATTTACGTTGTAATATTCAGTGTAATGACTCTTCGTTATCTCGTAACACAGCGACCCAAATTAACAGTGCCATTAGAATATAATAACTTTGGCCCTGTGTGTAGTTTAATAGAGTGAGTACATTAAGTGTGTATGTTATGAGGGAAAGAGGGAGAGAAGGATGGGTGGGGGTACCTATTCATTTCCTCCACGGCGCTGGGGGAAGGCGGCGGGGGGAAGCCGTCCTCCCACTCCTCCTCCTCGTTGCCGTAGTGACCATAGCTGCCATTAGTGGTCGCAGCGGGATGCGGAGCTGAGGAGAGAAACAAAACATTCAGATGGTGAGAAACAAAAAAGAAACACTTGGTTTTGTTTGTCAGGAGGGAATCAAAGGAAACAGAGGAGGTGTTAACTTTTTTTATGTACATTTAAGCTGTTAAATTTAACACATTCTCAGTCACATTCATCTTTGTTTATTATTTGTATCGATCAGCTGTGACAAGACGCTGCAGACACAATGACAATCAGTGTGTTCTCTGTGTGGGGATCAATACTGTCAGTGAAGAGCTTAGCAAGGTCAGACATATAGAAAGCATCAGCTCAACACACTCATTCATGCAAATAGTCATTTCCATACAAAAGCTTAACATGACTTCCAACATTTCCATAAGCTATAAAACCATCATTTCCTCACTTTAATGCCTTTATGTTGAAATCACACCCCCCCACACTCCCCTCCTCTGCCTCCTCTGATGTAAACTGTGACTGTACTGCAGCTCCACTGTGATGGAGAGCTGACAGAGCCTCAGTGAGAGAAGCATCTCCAGCTCCCTGCATCCCAGGGGGTGAGGGGAGGGAGGAGGAGACGAGGGAGAGATAAAGAATGAATTTAAAACAGTTTGTTGTTTTTTTTTTTTCCTTTTTAACACAACAGCACACCACGCACGCTGCACAATACCCTGTATGCAAATCTGGCCCACTTAGAAGCCGTTTCATCAGTGTAATGATTCCAAGGTCAGATCTTTTCCACATGAAAAGCAAGCGACGCGTTCGGAAAAACATAGTTAATGACTTTCCTTTCTCCAGCTATAAATATGCAGTGAAAGGAGATATAAAGACAGAGCTTAGAGGAGATGTGACAATTTGGTAATGCAGCGCTATAAGATGCTTAGAGTGGCTGTTACAGTGACCTAAAAAAAAAAAAAAAAAAAAAAAAAAACACAGAACAATGTCAGAAGCTTTGGCTGGGTATCATGCTGTGTAGTGATCACAAACACACACAAGCATGTAAGCACACACACACATAGGCTGACAAACATACTGTGTTTACTCACTCAGTCGTAGATAACACGAGTACACAAACACTCCAAGTCTAATGTTGACTATCTGACAGTTCAAATGGACAAATAATGTGTATATGTGTGTGTGTTTGTGTGTGCTCACCACTTCTGGAGTTGCTGTGTGTGTAGTTGTTGGCCGTCATTGGATTTTTACTGGCAGCGTTCACGGAGGACTCTGTACTCTGTGGGGGTCTCACGGGACCTGGGGGCTTCTGGTGTGTGTCATGGGCCCTCGGCTCCTGTCGCCAGAGACAGAGGATCAAATCAAGAGGGGCCGTGGTGAAAAAAAGTGGTGATTAAGGGTTCAAAGACACAGAAATGTACCAAAGGCCGTCACATTTGTGACGTATGAAAAATTGATGTTGTTGGTTCATGCATGAGAAGATTAAAGTTATTTCTTTAATTACCCAGTGGAGTCGGGTTAACATCTTTTTTATTTAGTTTGTTTACCACATCACATTCAGGTTCGTACACCAACCAAGAAACCAAACCAATGCAATACAACAATCCTGCTTGGTACTAGGAAGAGCCACACTACCAGTGACAGGAGGTGCTGGAAAAATTATGCCAAATTTCACTATTTATGCAACCGTGCATTGAAAAACAGATAAGTGCTTCTGAGTTGGCACTGGAGATATTTTCGGAAACTGGTGCTGGAGAGACTGATCAGACAACAGCGAGAAGGACGCTGCATGAAGTCGACCTCTAGGGACGGCGTCCAAGAAAAAGAGCATTATTCACAAAACCGGTCCAGTGTGTTTGGAGTGGACAGTGCCAGGACCATCACAGCTATGGCTACGGTGCCAGCACTGAAAGATGGGGGTGGGTTGGTGTGCTGATATGGGACAGCATGAGCTCAAATGATGACATTTATACATGGCACTGTGAATGCAGGTTTGTTTACTCAAATACTGAGTGAAAGGATGACTCCAAGTCTCATGAAGCTTGGCAGGGGAAAGAGAAAATTTCCAGCGGATCCTAAAAACCACAGCAGGGGGAAAAAAGTACGCAAAGAGTTTTTAAAGAAGAAATAAAGTGAAAACCAAGACCTGGCCAAGTGTGTTCCCTGACTTGAATCCAATAGAGGCTTTTGGAGGATTTTAAAAGCGGACGGAAGAACAACAAAACCCCTCAGGCTGAGAGCGGCTAAAAAAGAATCATCTGTGAAAAACAGCAGAACATCTCTCCACAGGTTTGTCTCAGGCTGGCATCACCTTCCCCCGAGGAGGAACAAACCTGTTCACAATGGATCTCACCTCCGCTTCTCACTTTTGATTTAATTAGTCAGACGTTTATGTTTTTCATGTTAATTGGCTGCATGTGGCATTGCATAGAAATCTGACTCTCTACTGCACATTCCCTTATATGAAGATGTCTCAACACTCCACAACCAGAGGACGGAGTTCAAACAAACTGCACCAGTGTTTCAGCAGCCTTCACACACAAGCCAACCAGACAGGAGTCTGTTTAAACTGCACTGAACAGATGAAGAGTGAACGCACCCTCATGAATGGGACCCTCCTCATCAAATGACAAAATACTGTTTAATCCACAGTGCAGCAGTAGATATTCATTTCTTTTGGGAAGCAGCTGTGCAGGTTCGTCCGACATACAGTACATCAACTGTGTGAAAAAGGGGGAGGGCTTTTACATGACTTTCATAGTTGTACATCCTGCAACCAATCAATTATGATTCACCTCAGATAAGCGATACGGGAGCAGAGCTTTGAGGAAATATGAGCAGATTTAGAACAAACCTCAGAGGATTTTGACTCGACGTGTCGTGTGGGTGACGAGCAAAACATCACAAAACAGTCTGGTTGATCATAATTGAGAGAGAAATGTGTCATCTGTTGTGACTTTCTGAGATCAAATCCACATCTTGTGTCAAGAAGGACGAAAATATAGATGGTGGAATAAATTACAAGAACGGTCCAGTGGTTTCAAATCAGATATTCTATCATATACTGTATATAAATGTACATATATATGTATTCAATCCACCTTTGGTAATCCTTCAGAAAAAATGGTTTCATCACAGTGTAACTGGAGAAGAAGAAAAAGGCAACTCTCTTCATGGGCACAATTGAAAACCCAGTAATTAAGATAATCCTGAGAGCCCTGACAGACATGTTATCGAACAGCCATCCAGCACTACAAAGGACCCCCACCCCACAGATGGAGATAGGGACTGGCAGTTCTGGTGGGAATCGGTGCTGGTGGAGGATGAAAGAAACCTTTTCTGGTCAAAGAGACGGGAGCTACTGCTGTCTCACACACACACATACACACAAGCAAAAACAGACACACACCTACTGTACACGCAAAAGGGGGAAAAAATCCTAAGACACAGTGTACAATAATGAAGGTGTACATGCACCCACGGCTTCCCTTAAGTTCAAAGCGTGGGGTGGGGTGTATTCACAATGTCATGGGGTCCCTGGGGAATCATTAGTAGCTCCCATACATCTTAATGTGTCACCACATCACAGCTGTCAATCACTCTGGGCTCATGTGTGTGTGGTGTTGTGTGCATTTCCACACTAAGTTATGACAGCTCCTCTGCATAGGGCCGTGACACATAAATCTCATCGCAGCCTCCCATCAATCCATCCAACCCTCCGTCCATCTACCCACCTAGCCCCCCATCCCATCCATCCATCCATCTATCCATCCATCCCTCGGCCTCTGCAAACTGACAGTTTTGCCTGAGGCTTTTGTCGCAGCCTGGCAGACAGGCAGTCAGATATCTTAATCCTACAACAATAAGTAAACAGGGGGGGGGGTCCATCTATCCAGCCAGCGCCAACCTACAGCTGCATACAATAGGCTTCAGAGAGGCTTAGCCCTGCCTCACCCTAATGTGTCACCCACCCCGCCCACATATCATATTAATTTTACCTCTGTCTTCTAAGGTTCTCCTCTCTTACTTCTACTCTTCATCTTTCTACTTTGTCTTATTAATGGTCAGTTTTTACCTGTTAAGAGCTTCAGCCTGAGTGAAAGCTGCTGTATAAATGAAAGTTTGATGGAATAATTGATATTCAAGCTGTTTCCGCTTAATGCTCCGATTATGTTTCATTAGGGACGTTATTGTGGCACTCAAAAGAGGATAAAAGGAGGGATGAAGGGAGAACAAGACAAGCTGTTATCATCTCACTCTGCAGCAAATTCAATGAAAGTGTTTAAAGGTTTGCCAAAAATAACACGCGACTTTCCATCACACATGTGGAGACAATTAAACACTTTTAATCAGTCTTTTAAGAGCTGGCTCAGATTGGAGTAATGTTAAAATGCACCATGCCTTACATGAGAGCAGCAGTGGTGCAATTTGCATTAAACCTTTCTACAAATACATTGAAGCGGCTATGCAAGCTGCAAAACAGCAATACTGAAGTCTGGTTTGTACTGCATGCTCTCCACCACCAGAGTTTAGCCTGTCATTATGCTAATATTTCCTAATTTAAAGAGATATGTCAGTCTAGACATCTCCAGAGCTGCTAATACATTTGGGATCTATATATATACAATCTAGCCCTAAAAAAAAAAAAAAAAAAAAGCGTAGCTCTAGACAGAAAAAGAGAAAAGAGCGACAATGACGGGCTCAGGGAGCGTCACTCTGGGGAGCGCTTGTTTTATCACACTGCCCCACGGTGTCACCAGTCTGGTGGTTTGGTGATGAGAGGAGGACTATGCAGATATATAGTGAACTCTGCACTTGGTTTGATAGCGTTTACCTGCAGGCCTGGATGACTAAACCATACACAAAGTGATGGGAGTGAAGCGCAGATGAGATGGGAACGCCACAATGGGCAGGTCAACGGCAGTTGACCCCATCACCCTCCTATTTTTACTCCCTCGCTCATGCACACATACACACCATCACTAGCTGTGAAACATCTTTTTAAGCCTTTGAAATAATCAGTCATGGTTCAGCATGAAGCTGAATAGACTGATTTAACTAAGAAACAGCTATTTTTTTCGCCATCTGTCACGCTTGATATCTCCATCAGCTCGTCCATCCAGGAGTTTGCGCTGCTTTGTGTGAGGTGAACATGACTTCTTGTGCGACTTTGTGAGTAAATCTGATGTTGCTCTAACATTTACCACCAGGGATTAAAAGGAACAACTACGGCAAAGCGAGGAGTTTCTTCTTTTTTGGCGACAAAAGGCGCTCATAGGAACTGTGTTTTTTTTTTTATTTCTAACAACACTTCTACGCAAAAGAGAGATAAAAATAAGCAAAGGTTAACACGTTGCATACAGCCTGATTTTTAACACATTTATCACATCTGAAAGGCAGTGTTTCACAGCCACATGGAGCACTCATGAATACTGATTCCACTGCTGTGTCAGCTTTCATTAGGTTTTCCTGAAATATGTTCATTATTCCCTATATCGCTGTGCATGTGTGACTCTATCTGTAACTTTTAATTTACAATTTTATGGGCAGAGAATGAATCACGCCTGGATGCGGAGCATCTTAATGTTTTTCTAGTGGTGATTTTCACTTGTATAACTTCTGGTACAACATGTCCCTGCTTTGTGCTCAGGGTAAGTGACAAGGAATAAAGAAAAGAAAAGGCAGAGGAGGAAAAGAAGAGACGCCGAGGCCAAAACAGAGGGAAAGAAAAACCCACATGTCATTTAATAAACAGGCAGTGAAGCAAAGGGAGAGGCAGCTGCTGAAAACCCAACAGAGAAACAGACACAGACAGGCATGCAGGAGACTTCAGATTGGCTTTATTTAACAGAGGAGAAACAGGCAGGTGAGACAGGGAAGCAAGAGAGCATTGACTGAGAAATATGCAAATTAAAAAAAGGAAAAATTAAAACAAAACTTTACATAAAAAGACAAAACAGGAAAGAGCAGATTCAGTCTTTACAGTGAGGAGACAACCCAGAGCTTCTGAAGAGAAACTGTGAAAAATAAGCTAATTATAGTGAGTTAAAATCAATGTGACAGGAAGAAGAGTGTACACAGTGAAGAATTTAGTATTGCATTGAGTTTATGGGTAATATTTTAGAAAGAGAGCTAAAAGTTAACAGTGTGACAGTTAGGGGTGTTGCCAAAGGGAAAGCTTTCAGCCAGATTAATATGCTTCCTCACTATCAATCTAAAAAAAAACTGTGACGGGGGGAAAAAAATGAAAAAGTGACATTTTCTTCATGATTTCACTCACAATATCACATTTGTGACATTAGAAAGCTGCAGAGTGACAGAGTTGATCTCTGTCGTTGTTTTACTTTGAGTCTTTTGGTTTATTCTAATGTTTTAGTTTGATGATTACAAAAGTGCACGTGTGTCAGAGTCCACCAGACAGCCGGAGGTGGTGTTGCCTGGTCAGGGCCCGATTGTGTGCGTAGTTATGTGAGTGTGTGTCCACGTACACGTCTGCAGATCTGTGTGTGTTCCTGTTAGCCTGACTGCGGGTGGGTATCCTGCTGTGTGCGGGGGGGTCTCCGTACATCTGTCCCGCCATGGCCCTAATGTTCTCAGTGTAACTGCTGTCCCTGGGGACAGCGTCCAGCGTGCGGCTGCGTGCGTGCCTCAACCTACAGCTGTGTGTGTTGCCCTGAGCGTCAACGAACGTCTGACTGTGTGTGTTATCCAACACTGCGTGACCCTGTATGTCTGCAGGCGCCCGGCTGTGCGTGTGTCCCTGTGTGTATCTGTAGTTGTACCTTTCCCTGTTTAAGTTGCTCAACGTCTGGCTGTGAGGGACGAACCCAAACTCATATCTTGTACTCGGTCTGTACGCATCACTTGGTGCGTACCCCCCTTCATCATCTATCCCTTCTTCTCTATCCCTTTGTGCGAGGCCGAATGTGTAGTTGCTACGCCTCTCCCTCTGGTTAAACCCATACGTGTATCTGGTGTGTGTCTCCCCTGGTGTACGCTGCTGGGTGTACCGCTGCCTGTGGCGCTCAGGCAGCGGCTCGGACGCTCGCCTCCTCAGTGTGGGGAGGAGTGAGGAGGAGCGGCGAGGAGGAGATGGCTGCTGCTGATGATACTGGTGGTGGCTGGCGTCGCATACTCGTACCTGATTGCTGGAGCTGGTCTGGGAGTCGGACTGATGGTTGGTGGAGACGTTTGGAGCTGTGCTTGCTGCAGGGTTGGCACTGCCCGTCTGCGGAGAGACGTATAATTTAGAGAAGTAAATAAATGAATAAATAAACAGTCTTGGATATGAACTGGTAGACAGAGCTGTGGAAGCCTCTTCAGTTGCTTTCTGAGCCGTGAAACAGTTTCCATCCTTTGCAACAGTCATTGTTGCGTCAATTAACAGCCAGCAGCCTTATCAAAGAGCTCCTGAATAAGAAACGGAGCTGTTACCTGCTTCTTCTTGATAAAGTGTCAACTTAATCTTAAAAACTGTTAAATCACCAGCTTAACACCCAAACAAATCATGCAGCATGACAGTCACTGTCACAAAGGGAGCCTTTACTCTGATGTTTTCATTATTTTTATCCAACTGTGCTTATATTGTGAGCAGAAGAAGATCCAATACCAACAATAGGGCCCTCTGAACACTGGGAGAAGCTTTAAGTCCTCAACTGGGTTTGTGAAGAAATAATCATTATAAGTGCTTCAATTCAAATTCTATATTCCTGATCCACATTTAGTTCTGCTGCTTACAGTGAATACTGCTTTTTTCCCCCCTGTAAGCTCAAAATGATCATAATCGAGGAGAGAAATGATCCTAATGTGAACGATACATCTCATTGATTTCGCTGTCAGATACTTATGAATAATCTTTGCACAGATCAGACTGTGCGTAGGATTTTATAATGCATGAGAACCCCTAAATGTTTCATGTGACCAAATTCATCTAACCAAACTCTGGGATTGTAAAATTTTTAACATGTTGCCCCACATCTACAGGAGCTTCAAAAGCAAAGCGCTGGAGTAAATAACGGGGATCCAGCCTGCGGGTAAAAGGAAGTCTGGAAGTCTAGTAACATTTTTCAATCTATCAACTTGAGACTCAGGTTTTTTTTTTGTTTTTTGGATATAAAAAATAGAGAGTTCAGCTGAAACAATTTCTAAAAATCACAGAGGAATTCCTACAGGCGGAGTGAGATTCCTGATTTGTTCATGCATATGGGACGGTGTTGGGGGATCAACAAGATTTTAATATTAGGCAACACTTAGGATTTACATGTCCTGCAGTTGCCAAATCATCTCTGAACTGTAAGCAGATGCAGTCAGGGCTCCTGCCATCCTTCCACCATCATCTCTTCCATGTCTTTTCCAAGACTTTCCAGAATTAAACACTTCCATGACCTAAAAATGTCATTTCCCTCCTGTTAATGTTGTTTTTCCAAACAGCGAGTGTTTGATTTCCAATCCAGATGGGTCCAAATCAAATGTGAAACAGGTCCAAGCTTCCCCAGACTGGAGTACACCTCTCAATATCCCAGAAACCTTCAAAAAGGTGATACCTGCTGCGCCTGTCTGGGTGCTCGGAGCACTACGAGCTGGATGGTGCCCCTGGCATTCCCCTCTGACGACATGGAGCGTCTCAGCGTCTCCATGGCAGCGTGGTTGGAGCGGCCGAGCAGCGACTCTCCGTTTACTGCGATCATCTGGTCATTGATGTTCAGCCTGCCGTCCTGTTGGAGAGGACGACCGTGAGGGGGTTATTAATATAACAACAGAAAAAAGTTTTAGCAAAAGTGCTGAACTGGTAAAGATTTTCAAAATAAAGGTGTTTTTTTCCTTCTAGTTTTATAGAAAATGCAGGAAAAACTGTTGAAAACTTTATTGTTTTGTCATTACACTTTGAAATGCAAATGGAAAAAAGGAAAAACAGACTGCAAACCTAAAACAAAATAATTCCCCAACTGAAAAAAAAAAAGTTTTAGGAGAAGAGAATAGAGACGAGAAATTGGGTACGGTGTGAAATGAGAGAGAGGAAGGGAAAGAGAGAATGACAAAGAGAGTGAGAGGGAGAGAAAGTAGAGGAGAAAATGGAAGAAGGCAGGAAAATTGTAGAGTTAGCAATCTACTGAGAGTGGGAGAACTGTGATAAATACACAGAGCAGCTAATGGAATAGCCTCCGCGGGCACTAAATCACTTCTAAGTGTTTTAAATAGCAGCCTCTTGTAGAGAGGAAACATACAATAGTGCCCTGGAGGGAGAGAGAGCGGACGAATGAGTAAGACACAGAGAGAGAGAGAGAGAGAGAGAGAGGAGGAGGGCAGGGACAAAATTACAAAGTAAAGACACTGAGACACAGAGACTCAGTGAGTGTGTGTGTGTCTGTGTGTGTGTGGATGATCTGGATCAGTTCATTTGGGTCACTTCTGCCCTTTGACCCCTGCTCATTAACAAGGCACCGTCTGGCCTGACCTCAAATGCAGACTGGGATGGCACCACTCTCGCACACACACACACACACTTGAAGATTGCGCCTGCTGCAAATCCAAGGATGTCATCAAAAATTGATGTTCATGCCAAAATCAGTGGGTGTCTGTGATACTGCCTATTAATTTCTTCATTCTCCATGTAAGCAGCAGCAGCAGCACTCTACATGTAATTTTAATTTGTTTTCTTTAGCACACTCTTTGAAATGATCATATGACAGGATCAGGGATAAAGTCAAAGAAGGGTTTTTTTTTATATAATTGAGGCCCCGGGCCCTGACAGCAGCCAAAACTCTTTAATGGAAATAGGTTAGATCTCTCTGTGACTCTTCCTCATCTCCTCCCTTTTTTTGCCTGCTGTGTGACCGTGTGTGTGATGTGGCAGTGTGTCTGTGTCAGTCAGACTCAGGGGACGCCTGGGTTCCCTCCTCTGTATGGGCCTGGCGCTGCAGAGACTCATCAGGCTCCTTAGCTGCTTTTCATTAGCATGCATCAACATTGAGGAAGACACACACACACACACACACACACACACACGCAATAGCCTCATGTATTGAGTTCCTGCGGAGTGTCTCCACTTTTCAATTTTCTCTTTCTACCCTTATTCCGCCTTTTTCTATCGTTCTCATCTCTCTATTGTTCGATGCCGCTCATTTCTTTCCCTCTTAGATTCCCTCCCTTCTTGCATTAGTTCATCCGCCGTCTTCTTTCAATGGGCTCCCTCCCCCTCTCTCTCTACTGTCTGCCTCTCCTCCTCCATGTCTTTCTTCCTCTTATGTGGTATCTTGTCCCAGAAACCTGTTTCGCTGCCAGCCGGAGATCTTACTGGGACGTTCAGTCGGAGCGCTATCCGCATCGGCAGCTGTCTGAAAACTGCTTCTGAAGGCGCTGTGGGGAGCTGCCGTCTGGCCAACCTGATCCCAGACCAGCCGTTTATCTACAACGCCACACTCGTCTCTGTGCCTCCTCGTCCTGACGTGCAGATCTGGGAGCAGTGACGAGAGGCAGGAAGAGCTGTGACTGTGTGTGTGTGTGTTTGGGGGGGGGGCAGATATTGAGGCCAAGTGGAGGAATCTCCAAAGTGCTGAAATGGGATGTTTTTTTGTTTTTTTTTCCTGATGCACTTACAACTTGAAGTGAGTGCTGAGTGATATAGATAAGACGGCTGTGGTGCTGATGTGAAGAGGCCGCGTGGGGTCGGCGGGGGAGTCAAAGGCCGAGGGAAGCTGAGCAGAAGGGGGGGGGGGTTGTGGCCTCGAAGAAAGACAGGAAATGAGAGGGAGGCGAGAGGTGCGAGGGAAAAGGAGATAAGAGGAAACGTCAGAGAAGGACATCAGAGAGACGGGAAAGAGGCTGGACAAAAACAAAAAGACTAAGCTCCTTAGAGAAAAAAAAATTCTTGATTCAACCTCTGGATACAATGATTCAAAGAAAAAACATCTGAGAAGAGAAAGTAACGTGGCTCTCGAAAAGCTCATCTTTTCTCATTACTATAAAGCACTGAATTGTTCTGTGATGGCTGAAGCTTAATGAGGCATTTCAGAGTATATAAAGACTTTACATTAAAACCCTGGAACAAGACTCAAAGGCATCCAAGATTTCAGATTTCTTGTCTTCATTTTGTCTAAGTCGTCACTGCTGTGGTAGTTTTTGTCTGATCATGTTTACTTTTGTTGCTTTACACACTTTTTGAATGTATTTTCCCTCCTTTCTATGCAGCTACTAGTTTCATTCACTGTGCACAGTGTTATGGTTTTTTCCACCCAGGAGGATCCAAAAGGCCTCCCAGACTCCAGGATGTGTGTCCTTTACCTTGTAAGCGGCCCCTCCATGGATGATGGACTTGATGAAGATCCCGAGGTCTTCCCCAGTCTCTCTGGATTTGTTGCCCTTCAGGCTGACCCCCAGGCCGGCGGAGCCCGTTTCGTTGAGGGGGATCTCGTACATCAGTTGCTCCCTGCCGTCCTCCAGCACCTTACTGTTGGCTTCCTCGCCTTTCTGAAAGAGAGGATAAAAAAGGAGGACACAGTTCAGACAAATATTAAAGACGTTGGCCTGAGCTCAGATGTGTTGGGTTTTTTTCTTGACGTGTTATGTTACAAGTGTTCATACCTGCTTTACATAATAGCTGCTGTGTATTATAACTTGTTTATAACTGAGGTGGGGGCAGCACATGACTGATAATACAAGCTCCAGCATCCCAGTGATTACACTCCACACCGAGAAACCAGAC
This sequence comes from Caranx ignobilis, assembly GCA_021432705.1. Lineage (NCBI taxonomy): Eukaryota > Metazoa > Chordata > Actinopteri > Carangiformes > Carangidae > Caranx > Caranx ignobilis. The sequence continues at coordinate 20,837,502 of MU269989.1, forward strand.
AAAAAAAAAACGAGAAGTGAGAAGGGAGGAAACAGATTAAAGATGGAAGATGGCTGTGGGGAGGGGGAAAAAAGTAAGTCGGTAAGAGAAAGGAAAAGAGGGAGAGGAGCAGGTGTTGTGTGCTGGAAAGAGAGATGAAGGTGTAGTGAGAAAAAGAAGAAAGCTTCTGTAGAGAGGTTATTCCAATTGGAGATGAAAGGCGCAGACGGAGAGCGAGCCATTTCTAAAGGAAACATAATAACCTTTTCATACCTCCTCCTGGAGCACAGTGGGGGAGGAAGAGGGGGAGGAAAGGAGGGGAGGAGAAGGAGGAGGAGGAGAGCGGATGGAGGCGCAGAGGAGCATTTAAAAGTAATAACCCATCCCTTGAGGTATAGCCACTTCTCTCATTCACACACCCTCTCATCTCTCCCTCCTCACTCTTTACATTTCCACCTAATCTCTCAATCTAACTGTAGCTCTCCCCCGAGCTCCTCCTCCTCCTCCTCCTCCCCCTCCTCCTCCTCCTCCCCAGACTCCTCTTCCATCTCTGCTTTCTGTCCACAGGTCCTTGTATCTCACACCCACTCGCCCACTGCTATTTAATCTGGCGGGAATGACCGTGGTGGCAGCAACAGTGGCATGGATCCAAAATTAGATGGAGGGGGTGGAAGTACAAAAACAATAAAGTAGGAAGCAAAAGAGGGAAGGAAAATGTCTGTCATTAGAGGATGGCAAAATGGAGGGCAGGTTCAGTCACCCAGGGAGAAGAGGGCCGATACAGGGGGAGGCACCTGAATGCTACTTCGCTCCCAAGCTTTATTTTTCTTTTGAGAGTGGAGGGATGAAGGTTACGAGTGTGTGTGAGCGTGCATGTGTTAATACATCGTTTTGGTTCTGCTCTTGTTGCTCTGAAGCTCCGTCCAGGAAATGAGATAAAGAAAGACAACGGCCTCAAACTTAGAAAGTAAGGAAAAGTCAAAGTGAGGTTTTTTTTTTTTGGCAGGAATATGCATAAACATTATACCAGCCATACTGGTTGTCACAGCTTTAAAGATCTGAGTACCCACACCAGGATTGCGGGAGGCTTACATCAGGCATCTTGCCCGCCACTGAATCAGGAACCCGTGTTCACGTTTCCCCTCTCATCATGACACAAGGACGGAGGATGTGGGAGGAAAATATGTCCTCCAGTGCAATTTTGCGAAAAAAAAAAAAAAAACTCATTCTCAACCTCACTGTGATCCTCCACCCCCCCCTCTCCCAAAGTCTGTCTCCCTCTGTCAGCACTATTCTGCACTGCGTCGTCTAGGTGCTTAATTAAAACAACAGCCCGCTAAAGCCTGAAGGCCGGGAGAGAGACGCTCAGCTCCAGAGTGTGAGTCGGAGCTCTAAAGCCAAGGGGGAAGCTAAAAGAGCAAAAACCAGGGAAGTCGTGGTCAGCACTGATCCACTGCACTGTCCAGGATTAGAGAAGCTGCTTTTGTTTGGGTCAAAGAAATCAATGTTACCTGTTGATAGGAAACAAGATGTGAGCTTTATAAACTCCTCACACAGTCACACTGTCGCGCTACTTCTGGGACACAAATTCAGAGGAAACGAGCATCTGCTTTTCAGGTAAAAGTTGATATGAGGACAAATGTAAGGACCGCTGTATAAGCTGACATCTGGAGAGCATGATTTGTAGACTGCAGCTATAATACTTCATTTATAGGATGTTGAGACTGATTTGACTTTTATCCAAAAAAAAAATAATAATAATAAGAAGAAAGCAGCTCCTGTGGTTTGGATATTGCAATAATATGATAAATCATCAGCACACATCACTGAAATAGAAGTGTGTGCGTGTGTGTGTGTGTGTGTGTATAAAACACCCGTCCCTGGTCCCTACTCTATCTCTGCCCTGACTTCCTGCCCTCTCTGTGCTGTCAAGTTCTTTCATTAAGATATTAAACACCCTCAAAAAGTACTTAAATAAAACCCTCACCAATTTTTAACTCGAGTTCAGAGAAATGTAAATATCCCCTGCAGGATAATAACTGAATAATAATTTGCATCTGATATGACTTTCTCCCTCCCTCGCTGAAAAAAATCCACGATCCATGAATAAGCAACTTTTCAACTCAAAGGGAACTCGTTTCAAAAGTTTGACTGCAGGACACGAGACGTCTCTGAAAGGTCCGGGGGCGCTCTGAAGGCGTCAGGTTTACACATCGCACTTGTCCAAGTTTTGATTGGCTGCCAGAATCGATCGAGCCTTCAGCAGACGAATGTGGAAACTGTCTTTTGGCGTGAAGCTCGGCACATTAACCACTCTTCAATCAACACTGTGAAGGAACAATAACAGAGGAACATTTCTGATTCGAGGGGGAGACTTGAGTCAATTGCACAAAACCAGAACCACATGATAGCAACAAGACAGACGGAGGAAAACGTGCCCTTTAAAAGTCTATTTTCAGTCTTGAGGCCAGACTTTCAGTCAGGGCTTATTTTTATCAACAAGACGACTCACGGAGCTGTTACTCAAAACCAGAGGAATTACAAAGACAATCTGCTATTTCCTGCTTGAGAGACACTTGAGAAGACTCGGGTGGCAACCTGGGAGGTTTTAAATACCTCTGTGATCTCGTTGTAACAACACACAAGGTGAAGGTGTCCAGATCAGAGCGCAGCAGGCTCTGGGAACAAAAACCCGCCATGTTGGAAAGTTTATGAAAATAAAACTCATCGTGTTTGTTTGTCGTATCTCGCTGCTGATTCGGATCTATTTACACAACCAACTGGATCTCAGTGGTGGTCCGAAAGCAGGCACACACCAATATCCCCTCTAATGCCCTTTCCTTGGGGGCAGATTGCGTCCCCAGGGTGGCTGAGACCCCTTGGCTCCGCTCCCCACCCTCCTCCCTCCACTGCTCGCCCTGCAGCAACGGCTCTTTAACAAGCTTTTAGGCAGGAGAGAGACCACCCTCTTCAATACCCAAATGAGGAGACAAAAAGGCGCTTTCTCTTACCCCAGGGTGGGTGGCGAGGAGGGGGCGATACACAGCGATTACACACAGAGCCTTTTGTCGCCGAGGATTTCTAAATGGGGGTTTCAAAGCGGCGGGATTAGCGGTGAGAGCGACATTCAATTAAGATGAGATCTCGCCGCGCTCGACGGTGACGATGGAGCTGCCAATTAATCGCCTTAATGTCTGCTTCTTCGCCGCTTTACACCTTTACCTCACAATGAAGAGAAAGGAAAAAGTAAAATGACTGATGGAGGGATAATTCTGGTGTGTGCTGGAGGGGGAGGGAGGAGAACGAAAAAGGAGAAAGTGACAGAGGAGATCTACCTTGAAGAAAAGGAAGTGAGTGGTAGATGCTACGTGGTGCTGGTGGATGGATAAAAAGAAGACAGAGAGGACGAGCTGAGAACAAACAGCAACGCAGCAAAGTCACTTTCGACACAACAACCTCCTCTTCCTGTGGACTGGCCTAGGCTCGCTGGCTGCCGAGGGTCGACCATGTGCAGGGTGACCCCTCCATCCTGTCCTTGGCAAACTCATAACTCTGCTACAGTGACACACTTTCACTAACACAAACACAGTAAAACGAAAAAAGGAAAAAAAAAAAGAAAAAGACTCCCCACATCCGAGTATCTCTCTAATCTCGGCCCTGAAACAAAATGAGGCCTTGTGCAATAATGAGAGCGCCGAGCAATGGAGACGCAGAAATGCTGACAGGAATGAAAGTGTGATTAGAAAGTTATCACTTTTTAATTACTTATGGTGTGTGTGTGTGAGAGCACAGGAGATGGGGTAGACAATCAGAGTCCTTTTGTATCCGCATAATGAGGCTAATTTGAAGGCTTTATTGTTATTCTTCAGACTGAAAGAGACCACTCTGCCGAGCGCTTTCACAGAACCACACGCTGCACGCGAAACATCAATACTATTGAAACTAATCAATCACTAGTTCAGCTAGTTTCTATTAAAATATCTACTTTACTCACACAATGGAGATACAAAAGCCTGCAGGAGCGCTGGAGAGCAGGGAGCAGGGAGCAGGGAGCAAGGAGCAGGCCGCTGCAGTAAATATAGAAACTAGACCTTTCATCCACATGAGCCCAGTTCAAACTGCTGTGTCATCAAGTGCTGAGGTTTGTTTTGGCAAAACACTGATCCCTGACCGGCTGACCTCTGACCTGCTGCTGCCTTTCAGTCAAGAAGTGCTGTACATGATCAAGTTTGTTCTCACTGACACCATGTCCTCCCGAAAACACTTGTAGCTGCAGGGATGTTGATGCTGAGAGGGTGAACGTTAACGATCTGGTGACAGAGTGGACAGTCAAATCTGAAACTTTTAAAATCTGCCAAACGTTAAAACCTGTTGAACACAGTTTCAATCAGTTCAATCAGCTGGACTTTGATTTAATCTCATGTTCATTCAGCACAAATTCAGATGTTTTGACCTAAGTCCTGTTAATCCCATGCTCAGGATCCATACAATAACAGGGTTAATTAACTGCACTTTCTGTAGGTGGCCCGCAGGCCAAAAAGAAACTAATGAGCATTGACAAGAAAGCTGCACTGAGGAGGATTAAACCCTGGAACAGGAGCAGGGCTGTTTACTACTTCTCCACCTACAGGCACAGCACAGTGAAAATCAACATGTAGATAACCTGATCCTATAAACAAACCGTTCCAAATATCCTGTCTGATATTGTTTTTTCTTTTTTTTTTTATTCAAATAAACCCAAGATCTACTATCATGTGCACGTCTGCAGCTGGACAAAATGTTCCCGGAGAAAAACCAAATTAAACCTTGATATATGCAATGAGCTGAGATTCATTATCTGTAGCAGCAGCAGTGAGGTTAGCCAAGGAAAACTTAAAATTGTAATTCAGCCAATTAATCTCAGAAGCTACTGGATGTAAAATGGCGATAATGAACTAGTGATTTGCATCTGATGGTTATTGGAACAAATATGACCGTAGCGCTGTGGGTACATAAAGGCAGTTTTTTTTGTTGACAAGATATTGCAGCCTCTAAAAACCTCCATACATATTCATGAGCACCCACACGAAGTCAGACAGACACACGGACAAACAAGTTGTCCTACGACAGAAGAGGCAGATGGCCGCGTCTCCTTAATGCGTCTCCATCATCATTACATCTTTTGTGCAGCCGAATCGTCGGGAGCCGCTCGTCGCTAAGTTCTCCACATTAATTTTCACGACAATTTACAAATGGAGAGCAGCGGGAGAGAGAGAGAGAGAGAGAGAGAGAGGGAGTCGAGCGATTACAACAGGCGAGGGAAGAGAAGAGGTTGGTGTTTTGGAGGAGGGTGGAGATCTCGAAAAAGGTGAGGATTTCATTTTTTGCTGTTGGTGCTGCTTGTGTTAGCGTGTGTGTTTGCATGAGACAACTTTTTCTCTGTGGTCGTTTCTTCATCTGTGTATTTTTGTAATCCTTTGCTTTTTGAGGGTCTGCACATCTAAACTCAACAAGACAGCAGCTCAAGCGTGCTGCTAGAGTTTGTGCATGTGTGTTTGTGTGTGTGTGCATGTGTCTGTGTGTGTGTGTGTGCACGCGCCTATGGGACATCAAACTGTCTTTGAGGTGGAGGACTGTGCTGGAGATAAGGGCCAGATCTCACGGGGCACCAATAACTTCAACAGCCTGGATAGAGACAGGACTGAAAGCCCTCTCTCATTCTCCCTCTCCACTACCCTTCTCTCTCTCTTTAAGCCTCTCTCTAATGCACAAATACAAGCAAGTGTTAGATGAAGACTGTAGAGGCTCTTCAAAGTCACTTGTTATGCCAAGACTGCTGGGCCATTAATGAGGGCAAACTATTTTCGGAAGCAGTAACTCGGCTGTTTAAAGCCTGTGTGCACACGCGTGTGAGAAAGAGAGAGCACTTGTGTTCAAGTTTTTTTTTTTGTTTTTTTTTTTAATCAAGGACTAGGTGTTTAGGAGTTTGTGTGTGTGTGTGTGTGTGTGGACTCTAGGTGTGAATATGCATCAGTCACTACAAAGCCCTGCGTGCCTTTCTCACAGCTCTTTGAAGTAAAGGAAAGGGAATAATCAGAATAACCACAGAGGACAGAGGGGAGAGAATAGAGGCACGCAGGCGAAAACATGATTTGCAAAGAGCAGGAGACTTTCAAGGGGCCACCTGGCTGTGTGTATGTATGTTTAAAGTGTGTGTTTATTGATAAAATGTCCCCTGTGAGGCGCAGTCAAACCATGTCTCTTTCACAGCCCCTGACAGAGACACCTCTGACCCCATCAGCCGCTACAGGTAAACGGTCACTTAACACCCACGGCATGTCGACATGCACGGACATGCTCACACGCTTCCTGCGGGGCCACTGTGGCCTGTGTGTGTGACTTCCTCTGGCATCGCTGTGTCAACAAACCAGAGCGGGACAGGAAGGACGGAGCACGCTCTGGGTGCTTTTGTGTGTCCGTCCGTGTGCGGCGTTTGGAGGCGAAAGGGCAGGGAGGTAAAATATGGGGGAGAGTGAAAAAAAAATAGAAAAAGTGACACAATGTGCAGGAAATGTTAAAGAAAAGAGAAGCGCACATGAAGAGGAGGGGAAAGGAAAAAAAAGAGCAACCACCACGGAAGATAAACGATCAACAAAAGCTGCAGAAGTGACTGACAGACAAAAGAGGAAGAGAGGCTGGGCAGCGTGTGAAGGTGCAGCCGGCAGGGTGAGGACACGGATGCTGTGTTTTTGTGTGTGTTCGCGCTCTCCTACCAGTTCCCGAGGCAGGAAGATGTCCTCCTGCCGTGCCACCACCACACACACGTTCTCCCCCTGCTTGGTGCTGCGCAGCATGCCCACGAGTTCCTCCTGGCTACGGCCTGTCATGTCGACTCCATTCACCTACACACACAGAAAGAAAGCACACATACACACACGAGTGGATCAAAGCAAAGTCTACTATCCTCTGGCTGAGCTCCACTAACATCAGACAGCATCCTCTGTATTTTAAGGGTCATTTCACCCTAAATGAAAAACATATTTTCTGACATGCCCCTAATGATCTAATGATTATGTGCCATTTGTGTGATTTTTGAGGTATTTGTGGTTTCTGCCTCGGAGCCACTTCAATAGGAAGTGTTTGTTTGGCACAAAGTAGTTCATCTGAGGTTGTAGTTGCAGTGTTTCCTGTTTTACTAGTTCTAGTGATACAGAACAAAACTATGAACGTCATCAGACACCAGTAAACAGAACAAAGAAATATTTTAGTAACCAGTCAGATCCAAAGAGATGATGAGTCTCATGTTCATTTTCCTTCTGGCAGTGAAACTGAAGTCATTCTCAAACACAACTGCATGTGGACCTTTGTGCAATTCCTCTGTTTAACCAGCAGAGGTGCCCTTCATGTTGCTGCTCCTACTGCTGCTGCTGCTGATGGTGATGATGATGTCCTAGTTGCTGTGACTGCTGGTTGTCTCCTCAGTGGGAGATTCACCATGTTGTGATCTGTCTTACCTCCAGGATGCGGTCTCCGGGCTGCAGGCGGCCATCTTTGATTGCGGCGCCTCGCTGCAGGATGTTCTTCACCAGGATCGGCCCTGGCTCGTGGGTCGAGGAGTCCCGGGTTACCACGGTGAAGCCCAGACCTTCTGCGCCTGCGGAGACAAAGCAGCGTGCGTCACAGTGTGCGTTGGGGACATCAGTCCCCCTGCAGACGAGACTTAATTATGAATTTTATGACTTTTTAATTTCGTTTTAATTGAATTTTCCCTCTTGTCTCCCTGCTCTGTCACTTTCTCCTTTCCGTCTCCTTCTCCACTCGCCACACTGAGTTTCCCCTCTCTCCCTCTCTCATGTCCTGCTGAAGCCAATCTGTGGTTTTAGCATCATCCTCCACATTAACTACTGTTTAAGTGCCTGTTTTCCTCTGGGGGTTAGTTGCCTGGCTCAGCCTCTGAGCCGCCAGGAGAAGGCTTCTCTCCTCGCCGGATTAGACAGACTCTGCCTTTAATTTCACGTGTGAGCAGGCCTAACGGTGGCTGATGAAGGGAGGTAGAGGGAGAAGATGGAGGGAAGGTGGGGGCGGTGGGAAGAGAGAGAAAACGAGAAAGAGAGATAGAGCAACCTGAGAAATATTATTCTCTTCTCCAGCTTCCCTCCCTGGGGAGGCAACGTGATTTCCACAAAGATTTTCCTTGTGCATGTGATCCTACGTTTATCTGTGTGTGTATACATTTACAAGTGTGTGTGTGTGTGTTTCTGGGGCCACACACCCACAGACACACACACACGAGCCATCAACCCCCAGAGCCTCCACCCTCTCCCTTTTTCACGGCCTCACAAGCCCCAAGCCATGAGTGAAATGTGCCACGCTCCGTGTGCATGTGTCTGTCTGTGTGTGTATGTGTGTGTGTGTGTGTGTGTGTGTGTGTGCTAGGAGAGCAAAGCCGGCGTGGCATACTAAAGGCGGTGAGCGATGCTATCTGGTCTCCAAGCTAAGCCTCTGCCTGCCCTACATTAGCGCACCTAAACCTCGCCGCCTGTCAATCACGGTGAGAAAGAGCCTGTTGCCAGGGGAGAGGGTGTTAGAAAACCCATAATATCCTTCGCTCTGATCTTGCATCAGGTGAAAGGGATAGTGGGAAACAGGGGGAAAAAAAAAAATCAAACAAAAGAAGGATGGGGGGGGGGGGGAGAAAACAGGAGGGATGAAAAGGTGCTGGGAAAAGAAGGAAACTAACAATAAAACAGCTGAATGGAGCTTTGAGCCGGAGCTGGAGAGTGTGGAGCCCAATTTCTTCTATCCTTTCATCTGGGGTTCTTCTCGCCTTCCTCTGGGCACCTGTAGCACGCATGTGTCGTGTGCGCATGTAACGCATTTACAGCTTTCCTCTCAATGCCCTCTAATGCTGCAGGTTGCTAGAACTGAGCCCATTCACAGTGCTAAGAAGCTATTCCCATGCTATCGACACATCGGGTGCTCTGGCACTGATGTGTTTTAGAGGGATAAGAGATAAGGCGGCGAGGAAGTCAGACCGATTCAGCCCGGGTTAAAGTCTAAAAGCAAAAACAACCAGACGGCATGTACGGTCATCCCACAAGATAAAAAAAAATCAAAACATCATCACAGGAGGGTTATTTTAAACATGGACGACTACTGCTTTCAGTGGTGCAGATATTTTTATGGGAGTCTGTATGAAAAGGCTGAATTTGATAAATCAATCATCGGTGGTGGAGGCCAATACAACACCCAGGATGCCCAATTACATGAGAAAAACAAGCCTGGAGATAAAAACTATAAATAAGAATGGATGTGTTCAAAAAAAACACGTGGACATGTGGATTATCTAGTGTCTTGACAACAGTTCCCCTGAGAGCAAAGAGGAAGTAGACAAAGAAGAACAAAATGTAACAACAACAACAACAAAGATCATTGCTGTGTTGTAATTCAGAGACTCAAATGAAGGGAGATGCACATTTACCTTTCTTCAGGTCGATCTTTATCCGCTTGCCGCCCTTCTTGCTGGTGAGGTTGGCCAGGCCGGGCAGAGCAGTGCCCCTGCTGAGCAGCGGGCTCCTGGGTGTCGGGGAGGAGCTGGCTGCTCTGGCTGGAGGTGTCGCTGAGCCTCTTTCCAGGGAGCCGTGCCCAGACTGGTTCTCTGCTGATGGTGTGTTTTCTGCAGCTGGCTCTGAGGTCTTGGCGTCAGTGTCAGGGCGCCTCGCATCCAGTTTGGTGTTGGGTTTGGACTCCGACTTGGGTTCTGGCTGGGGGTCATTTTTGGCACGGACAAACTTCGGACTCTTTGTTTTCGCGAGGAGGTCTTTGCTGTCGCCGGTGAAAAGTTGACCTATCAGGCTCTTCTCATAGCGCACCTTGTTGGCAACGGGGAGGACCTCCACAGAGACGCTGGGGGAGGACATGGCCTGACGGAACACTTCCTGTGACCTAGAAGAAGAAATGAACGAGTGAGCAGGTGAGCAAAATTTTACATTTATGACACTGGGCATGTGATTTAAAGGAACTAGAAAATCATCATAAGCTCACAGCTATTGAAAAATAAAATCCATTTTAAAAAAAAGGCCAGAGAAGTCAAGCAGCACACAGGAGGAGAACACAGACAATTGGAAAGCAGAGAACGAGCAGAGTGAATGAGGCTTGTGCGTCATTAATGGAGCTGTATTTCAATTTGGATCAACCACAGACCGACTCTTCCAGCTGGTTTGGGACACTGTGGTCCCCATCAGATGGAGGAGACCTTACAGCAAATTCCTATTGCAGCTTTAATAGACCACTATCAGCACAACATGCACACAGCACAGTCAACACAGTGGGATGCAGTTAAATGGACCTATTCGGTGAGGACGGAGAAAATAAGGGGAAGAACAGGGACCAGGAGATTGGAGGTGCAGAGGAGAGGAGGGAAAAATTAGGAAAAGAGGGAGGGTTATACACACACACACACACACACACACACACACAGATACACACACACGCTCTTTTGTGAGAGCAGATGTGGTGGAGAGATAGGACAGCTAGAGAATGAGGATTTGTGTTTGGCTGATAGAAGAGACAAACTGAGTGACAGGTGAGGTGTCTCTCTACAGTGGTGGTGGGTGAGTGGGAGACACACACACACACACACACACACACACACACACATAAAAAAAGAGTAAGATTTTCCTTTCCTGCTTCAGGCTCTTTTGTTTTAGTTCAGCGACACATAAAGAAACACACTCTGTGTTCCAATGTGTGATTCATCTCATCCTTCTTCTACTAACCATGTCTTTCCAGAGCGCTCCAACCACACAGCAAACAGATGGATGGTAGATTAGTTCAAAAAGATGTTTGTGTACAGCAAACCAATAACTGGAGAAAGACGGAGGACGTCCACAAGGGAGGATATTCTAATTTGATCCCAAAAAACAACCCATTAAAAGATATCACTTGAATTCTTGTGCATTCGTTATTATATCTTCAGCGCCCATTGAAAGCTAAACAGTGTAGATTCAGTGAGGGATTCGAAAAGGATTCAGATTTAATCAGCAGCTTCAATTCTGGACTCAGATTTGATAAAATGCTATTTAAGTCTGGCCTTGTTTGTGCCTGATCCAATATTTGCATTTCCTCACTTTGACACACAGACGCAGACGTAAACACACAGCCTCCGGCTCCATCCACGCTGTGCACACTTACTGTGAGAAGGTCTTGTCCTGGAGTGGTGTGTCGTTGATTTGGACGATACACTCGTCCTCCTGGAAGATGTTCTCTTTCTTGGTGCGGCTGCTTTCCTCTATTGCTTTAATGTGAAGGCCCAGGGACCTTGCAACACACACACACATACAACACAGTGTTGAGAACATATGAGCTCACAGAGGTAAACACACGTATGATGACATGCCAGCACTTGAATTTTTTATGCATTTTTACGAGTCAACATTGCCATCTGCCTTTCCTTATGAAGGCCTGGCTGATTACAAGTGGATGTGAGTATGTCGCTGTATTCTACAAACTCACACGTGTGTGTGTGTAAGTGTGTTTACCGTCCACTGAGAGAGGAGCAGTAAGGGACCACATGAATACCCAGAGGTCCTCGGTCACCTGGAAACTCCACTGTCCTCGTCAGGGTGCTGTCAACAACAACAAAAACACTCAATGTCAAATAAACACACATGCATATAAATATGCTGAAAATTAGGATGTGCACGAGGTGTATCACAATCATGAAGTCACTAATACACACATACACACACATGCACACACTCTTTCCATGTGCAAGCTCTTCAAAATCCATTTGCATTTTCCTCCAGGCTACATAGATAGGGATACAAATTAGCTTACAGGTACCTGCCAAATATCAGAACAATGCATGCGTGTGTGTGTGTGTGCGCGCGCGCAAAGCTAGGACACAGGTGCACAGCTACTTCAACCTTTATCTACCTGCCTCTCAACCACCCAATCTAGCCAGTGGATAAAAAAAAGAGAAGAAGAGAGAACAGGAGATAAAAGAGGACGAGAGATAGAGGGGCAGATAGAGATGAAACAGAATGAGCTTCTCTAATAATCTCTGCAGAGGCTTGAACTGTGGCTTTTAACAGCAGATAAACAAGGACAGCACTACTGAAGATAAACAGGAAGAGGGGCTGCTTTTGATATTGGATGGCTAACAGAGGGGACCTGCATGACGGGGGAATAGGAATGGGAAGATCACAGAGAGCAACAATCCCAGGCTGTATGTTTAGCTGTTCGAAAACACACATGCATCATTACAATCATAAATCAGACAGTGATACACGAAGTGTGTGCAAGTTAAAAGTGCACTGAAGGCCTATTATTTTAAACCCAAGAGTTTCAAATTAAGTTTTGTACCTTTTGCCATGTAAGAAATTTCATTTTTCTGACAAAAGTTCTGTCTGGTAAATCCAACAAAGTCCTCATTACAACATAGCTAACACTAATGAAGGCTTAACTAAATGTTTATCAATGTATTTTTTTTAAAATAATAATTATAGACACAATATCTGAATTCTTTCAAGACAAAAGTTTCAGTCAAATTGAATCCTATGAACAATGAGAACTAAGAAAACATCTCCACTTTTTCCAAGCAGTATCTGCTCCTTTCAAAAGTTTTTCCTGAATTAATCCTGTTTGGATTTATCATAACAGAGACAGCCGCCTCGCTTGAAGAAAAAAGGAAGCAAAAATGTGACTTTCATAGAAGTTTTCACTCAACTTTTAAAGTGTTTGCTTTTAAGAAGTGAATTTCATCAAAAAAAAAAAAAAAAAACAGAGATCTATGAGTGAGCGATGTTGTGAGCTCTCAGCCTGCAGCAGCGGGGTTAGTTCATGCACCGAGTACAACACAAGCCCAAAAAGTGACCTCTGTGCTCTCTGAATGACAGGGCTCAGAGGTGTGTGGGGATCGAACACAGGCCGTTACTGTCAGCCAGCGCCACTCTGGACCAGCTGCTGCAAAGGTCTGGTGGGAGAGATGTGAGTGCATGTGAGAACATGATACATAATAGCTCACAAGGAGGGAGTTTTTCCTCCAGAGTTTTCCAGTAAAGTTTTTTTTTCATAAAGTTACAGAAAAAAGGAGTAATGAGGCGTCTGTGAGTTAAAGAACAGAAAAAGGGAAGAAAAAAAAGCAAACATGTCTGAGAACAAACGCAGTGAAGTTCAAGGTTTATGTGCTTCCTACACAAGCCCAAGGACTAGGTGGGATCATTATAACGCACTCCTCTGTCACTGTCACCCTGCTCTCGTTAACCTCCGCCAGGGTCACACACATACTGTACACACAAATCCACACACACACACATACACATCCAATTTGCATTCTTATTGCTACATCTATTGCATGCTCACAAACACCATCAGTCACATTCCCCTAAATTGAATTCACAGATACACACATGCATCAAATTTACATCTATTAGGGAACACAGTTACATCTAAATTACACGTGCACAAGCCATGAATTGCACACACACACATACACAATCACACACACACACTCTGTGATGGTAAACAATCAAGCTGGGACAGGATACGTGCATTCACACACTCACACGCATGTACAAAGATAGTCCTGACTGATGTACATGTATTCACACAGTATGTGTGGTACAAACACACACACAAACACACACACACACACACACACACAAACACACACACACACTCACAGCTCCCCCATTTACATTCATATAAAAAACAAACGGCAGCACAAACAAGCTCATCAGGGGCAACCATAGCTTGTTAGCGCCGCACGCTTATATGCAGAATAGCTCCTCTCACCCATTTTAGTATCCCACTGACACAAACACAAACAAACAGTCATTCCACTGGGGGGGGGGCAGAGGGAGAGGAGAGAGAGTCGAGGGACGATGGGACGGATGAAAAGAGCAACGAGGAGTGAGACAGATGGAGCTCCCACTCTTGGTTGACTTCCTCTACATCAACGGAGGCCGAGTGCCTAACAAACTCGCGGCCGGGACTCGCTGAAAATGTGCCCTCGCTCGCTCGCTGCGGCTTCTTCGACTGCCAACCATCTGTTACCATGGCAAACTATCTGTGAGAGCCGTGCCTCCATTGTATCACAGTGCTGTCAAGACACCACTGTACTGTAAAATGCTGAAAAATCACCATCTGTCATTCCAGCCAAGTCTCCTCCTGAGCACCTGAGTTCACTCTCCGCAGTTGTTTTTAAAGGAAGACGAAGAAAGAAAAAAAAGTCCTGAGCGGGAAATCATTTGGCTGCCGAGGGTGTCGCTGATTTATCTGCACTCTCGTCACGGCCTTGCCGGACGAGACAGGTGAAGGGCTGTGATGGAGGGGTTAATTGTTGCCATGGTGACTGCGTGACTGACAGCCTGGAGAAATGAAGATAAAACTCCCACACTGCCAGGGGTTTTTGAGTGACGTGCCCAAAAACAAAGGTGCAGGTTGCCATGGTGAGATGTCTGCGCACGCCCACGTACAGGTCGCTCGCCTGTACGCACATGTGCACAGCCACATACACACACACACACACACACAAGTGAGTGTAGCTTTAACAGTGACAGATTTCTCTTTGATTCTGCTGACACACAAAGATGCAGTGGAGTTTCAGACTTTACTAGAGACAGTGACTGACAGAAAACTATTAGGAAATATGATTTTGTAAATTATGAATAGAAAAGTGCCAGCCCCCCCCAAAAACATCCGCTTAAAGTGTCTTATCAGATTCAAATATACAGCAGGTGTGATGCATCAGGGTGATTATGTGTCATTATGTAATGGATCGTGAGGAGAGTTTAGTTTCACCAGTCAGGTACAAGATGCTGACAGGATGTAAAACACTTGTCCAGCTGTGTGAGATCAGTGCAGTCCAATAAACTTTATTTTATTGGTTGAAACCTGGTTTCCACCAACAAAACTGGCTCAGACTGACTGAAATGAGGATATTGATACAATAGAAAATCTATTGGTGGAATGGAAAACACTTTGTATTGGTCTGTTGTTGTTGCTTGTAACAACTTTGAAAATTATTATAATACACACAATTCCCCATGTTCCAAACTCACACAGATAAGAGACAACATCTATCCCATCATGTCATGGGACACATCCAGTCACACTTACACACACACACTTACACACATCTATGAGACTGTTTAATCCAGACGGTGCCAGGCTGTCAAACAAAGACCTAGATGTTAATCCTAGACACCATCCCCGCATCAAACTATCAGAAGCTACAAAAGCTTGAACAAATTCACACACACACACCTGCACGCACACACACACACACACACTCTTACTTGTAGTTCACCAGGCTCATTTTGGCAGGGGGTTTGTCCATGTGCGGTGGGTCCAGAGCTCCTTTCAGTACATCAGTGATTTCCTGTAAACACAAAATATAACAATTAGTTCAACAAGGTGACGAATCAACACTCTTCTGCTTTGACACTACAACCAACGGCAGGTTGTCGGGGAACAGGAGGAGGCCCGCTACGTGTGACCAAAACAATCTAATGCCGCCATCAATCACCTTTGTGGGACGTTGAAGAGAGAGCGCCGGGCGCTTCGCCTCCTACCACGAGACGCTGTCCTTCCTTCACTCTGTCTATGTATGTTTCTATCTATCTACCTCTCCCTCCCCCCTCCCTCCCTCCATCCATCCCTGCCCTGTGTCAGGCAAGGCTCTCTATTTTTAAGTCGGCAAAAATCAACAACTGCGGGGCAAACACATAAAAAAAAAAAGACGAGGGAGAGACAGAGAGAGGAGTGTGGGAAGAAAGACAAGACTGCAACGGCGGCAAACTGTTGCGAGACGCTCAAACACACTCGAGGGGTCGGAGAGAGAAATTGTCCCAAATCGCTAAAGACAAGAAGGGTGCAATTAGGTCCTTCTGCCTTGTCACTTTCATTGTGTCACCAGTACTAATGGCTAAAAAGATCCCGCCCACCAGCTTGCTCCTTAGCAACCCCCCCCCTCCACCACACCCAAGTCCCTGGTGGACCCTCTGTCACACACAGAGTAAATATATGCTTTATAGCACACACAGACACAGACACACACACACACACACACCCCTCATGCATAGCTGTGTGGAGCTGCAAACATAAAAAAGTGTGTTTTTGAATACACACACACACACATGCACATACACACACATGCTGCCTGCACAAATGGTGACCCACTTATCTGGGCAGTGCGAGATTACCCCACAATAGAGTGCATGTGTGTGCGGGGGCAGAAAGATGAGCTGGAGGCTCCATTGTTGCTGTGCATCTTCCCGCAACGCCATTAGCCAACGCACGAGCAACACGGGCTTCTCCTCCTCCTCCTCCTCCTCCTCCAGCACATACACACACACACATCCTCATCCATCGCAGGGTGAGGCACTGACACAGCCTTTGGGAACACAAGGTTGGAGAGGGAGCACAGGTGAACACAACACATCTAAAAAAACACACACACACTCACACTTGTACATTCAGTTTCACAGGAAAACCTTGAAACTACACTCACATACACATGTGGTACAGTCACATAAAAACCCCTGTTTTACTACAAGAAACGCACATGTAAGATATGGCACTTGGGGATGCACACACACACACACACACACACACACACACACACACACACACAAACAAACAAACCTGCCTCAGCTTGATGCTTTAAAATTAAGAGATCACGCCATAATGCCCAGTGTGAATCTAATCCCTGATTGAGAGCACTCCTGTTCATGTACACATAAAAACAGCAGCTCTCCTCCGTGGAAGCCCTGCTGTGCTCAGCCAATCGGCTTGCCCCGCTCGCTGCTCGTATCTCAGCGCACTAAGAAGGAACATTTGTGCCATCCCAGTCCTCACAAGTCTACATGTCTGCGATGATTACATCACATTTGCAGCACTGTATATACATCTGGTGACACACTTACACATATTATGGATGTTTTCATTTACCACCTAATCGCAATGATGGAGCAACCAATGTGATTCACTAACAGCTCTACCTGTATGACAACTGCTGCTGCCGCTGTTGCTATTAAAAGCATAAGTAGAGCTGCAATATCAGTGTCTGGGGTTGTGAATCAAACCTGAACACTGAGTTTGGCACTTGCCATAAATGTGTCCATGGCAACAAGAATCAAAAAGCGGCGAGCACCAACGGT
The DNA here is from genome assembly GCA_021432705.1 of Caranx ignobilis. NCBI lineage: Eukaryota > Metazoa > Chordata > Actinopteri > Carangiformes > Carangidae > Caranx > Caranx ignobilis. The sequence continues at coordinate 20,854,625 of MU269989.1, forward strand.
TGGCACTGAGTGTCTGCTGAGATTTGTAAGCTTGTTTATTTGTTCCTTTGATCAAATCATTCCTGATTTAAATAACAGAAAGTCTAATTTCAGACGGTTTTGTTTAGTTTCACATTTCAGTTTCTCATTTTTAGAATTCAGGGTTTTGATAAAAATAGGCACTGAAAGAAAATCACTGTTTTGGCACAGTAGCACCGCTAAATCTCAGGTATTACACTAAACAAGACGTAACACTACCACTTCTCGTCTGCGCTTACATGTCAACTCACACTTCAACTCCTTTCAGCACTTTCACTGCAGCTGCTGCTCCTTTTATGTGCAACACCTTCAAAGACATGTCGATATATATATTTCAAAAGCTTCTAAGGATCGAGACTTTTAAATGTGTGTTTTAGCTTGTGTGAATGTGTAAGCTATCCCCAGAAGTCATCCTTTATGGCTGTTTGGTTCTCTATAATCTATTTCCTTCACTCGGTGATTTGAATGGCTTCGTGGCCTCAGGATAAACGCTCAGATAATTTGTGAAACCTGTCTGAAAACCTGTCTTAGCACAACTAACAGGTTGTCTGCTCTGTTATTGTGTTGCACACTGCCAGCCATGTTTTTTTGTGTTTTGGCTGCTGTGTGTAGTCTGAGGTATGTGTGAGTGACAGGGCAGTGTGCAGGCATATGAGAGATGAGGAGTTTGTGTGTGTGTGTGTGTGGTTGTTGTCAGATGGATGAGTAATGAGGTGTGTGTTTCTTTTGTGTATTTCCTCCGAGCGCTGGAGTCATCTGCTACACGTCAGGCGGTTGAGAAATAGCGTGTTCGTGTATGTGTGTGTGTGTATGTAAAAAAGTGTGTGTGTGTGTGTGTGTGTGTATACACACTGCAGGATCACAGCTTCAGTCTTACAGGTCAGCCCTACCTGACCCTCATCATATCCATCACATCAACTGACTGCCATGCTCTGCTCACACTCTCACACACGTGCTGTTGGAAAACACACACATGCAGATACACAACATTGCAGCCGCCAGCATGAAACACACACACACACACACACACACACACTGCTAGGTTGAGTTGAGCTGGTTAACGTCTTAACTTTTCACATCTGCAACTGAAGGAAACATCAACACAGCAGAGTGTAGATATTAAAGTCCCACTTTGTGCCGTGTTAACATGTGTTGCATCACTGCATCTGCCATGAGGTGTTGAAAGTCACCCAAAAAATGTGGGACGTAACAAGGAGTGTGTGCAGAGACATAACGAGGATTAGAAAAAGCAAAGTGAAGGAGGTGGAGGGAGCATGAGAGAGAAAGAGAGAGAGGGAGAGACTTCAGCGGCTAGCGCTGTTAGCAGAGCAACATTAAACGTCTCATTTATTAGCTCCGAACATGGCAGGAAGTCCAAATCAATTAAAGGGCCGAGGCTGAGCACTGCTCAGCCGTTTGCCAATTTCATTAGCTCCTCTTATGAGGAGAGGAAGAAAGACTACGAGAGCTCTGTGCAAAGAATACATGTGAATAAAAGACAGGGAGAAGTGGGCCAACCTTGGCCTTCACCATAGCAGGCGGTAAAATCAATTAAAGGGGCAGGCTGTATATTTATCACTGTATCAGCCTTAATTACACTTTATCTAGCTTTCAATACCTCCTCCAAGACAAAAAGGGCCACGAGTGTGTGTGTCACTTGAGAGTGTTTAAGTGTGTCTTTGCACGAAGTGTGTGTGTGTGAGTGTGTGTGTGGAGGTTTTCAGAGAAGCAGTACAGTGGGTGAGTGAGGATGAAGTGATAGCGTATTGATCTATGGAAGTCCATCAGGCCTCGGACTCAATATGCCCAAGAGCTGTGACGGCCTCCTCGTCTTTTCACACACGCACACACACACACACACACGTGCGCACACACACATGAAGACACACGTTCAGAAACGCACACACACTGCAGGGTTACAAACGCTCTTTGTTCTCCTCTGTCATATGTGGATTAGCGCTGCGTCCCCCACGGTCTTCAGATTGTTCAGGTTACTATACTTACAAACAAACAATTATCACTTCATTGATTTTCTTTTTACTGCAGATCTTCAAGCTCTTTAAGATGCAGCACATTTAAAGGGACTTGGGGCGGGATTTGTGACAAATTAAACATGCATTTTAAGTTTCTTTAATGCTAATGGGTGATGAAGCGTTCAAAACCAAAAAGAATGGTCCCACCCACGTATCTCTCCATTGCTTTGAACAGGCTGTGTGCTGCATAATGTACTGCAATTCGGAGTCTGAATTTCCCATGCAGTTCTGCAGACGTGACGTCAGATGACGCTGAATGCGCGTTCTCAACGGCTTTCCACTTGGATACGGGAAGAAGACAAGTGCGGTTGTAATGGACTCTGCTACGTCCCACAAAGAAGAAAACGCAATTACCCACAATGGCCGTCATGTCAGTATTGAGTCTTATTTCTTGATCCTGCCCTGAGTCCCTTTAACTAGGAATGAGCAGGAGTTCATGTTTACAAGACTTTAATGTTGAGCAGAAGGATGGGAATTTTTATCAGCAGGTAGGGAAGCATGTAATCCTTCAACTGGAAGATTACATGGAGATACATATTTGATTCATGGGAGGTTAATACAATTAATTTAACTGAATGCTTCCCATTAATTGTAATTATATATGCAGATTAAGAGTGATCTGTAAGATTAAAGACTGATTAACTTGCTCTTTAAGTGAATAAAAACAGGGTAAACAGTGTTTGGGTTTAAATAAGGCTGCGGAGGGACGCTGCTTTCGTAAACAGCTGTGAGGATATTTTAAATCATCAATAATGAGCCTGTTCACTCGGGCCTGGCTGAGCTGTTTGAAGGCTTTCTTTGTGCGTGTGTGTGTTGTGTTTTGTTGTACTAACTCGGCGCCTGCTGATGCCTGAGTTCTGCTTAGTCACCGCTGTGTCGAACACAGCAGGGATGAACAACAGGACGCCCTCTTTCCCCTCCTTCACTCTACCTGAGTTTCCTTCTCTCCCGTGTAGGCACACACACACACACAAAAACAGTAGTGAGGCATCACACAAAGGCAGCACACAAAGTTCTTCTTAATGGCGGCCTATTTGGAAAAAGAGCACTTGAAAAGCGCGACCCTTTCAAAGTACTGCCCGAGGCTGGGAGCTGGACCACAAGAGGAATATTCACTGGGTCTCTGTCTTTGTCTTCGCTGAGTGAGTGAACACACCAGAGATGTAACGGAAACAGCAATTTGTTCATCTCTCTGTTGTTTCCTTACGTCTTTTTGTATTTTTCATCTTTTTTCCACTTTGGTTAAAACGTCTGTTTGCACTAACCCAGACAGACACGAAGCATTTTGTAACTGGAGAGCAGTTTGTCAGTTTGATTTTCCTGCCTCCTGTGACACTGCACTCACCGGTTCAGGAGATGCATTGCTGTAGTCCGCGGGTGGGGGCGTGGGTGCCATCTCTTTGGGCGGGGCTAAAGCAGAGTCGCTGCTGCTCCTCACCAACAGAGGTGTATCTGCAACAAAGAAAGACTAGAGTTAGAGACAGAAGACACAGGAGAAACCACATTAGGTTGGATTCCTCGAGCTGCAAACACACTGAGGATCACTAGAGAGAAGAAAAGGAGGAGGTGTTAGAAGAGAAAAGCGCTTTTTTCTTTCTTTTTTATTTCATCATTTGGCAACTTTCACACTAAGCAGCTGGCCATGTTGGAGAAATGAGCATCAGGGAGGCTCAGAGGGCTACACCGACCCCTGAGGCTTCCTTTAAAAACAACTGACACCAAAGCAAATTGTAGCAGAAATTGCAGGAACTTTGTTGCCATCTTGAAGATAAACATTCATAAACAAAATAGAGGGGACAAGATGGAATAAGCAACCCTTGGTTGAGCATGTTGCAGGTCCACAAACACAAGAAAATGGAGAGTGAAAAATGAGGAGTGACGTGAGATGTTTAAAATGAAGATCGCTCCACTGTCGCTGCGATGATGAGACACTCAGGGCTCAGATTTATTTCACAGTGACTCACAGACTCAGACAGAGGACCACCAACCACACACACACACACACACACACACACACACCCCAACCACCCACCCTCCTTCCTCCCAGCAAAACGCCCTAAGCCGACACCCACACCCACCCACTGTGTACATTTTCATGTGACCAGCTGTTGCCTTGGTATTCACACACACTTACCCGCAGCCCAAGAGGTAGCATGGGCAGGTCTGAAGCCACAATGAAACTATTCAAACAAAGCTAATTTGGACCTTCGCGCTGCTTCTTGCTTTTAATATCCAGCCCAAAGAGAGCAGGCTGGGCAAAAAAAAAAAAGAGCTGACAGGAGAAAATAAAGACAGGAGGAGGAGGAGGAGTGTGAGGTAAACATCAGGAGAGCAGAGAGAAACAGTGACAGAGAAGAAGGGAGAGATCTTGAAAACTGAACTGAGAGACACAAACAAAACTCTCTTTCCTGTAATCAATCTCTCTTTGGAGGGTCAGCGACAGGGTCCTGGTCTAACGTGGTCAGAATAGAGAGAGCAGAGGAGGAGAACAAGTGTGGAAGAAGAAACTGGCAGGGGTCAGAGTGTATGTGTGTGTGTGTGTGTTTGCGGTTTGTGCTCGCAGACTTGAAAAATGGTCACTCCAACCACCTCGGACACACAGACAAATATCTCCTCTGCTTCAAACACAGCGCGGCACATGTTGGGTCATTTGATGATGCGTTCAGGTTCAGCTCGTCATTTTTATCAATTATCCGAAATTGGAGCTTCGTCCTCCATCTGTCTGTGTTTCACACTCTCTCTCTCTCTCCACACCTTGGTAAGAAACACAATAGTGACTCACTATCGATGACATGAGGGTGTTTTATGAAGGAAATCAACACAGTGTGGTCTCATTTATTCTACTGAGAGAAGAAGTGTTGTGTTGAAATGTTCGGCAGGAAAATACTGTGATTTGCAGTAATGAAATGTGCTTTGATTTTAACACGGAAACATCTTCTTTAAAAAAATAAAATGAAATAAAAACAGACATATTCTCAGAGCAGGCTCACGAGGCATCAGAGAATTACACCCGACAGCTTCGACGTGTCGACGGCTTCTGCTGCCTCCGTCTGTGTGCATCTAAAATAGGTCAAAGACTTCCTGCACAAAAAAAACAAAAAACATCTCAAACATGTTAAATGAGCCTTTTGTGAAGGTGCGTTCAGAGCAAACACAAAGTGAATTTCAGATATTCACTGTGCACTATTTCTGTTCAATTTGCATTACCCAGACTGCCTCATGCTACAACTTTCACAGGTTTCAGAGCGTCGTGGATAGAAAGCAGTAAAACTGAGCTCGGCCTCCTTTACCCACACTGAGGAGAAAACATGCATCTGGTTGGAGGTTTGCACGGTACGATAAGGTAACACTTTCCCCACGAGATGGAGAGAAGATGACACCTGCTCTTACTACAAGGACAAAAGGTGCATTAAATACCATAATTCCTTTATTACTGTACCTATAGCTCAGCTTAATAAGAGCAGAACTGAGTGCAAATAATGGATTTTCAAAATGAGCTCTGCACAGCCGACATCACCTTGAATTTTGACACCACACACACAATCATCCACAATGTCAATGATGCTACTTCCTCCAGTGACCAAGGCCGCTCCATGGTCACAGTCAGGGTGCATTACCCAGCGGTCAGCCCCATAAATTCTCCTCCATTTGCCCATCCGAGTCAAATCGGTCTCCATCAATCCTCCCACCACTTAGACCCCGGAGCACCGGCCCCCTGGCTATGTGATGGAACCTAAGCTATGACCTCTGACCTAACGTGACCTCTGTGGGGTCAAGCTGTGTCACCGAGGGTTAGGGGTATTGATGGGAGTGACAGTTAGAAGTCTCTCAGGTCAGGAGGCTGTTTGGACACTCGTAAACAAAATAGCCTCAGAGGAATTACTAATCAAAGGTGACTGAGCTTTGGTATTGAATTCGCACATTTAGAAACCATACCTCGCTTGTTGCCCGTGGTGAACAATCACTGCTACAACGCAGGGGGTAGAGGGGTGGGATGGGGGGATTATTAAACAGATGGATTCATGTGTCTGCACCTCTCTTCAATATTAATAGGAGTCCAGGTTCACTTCTCTTAATTAGCTAATGGTGCTGGAAAACACTACAGACTGCCTGCTGCAGGTTCCACTTGATCACAGCATGGATTAGACAGTCAAACGTGTCTGATATACAGAGTATATATACAAGTGCGGCAGTTTATTGTATCACATTATTTCATAACAAATCAATTCCTTGTTATTTACTGAAACTAATGCGGTGGAGATAATATAACGCTTGAAAAATCAAATATTTCACATCTAAAGGGAAGAAATCATCCACTTTAAAGTCAAAATTGCTATTTGACCAAATATTTTCTGATCTAAAACAGTTGCACGCATTTGATCAGACGATTAAAATGAAATGGCAACCATCTGTAGAAGTTACAGAGACTTGCTCTCGTCTCACAGCAGCAGCAGCAGCAGCCTGGCATCAGTAGCCCCCAGGAGCTGAGCATCACTCATGCCCTCCGTGCAATCTGAGCAGAGTTCTCATTTATTTTAAGATCACATACTTTTTTTTCCCGCTGACTTTAACATGCAGTGATGAGGTGGAGACACTAAAACGATGACTGTATTTTAGGTATTTTAGCTCATTCAACAGGGCCGCGCACCCACAACCACAAAAGTGCCCTGCAACTTTAAATGGACCCCGCCCAACCAAACTGATGTCAGTGACCACTTCAATGCCAGAAGAACACAAATGCTAACACACTGAAACACACCCAAGGTTTGTTCTCCACTTATCTTTCCCTTGAGATGAGTGTAATTGGAGAGACCTGGAGAGGCCTTGTGAACTCTGCCAGCTCTGTGTTTATCTGCCTCCGACTCTCCATCTGTGGCTCTCTGCCTAACTAGGCTGCTTATGCAATTCTGGGAACACAGTGGTTTATTTTAAGAATTTCCTCTTGTTTTCAGTTCTGTGAAACTTTTGTAATGCTGCAGAGCTAGTTCAGTGCCAGGGCAGGATGAAAACAAGGATGCATCATGTTTCTGACTGAGCATGTGTGTGTATGTGTGTGTCTTTGTTTGCCTTTGAGACTGCATGTGCAGGCATGCGTGTATAGTTTGTGTGCTATATGTACATTTAATACCAACAGGGACTGTGCTTGTGTGCATGTGCATGTGCATGTGTGCCTGTGTGTGTGTGTGTGTAACGCCCTGGGCCAGGGTGGTCTCGTTTCTCTGCCAATCGATACAGCAGCTCCAGCTCAGGCTGCTCATGGGATGATGCGATAAGGACTCTCTTCCTAGAAGTGTGTGTATGTGTGTGTGTGTAGCAGCAGATCAATGCAGGTCTAATCATCCCACTGGGGCAGTGTGAAGTCCAATCACCCTGTTCAAACAAGCTGCCCAATCTGCCACGCAAACACTTTGATGCCTGACTGATTACTGAATTACTTCTTGTCCTGTCCACCACCAGTCAGTGGAACGGCATGCGCACTATAACCAGATCATTGTGAATAATCTGATGAAAGCAATAGTGTGATTAAAGCATTCACATGGTTCACAGTAACCTAATTTCCCCTAGAACCTCAGCGTTACGTGATTTGCTGATAAATGGGTTAATGTCTGAAAGGATGCATTGTAGCCAACGTGACACTTATTATGATTATCCCACAGCTGCCAGCCACACTGTATGTGGTTAATTGTCACTTTCAATGGTATATTCGCACAGAATAGTAATAGTAACACGTTTCCATAGTCTAAACCTAAACACACCCTGTTTAACTAAGTTATACTGCTCACACAGAGTGGGCCCCATGTGACAGCGACACTAAAACATTCTGCCAGGCTGCACCGGCTTCATGTAATTCTGTTTATCCCTGTGGGCTGGATGCTGCTTTCACTCCTTTTCACTAATTTCACTGTCACTACACGTCTCAGTTCGTCACATGCTGTCATCTGCAGTTAGGCTGCAAGTTGGACTACTTAGGAATCGTTTGACACGTCAGAGTTACTACACATGTTCAGGAGAAACAAAAACCTTCATGCAGATTGAAATGGGGAAATTGACCAAAGACTTTTAGCAGATGTTTAGAGCCGAGTGGCAGTGCTCCAGGAACATAATGTGTTTTACTTGTGTCAGAGAAAATCTTGATGTAAAGGAGTTTATTTTCTAGAGTTCCCATCATGCTTTGGGTGATGTAAAATCAGAGTGGTGCATAAAGTTGCCAGTGAGTTCGCCGTATGCTCCACCTGAGCTCCTTTTCAACCCCTGTATTTCTTTACATTTCTTTACTGCACCAAAGCAAGGTCATCCTGAATTAATAACTCCCTTGTGCACAGTGCAAACAACACTACTTCTGACACTGAATAACAAGTCCTCATTAGCTATTCACCAGGCAAGATCTAAAGCACCTTATTTATATGATTTCAAAGGGAATTAATGGACGTTTGTTTGCATTCTGTGCAGGAAGTCTGCAGTTTGACTGAGAAGAGGACTCATTAGCATGCATGAAAGCTCAATCAGTGCAAGATAATTGTAAGAAATAGGAATATATACATATATGTGTGTGTGTGTGTGTGTCTCAAACTCTATATGTATACATCCCATCACTTTCTCTCTGTCTCCAGTAAATGATGTTATTACAAATGGTGATGTAACAGTTAACAATTAATCTTGTTACTGCAAAGGCCAGAGTGACACACACACACACACACACACACTCCTTTAAGACCTTCACAGCAGTCGATGGGTGACTGCTCTGGGTGCGTTGTTTAACTTGCATGCTGCAGTTCTTTTGTGACATTGTGCATGTGTGTGTGTATGTGTGTGTGTGTGTGTGTGTGTGCACGCATGTCTGGGTGACAAAAGCAGCCTTATTGCATCAGTCTGGCTCTGTATGAGGGGCGTCACAGGGTCACATCATAACTAAGTTAGTCAAGGTTCAACAGGGCTGGAGAGCAGGTTGAGGGGTGGGGGAAGGAAGAGGTCCCACTGGGTTAAAAACAGGGTGGATCGTGTGTGTGTGTGTGTGTGTGTGTGTGTGTGTGTGTGTGTGTGTGGTGGAGAGGGACTGGAATTAGTCCATTCATGCTCGGCTGGAACCCGGGCATGCTAACAGGCTACAGTGCTAATCTAGTTAGAGGTGGAAGTCATGCAGAGAGTGCAGGGCAGGATGGGAGGGTGGCGGATACAGGAGGTATCTGGCGGGGGTGGGTGAGGGCTGGGGAGGGGGGGCAGATGGGGGTTGATGGGTCAGGGTCTCAGGGGCCGGATGGTGAGCCTGTGAATGGCAGGTGGTTGAAGCTGAATAGTAGAGTAGGCGAGAGATGGCTGGAGCGGAGAGAGGGACAGATGATGGGGAGCAGGGCAAAAGTGGGCAGGGGAAGAGCAATGGCAAAGGGCAGGTGTGTGTGTGTGTGTGAGGGAGAGAGATTGTTTTTCTACAGCCAACAGATGGAGAGAGGAAAATGAAAGCGGTAACAGGAGCCCAGTCATTGGACAGACACTTTTTTACGATTCATCTTTGACTTGCTCATCGAAAAACCGACTAAAGCTCGACTCTGGACCAGAAAGGCTTCGGATGTGCAGGTAAAAATCATCCTCTAGATTATTTACAGTGAAATTCATCCACAGTGCAGCCCAGACAGAGCAGAGATTTCCCCGGAGCCTTCTGACTGACGCGTCTTGTGATCATGCTTCCCTCTGGAGATGCACCATGACCCACTAACTTGTTCACTCCATTTCCTGACTGCAACTACAGCATCAACACCGTTCCTGGCTCAGTCACAAGCTGCATTTTTACACCAGCATCTGCACACCAACTGTTCAAACCGTCACCCCCTCTAACCTTTTACTATCAGCTCTGTTGACACTGATTGAGTTTCTGAACCACGAGCAGCTCCAACCTCTGACTCCAGAGGCAAATACAGGATTTCCTGCATTAGATGAGCACATACAAAGAGGATAAACACATCCTTTCACCATAAAACATCAAGAACAATTAAAATCTGCACATTTGTTTTATATAATATTTGCTTTTTTTTACATGCAATATATTCAGTCATTGTGGAATGAGTCACCTCACAAACAAAAACTGCTTGACATTGGGATTTTCTGCCTTTCTGCTGCTGCTCTGATGCTGCTCCGGATGTGAGCAATAGTTAAATACCAGAAATATAAATGCAAGAGGCAAACATAGAACAGGAGGAGGCGTGCTTTAAGGAAAGAAGGAGAAGGATAGAGAGAGAGAGTGGAAGAATGAGAGAATGGCAAAGACTGTTGAGACAAGAGTGTTGGTGGATAAGAAGGAAAACAGGGAAGAGGGTGAAAAGCAGGATGAAAGCTTAGCATCTTAAAAAAAATCTGCTTTTCAGAGATGTTCCCGGCAGCCTGTTTCTCAAACTGGTGACCACACGTTTTTCAAAATGAGGAGAAATTTCACTCTCCAAAAAACAAAATTAAAAATCACTCCGCCTCGCCGTGTGTCTGCGATTCATTCTTTAACAACTTTAGTTGTCATCGCTCTCTCTCTCTCTGTCTCCTGTCTGACTGCCTGAGGTCTCACTACCCTGTCGTAGCTGAGCTGTCTCACCATCAGAGAGGCCTGTGATTGGCTGTGCGACATCACATCACATAAATCCATCACCTTAATGGTGCACAGAGGGAAGAATTGGTTGGCAGGAAGAATCAAGGAGCAGCATGGATCTTATTAATTTCACTTTCATCGTGGTGTTCACTGAAATGCTTCTGTGGCCCAGTCAAGTAGCCCTAACTAAAAGCGTGATGAATATAATGGACGGTACACCTGTTCAGCTAACAGGCCAGTCACATGACAGCAGCTCACCCTGTAGAGCTGCTGTCGTGGTGACGTGTGAAAATAAGAATAAACTAACGAGAACAAACTGGGTACAATGAGGACGACAGGAGAGAGCGCTGCGTCAACACCACATCTGTTTTCACATGACATCGAGTTACAGGCAGAAATCTCTCTTCACACTGTGGGTTCTGCTTACAGCTGTTCCATCTATGTACTTTCTGATTTGCTCTCTCATGTTCTGTACAGCCACACACCTACACACACACACACACACACACAAGCCTCCTGCTGTTTCACTAACACTGACTTTCACACACGCACAAAAAAATGTGGAAGTGTTGATTGAGCACTGCTTAGGTGTTGGGAGATTTTTTTTAAAACTGCAACTTGTTGTGCAACAGAATATCTGACACTCTCCAGAGCTTTATATGAGTTGTGACGTACTGGCTTTGAGGATCGCCTCGTTGACTTCGATCTCTCCTCTGGATGGCTCATGGTACTGCAGGTGGGGGTGGTAGTAGACTGGCGGTTCAGGGCTGGCGTTGGCGGTGGAGTAGCCGGACTTGTTCTCTCTGGGGCTCTCCGTCCTGCCGGGCAGGACTTCATTGAACATGGCCACCAGCTGGAAGAGACGACAATAGAGTCAAAACTGTGTCCTAGATATTGTGAAACAACAAACGTTGAGCGGCGTGCACGTGACCTGAAATCAACAAGATTTCCTCAAGATAAGTGTGACAGTCGAAACAATGCGATTACTGGCATATAAACAAGCTGGAAGCACGCCGCCAGGTTATATAGCGTCTCCACTGTGCCATGATCACAGTGAAGCTTTTATGTGATTTATCTTGCCAACAGTGGGGATGCAACCTGCTTCATTCTGCCAAGTGTGCAGATGTGACTGTGTGTGTGTAAGGAAAGCAAACAGAGCTGGATTCACAGCTCATTCACAGCTCATCTCCCTCTTACAGTGCATAACACACCAGCAGATGCCACTTCGGTGACACAAGAGCTTATTTCTTCCTGAACAAAGTCGGAAAATCTGACCGCCGATTGAGCAGAGGGCCGGTTCAGAGCAGCTCACACACACACACGGTGAGGCCAGGGCGAGGTGTGTATGTATGAAATTAGCAGTCAAATGAGATCTGACATGAGAATGAGAAGCTGTCAAACACAATGACACGGCTGCCACAATGAGACGGCGGGAAGAGACGGCGGTCGCCAAATGAACAGGGGATGGAGGGCAGGAGAACGACAAACAATCCTAATTGAGACAGGGACATGATGGCAGATAGAGAGTGTGTGTGTGTGTGTTGACTGCGGGGCCGTGCCATCGCAGCTACGTGGTTTGATAAATGGGCGCGTGGCGGCGTGACGCTCTCATTAGACGGTGCTGGCGAAGGAAATGACCACTTAATGAAAAGCAATAACCGCAATGGAACAAGAGATGGAAATAAAACAACAGACGAGTGGAGGACGTCAATTAACAACAAAGGAGTGCAGAAGCTGTACGTGTGTGTGTGTGTGTGTGTGTAGTGTGTGTGTGTGTGTGTGTGTGTGTGTGTGTGTGTGTGTGTGTTTACATGTGTGTCAACAATAACCATGGAGAAGGCGGCGAGATATACATCATCCATCATGCTGTGATGCCTCCTCACCTCAACCTCCCATGATTCAATATCCTCCTGACACCTGACCATTGCCATGCAAAGCAGACACACCTTCTGCATGTGTGTGTGTGGGTGTGGGTGTGTGTGTGTGAGAGCATGCAAGAGAGTGAGTGAAAGAAAAGATGAGGAATCGAGGGGCTGGCAGATGCTGAGAAGAGAGAGAAAAGAAAAAGAGCGAAAGCCAGGAAAACAATCTGATTGCGCCGCTTGATGGATGCTTCTCGAGCTCTTTCTCTCTTCTTTATCTGCTTTCCTCTTTCTCCTCTTATCTCCCTCCCTCCCGAGCCTCCGTCTCTTTCTCCAAACTCGCTGACAGCATCAATCAAAGAAGTAGTCTCGGAGCGTAATGTGATGTGCATGGCAACACACGCACGCACGCACGCCCGTCGGCGAGCAGGCCCGTACGAAGACACCGCGAAAAAAAAGAAAAAGCGATTTATTCGTTTTGAACAACAACTTCTTTTAATGTTTGGAGAGTGGGGGTGGAGGAGAGGGGGTGGTGGAATGAGGGGGTGATGATTTGCTTTTCCGGAGTTTATTTTTTTATGGCTGACACAGGCAGGGAGCGATGCTGATGAGGGCCGCCCTGCTGCTTCCACTCATCACTCAATCAAACACAAAGTATCAACAAAATGAATCATGTATTACTTCACTTAGAACAAGTCGGAGCATGAAAAAAAACAGGACTTTCTGAGTGTGTAGCTATCTCACCACATTGATCATACGCTTTGGAGCATCATCATCATCATCATCATCAAAGTCTGATCTGATCAAGGGGTCAAAATCTTCAAGGTCAAAGACTGAACAAATAGAAAAAAACAAAACAAAACAGCATTTTCCAAAAACAAAACCACTGAATGAAGAATTTCACTTCTAAGAGCCGAACGGACGCAGGCTCATCGAGGCTAAGCGGGTGCCAGCTGATAGCAGATGGGTGCTGATGAGGGCCAAACTGAGGTGAGAGGAACTGTGTCAGCGTGTTATAATGCTTCAGCGCTTCCAGCTTCTTCTTTGTTTGTTTCTAAATGTGCGCGACCTAACCTTTTCATATTGTGGAGCAGCTTTGTTCAGCGCACTACTAAAGATTCACAACACTTCATTATGTTGGAGCTCTCAGCCTGCTGTCCTTTACACAGGAGATGGGAAAAAAAGAAAAAAAAAACATTAAGAGTGCGAAATAGCAGGAGAGGAATCTTGGGACGCAGCTCACTTCACTTTTCAAAGGCCGCACAGAGGTTTGAAATTCAGTCCTTCAGATGCAGCGCCGCCGCCCCGCTCTTCTGGAGGACCCTGTGCCCCGGGATGAAAAACAACACACACCTTGAGTGGTTCACCGTGTGTTTTCTTAACGCGCAGGTTCCTCTCTCGCCGTCCCTCCTGACGACCATTAGTATTCTGGAAAAACAAATCGCCTTATTTTGCCTGCTGTGTCCATGGGGGGATATTGATACGGACCTGGGGAGCCTGCATGTCAACTACTGCTGAATAATGTGACCCCTCTGTCTCATTAACATATCACACACACACACACACACACACACACACACACACACACACACACTAGGAAGCACACACTGATACCCATGGCAAATACAAATAGCTGAACCCTTCATATTGTCATGTTATGATCGTCTGTAAATCATGATGCGGCGTGTGTATCCAACGTGACCAGACTAGCTGGAAGGAGTGTGTTTGTGTATATGTGTGTGTGCTGCCAAAGCGATTATCATGACATACATGAAAGCAATATAAAATAGCATGCGTGAAGCAGAGAGAGATAAACACTGTGTCTGTGAGTATTCTTGTCCATACACTCTGCCTACAGCACAGCTTTTATCCAGATGTTGAATCTGGGGGGGTGTAAAGCCATAGCAACCTTCTGCCTTGATGAAGTGACCTTGTGTACTCACTACACTGTAGCCAAGCTTGACCTTTGACCTCCCTGTTACATGGGGGGGGCAGGATTTCTTTACTGTGATCAATAAAGTCTGACATTATGATTATTGCTGCTCACATTGTTCTCACCCAGACAGTGAGCCAGCAGCCAATCGGGTCCAGAGTTGAAATGCATCATGGTTATTGTGTTTGAATATTTAATGATGAGGATATGAAATGATCCCAGCTGCTGCTGCTGCTGCTGCTGCTGCTGCTGCTGCTGCTGCTGCAGTGTGGACAGTATATGGCGTTTACATGTTGCAACTCACAGATGGAACAGTTGAGAGTTTTTAATAATTGATGGACTTGCTAAGAATTAATTAGCCAAATGCAGCACATCCTGCATGGATCACACAAGGGAAACACAGAAAAAACACACACACACACACACACACACACACACACACACACACACACACACATGCAATCAGTGATGTTCACACACTGTATGAAGTGGTTATTAAAACTGCACAGCACAAAAACACAACAGTGGACACACACACTTGTCACAGTTAGAGGATGAACAGTGCCACCTTGCTTTGGTGGAGCACTACTGCATGCTGGTACCAGTCAGGCCTCTTTACATAAGCATCAGCAACACACACACAATCTCACAAACAAATATACACACTCTCCCCTATTTCATCCACTGGTACTAATCAACCCATTTTTCTTCTCCTCTCTCATCCCTGTCTAACATAGCTATGTCTGTGTCTGTGTCTGTGTCTGTGTGTGTCTGTGTGTGTGTGTGTGGTACCAGTCTATTGAGATGCTTTGCTTTTGTGCTGTTGTCATTTATCTTACGACTGCCCCCCTTTCCTCCGTTCTCTCCCTCGCACGCTATTCTTCATTCTTTCTTTGAACGAGAGATGCATAATTCAGAAGGAGCGCGTGGCATCCTGACAGTAGTATGGTAAACCAATCATCTCTCCCAAACACACACACACACACACACTCGGGCAGTCAAATATAGAGTAGACACATATATGCAGAGAGAGAGAGAGCGTCTGACTTAGACACACACACACACTTCACTAAAGTGCAGGTTTACGCAGACTATTTTAGACATCTGTTTTTTCAGGCACTAAAATGTGAATCACAGAGAATAAACCTCCTGCACGCAGTGTCTTGACTTGAATGCGGAAAATGAAAGCCTGCTCTACCTGACAATTTTGCTTGGCGTACATGTTTTGGGACCGCACCATCGCTGAAAGGATTCAAAACTGCAGTTTATGGTCAGCTGATGGCAGATACTTTCTCTGCATGGCTCCACTGCAACTGTGCATTTGTGTATCTGCTCGTGTTGTCTGAGTCGTGAAGATCCTGGGAAGTCGAGCCGCTCACAGGTGGCAGCGGCGGCGGGGGCAGAAATTTCCCTCGTCACGTGTGAATTGGACGCTGTTCGACAAAGAGCAGACGTGATGCAGAGAGAATGAGTTTCTCCACGGCTGCATTGACAGTGCACAGGTACAGAGGGGCTGAAGTTAAGTGTCTGCCCCCCTCTGAGCAGAAATCTGCCTCTTGATATCCACAGCCTCGCGTGCACAGTTATTTGCCCTCTCCAATCGCCTGGCAGGTAATTGTAATTAGCGCTACTCTTCAGTGTGAAGAGCAGTGATGTCGAGGTCACATCTGTGAAACAAATAACGCCTCATGTTCAATTCATAACAGCAGACTCATCATGATGACTTCTGAATATTACTTATATTCACTCTGTGTTTAATGCCCCTGGACAGCAACCACTGAGCCTCTCCAGGATGGTGCTCATTTATTAAAAGTTGCTCAGCCCACTTTGCCTTTAAATCAGGAAACATTAGGTACATTTCATAGAATAAATGCCTTTTCTTTAACCCTTATGTCATAATTATTCATATTACCTAAAGTGAGCTGCTGTTGTACTGGTGTTAATATCACTACACACTCCTGAGTCTCTCTCGTGTGTTAAAATAAATCTAAACCTACTGAATTAAAGACACAGTGTGCATGTTTTCAACTGTAGATTGTAAAACAAATACAGAGGATACAACCTCAGTGGTGGGAGCCATGACATAAGAGGAAGTTTTTTTTACAGGTGGCGATGCCCTGTGGTCGACTGAGGAAGTTATCAGTGCAGAAATCAGCATCACTTTCAGTCAGAGGATCCTGCCATTGACAGTTAGGATGGTAAAAAGCTGACTGGAAACATCTGGATGTGATGTCTGGATGACTGAATACACCAAATGACAAATGACGGGTATCTTAAATGAAACGTATAGCTGTTTTGTTTTTTCGATGTCCAAAGCAACTTCCGAGTAGATTCTCTTCAAACACCAACATTACATGCACCCTGGCGTGTGCCAAAAACCTAATCTTTGTTCAAGAGCACATACTGTATACACTCCACACAAACACACAGATTTTTGGGGCAGCGTCGGGGCCATCTCAGGAATGTTTGGCCTGTGTTATTTAAACAAGTAGAAAATTGGTTGTATTACCGGTGAGAGCGGGACTAATCCTACTTCTGTTCCTGCCTGAATCTATACAGCACACTACCAGATGTGGGGGATTACCTCTCAGGAACACACACACCTGGCTCTGGGCCTGCACACACACACACACACACACACACACACACACACACATATATATTCAAATCAGTGCAACACACAGTCAGGCAGTGTGTAAGATTAGAGAAACAGCCACAAAGACACAAAGGAGGGCGAACAGACACACACTCACTCTCTCACTCATGAACTCATGTGCACAAGCAGATGCACAATCCAACTTGTGCGCTGGTGGTGGTGAGGGACTCGGTAAAAATAATGAATCATATACAGAGACATCACTACTTGAACCTCTAAATCTTCCTTTCTCTGTGTTTGATGAGATGCCAGTGGATCCAAACAGCAGCTAATACTTCCACATTGAACATAACGTCTCTTTGATGCTCCTGACAGGATCAACACTTGCACACCAAAGTAAAATTCCTCTGTCTGCCGCTGCAGCCGTCCGGGCATTTACATTTATGCAAATGCAGCGCAGGGTGACCCAGAACTCGCTTCCAAAATGTAAAAATAGGAGAAAAACAGAAAACACGTCCTGCTGTTATCCACCCTCCTTTCATTTTCAATCTCCTCCCTGACAATTGATCTTCACAGACACGCATAATATTCAATACTACAGGACACTAAATAAAAATCACAAAATATGAAATCCTCCAGGAGGAGCGGTGATGCAGGTTAAACAGTATTTTTCCACCTGTGTCAAACCTAAATTGCTTTTAGTCACCGAGCTTTTATTATATTTTCACACAGATTAGAACGAGCATATGTTAATACAACACGCTGACCTGCAGATGCAAATGCACATCAAAACTGCTACTCATCAGGGCTGAGTGCAGGATCAGGGGGAACGCAATATGAACATTTGAGATGAAGACTAGAAATATGGATCCTGGTTCTTTCAGAGAAGTCTTAGCAAAGTCTCCTGAAAAGCAGCAGTGAGGTTTTATCCTGCTTTCGGTACATACTTTAAAGACCATTACTGACGTGGTAATGCTTCTGTTAAGGTGCATAAAGTTTTCAGCTGTTGCTTTTCCTGCTAAAAATGCATCTCAGAGTTCAGATAAAAAGTCGAGTTTAAATCCGACCGGCTAGAAGCGCCATGCAGACACTGCACTGGCACATTAGAGTGCAAACACACCCACAACATCAGTAAAATGTCACATACATAAACAAATCAGATTTGGCATAGCTGTAGGAGAAAAGAGAAAATTGCAAAGCTACATTAATAACACGCTGCTGATCAGGTGCAGCGGCTAAAAAGAAAAAGTGGGAAGGATATTTATGGCCCAGAAAAGGGCTGAGTTATCACTCTCTCTCTCTCTCTGCATCCACACACACATCTGTCATATCAGCCTCAGTGATGAAGTACGTATGCGCCTACTAAGAGTATACACAATCATTAACACACACACATGCATACACACACTTACATACACAGAGCCAGCCACCAGCTGAGGTACTGCAGAGCTGGCTATGCTCAGTGACACGCCGCATTATTATTTATGCACACTCATAAAGGGAGAGGGTAAACTCTTCATAAATCACACATGCCCAAGAGGCCTGAAAGAGAGAGAGGGAGAGAGAGAGAGAGAGAGCGGAGGATGAGGAGAAGGAGGGATGTGGGTGACAGCACAGCTCCAGGCCTCAGTATTTCTCAGGCCGGCAACACAAATATCAAACCCGTCTCGTTCATCACTCCTGCACAGCAAACACATCAGTGGCGGTTACACTGGTCCTGCTCCGCATCTGTGGAGATGACACACTGCTACACACACATTTCACAAACAAAACCGGGGACATGTGCTCCCCCTGTGCACAGAAAGTCATAACCTTTTTCTCATAAATGTGCATAAATATGCACAAACACACACAGATGGAAATCTCACATGTTTTCAAAAAGTCAGAACCGGAGTGTAATATTCTGCTTTCTTTTCCCTGTGGTCGTCACAGGGCCAGCTGCTCCCTCCAACAACCCTTCCTCCTCCTCCTCCTCCTCCTCCTCCTCCTCCTCCTCCCTCCCTCGCTGCTCCCTCCCGGGATCTGACAGCGAAATAGAAGGAGTGATTAACTCAGAGCTGCGAGGCTGCCGCCCTCTCACCTGTGGCTCTCTCCTCCACAGGCTGCCCCCCCTCCTCCTCCTCCCTCCATCTGCCCTCTCTTTAACATCACACTTTTATCCTATACTTTACCTCTGTCTTTCTACCTCTCGCCTTCCTCTTTGTGTGGGCAGAGCTTTGAAGTGATATTTACGATGCTTTAAAGGAAAAATCTGCCCTTTTTGTTGTTATTATTCATTAAATGATTAATAATTTACTGGTGTTTCTCTGCTGCGGCCGAGATGTAAATTCTTTCCTGTGATTTTACATGTGTAGGTCAGACTGTTTCCACGGCCTGAGAGTGCAATTCATCAACTCAGGGTACGTCTTTAGGGGTAAACATTCAGCTCTCCATCATAGTCAAGATTACTTATATACAGGGGGGAAAAAAAGAACTATACATTACTGACATTCAGGACTTGCCGTTGCCATGGAGAACCAACACCATCCACAGCCTGAAGGTGTTTCAGAGGAAGAAAAAAAAGCCTTACGTCCAGTCTTTTCTCGCACCTATCAACATATGTGTTCCTACCAACACGCCTTATTGGATAGTTATTGACTCGACACCAACAACAAGCCTGAGGGGGATTTGTGCTGCATTACACGTCTGCAAGCCCCACGAGTACAAAACACCACCTTACAGCACCATCCATCCATAAATATATGAATGTCAGGAGGCTGGAGGTCCCACCGCACAGTCTACAACACCGGTGTAGACATTCACCGTGACTTAATTTGATGCTAAATTAAAAAAAACAAAAAAAAAACGGACTTGCTTTTGCATATCTGACATTCAAATCAAATTCAAACTCTACTTATGTGAGTGAAACAACCTCTCCTCCTCTCCATAGGTCCCTCCCACATCACATGTAGGCTGGCAAATAATTCAAGTGGCCTATTCAGACACATTACCGCTCACAGAGTACCATTCATTAGGCCAATCAGTTAGGTGACGAGGGTGAGAGGGAGTGAAAAAAAAAAAAAAAGAATAATAGCAATAATAGTGTGTGTTTGTGTGTGCACGACCATGTGTTTGAATGTGCGCGCCACAATGGACACAGATGCGGTTTCAGCTGTGGTAATTGCACCAGAATCATTAAATATTTAACCGAAATGAGTTGGATTCACTATTACAAGCATTCATCTTGTGGTTGCCGAGGAAGCACACACACACTGCTACACACACACACACACACACATCTGGGAGTGTGACTTTCTCCTGATTTGAGTTATTAGCAGTTGGGAGTGAGCAGAGACCAGCGAGCGGAGGGAAAACACCCCGCACTCTTTCACACACCCACAGACAAACACAGGCATATACGCTCGTCTGGGGCAATGTCATCTAGGAAAACAGATGGTGTGAGGCTGGTTAGGTCAGAGAGTTAGATTTGCTGTAAACAAGCTGATCTATAATAGATCATTAGCTGGATGTGATTAGCTCTTCTGCAGGCTGCCGTGCCAAAATCTCTGTGAACTGATAAAGCTAATACTGACAACAAACACGACACAATCTGCAGGTTCACAACAATATCAATGGGATAACAGACACAGAGTTAATGGCGAAGATGCCTCTTCCTCTTCCTCCACATCACTTCATCATCTCCGACTGCACTGATTATACACAGGCGTCATTAAAAATGTGAGTACATGGCCTGGCCTTGGCGTGCACCCCCTCCTTATCCCAGGTTCCTCCTGCCAGACCACAGCAGGCACAGACAGGTCAGGTTACAGCCTGACCGTCTCGCTCCATTAGGAGCTAATGGGTGGTGTGATGGTGACACTGAGGGCAACACGGAGTCCGTGTGATTAACAGAAGGAGAGGCACCAAAGGACGAGATCTGAGGGTGTGATGACCTGACGTGGCCTCCACAAAGTCACACACACACACCTACGCAAAGAAAACAGAAACAGGCCCAAATACCTGCTCCTTTGCTTCGTTGAGCTGATAAATCACTTTGGATAGGTGCCATCGTTCAAAGTCAAGAGGTAGAGCAATGGATCATCATCTGAAGGAATTAAAAAAGTCCAAGTTTATGAGAAAACTCAACATAGCGTGCAGTTGGATGAAAAGAGGGGCACGGCAAGAATCATCTCTCCTTAAGCCTTCCTTGGCTTCCTCTCATCGTAATTACAATCAGAGGGCTTGCTGAATGTGTGTGTGCGGAGGGGGTATTGTTAATTGAATATAATCAGATGAAGAGCTGTTGTGATGCTCAGATTAGTTGGGGGGGGGGGGTTGAATCAAGGTCGAGACTGATGAGATACAAAAACATCCAGCCGCTCGGGTCTGATCGGATCTGATCTGCAGGCAACAGTCTGACACTGAGATAATCTAACTTTATTCAATATACTGTATGTTTACTGCAGGTTTAAATATATCAGTGTGTCACTGGAGTTCACGAGAACGAAGCATAAACACACACGTCTTCCCTCCACTGGACACAACAGCACAAATTAACCCTCAAAGACTTTGCTTTTGGAAAACCCACCTACTAATTACATTCTTACAAAATGGACCAACGATATTTTAGACATACAGATTTCACATCATGAAAATCCTGGAGCCGAGGCTGAAAAACAGAACCTTTAAACTGAACACTTAACATACCAGTTTTTCCCGTTTTACAATTTACTTTCAGACAATCAAGCGTAAGACGCTGAACGTGTCTTTAGCCTCCGGGCTTCAGCCGTGATGGCAAACTTAGAAAATAAAAAGTAAGCCAAAAATCAATTAAGGAGACAAAAGAGAGACTATAATGACTGGCTACAGGTAAACTACTGATTCAGGCCAAGTTCAGCTTCTGCAGCAGACGTCTAATTAATATTCAAATGTCAGACAGACATGGTGTTGAACGCACTCCGTCTTTACAGGTACCTATGTATGGATCGTGATTAGTATGTGAAGAGGGTATAGATTATGATTAGGCTGGCATGCATGTGACATTTTCTAATCAGTGCACTTGAACCTCGTGCTCCCGCTCATCACTGGCCATTCAGACAGTGTGCAGAGTTATGTGACTATTCAGATGCCAATCAAACGCAACTCGCCGCCGACACTGAATGAAGGGAATGGAGGTGAGGGAGCGAGGTGTCACGGAGCGTCAAAGGCTAATCAGCACGTCGGCGCCTCGCAATCACGTCCCCATTCACTAAACTTATTCTCCTGCAGGTTAGCACGTTTTTTAAGTAATGCCTTATTGTTGCCTGTCAGAGGGGCTGACATCTGACATGCAGTAAATGACTTCAGGCAAATCACACGACATAACTAATATAACAAGAGAGTTCTACCAGAGCCGGTGGAAATAAACGTACAGCAGCATTATTTAATTTTGAGATGTGAAGCTAAAGATTGGACTTTATCGAATGTCACCGCTGTGTGTCCTGGTTACACTTAGTGTGGAGGTACGGCAGACCCACAAAACACTCTTGCTTGTTGTATACTGTCTTCTGAGGACAAACAAACATGTTCAATGCATGTCTCTCTATGGAAACACGTCCCACAGCCAATTGTCTGTGGATTTTGGAAAAGCAGATTGTTTACATCCAAGTTTACATGAGCTTAAGGATTCAGATGTTTCATCGGTCTTGCCAATTTCACTTTTTAAGTCCATGTGCATTCGTTTTCAACCAAGTCGTCGATGTCTATCGTTGTGTAGTCTTATCTGTCATAAACAAGAGGTTACAGATTATGGGGCGTGTTTGTGTTGTGGTACCGCCGAGACGAGAGCAGGGACACCGGGGTGCAGCATCTGTCATTTACATATCAAGGTCACTGAATTCTTGAATGAACACGCTGAAGGAGCCCTATAGGTTACTTAATTGGCACAAGTACCATAAGCAGCACTTTTGCTAAAAAACGAAATGGAAAAGTTTAATAAAAACTTTGCAGCTCCATTTTTCCTCTGATAAGTGGCTATCATAACTCTTTTCATGACTTCATATATACATATATTAAAACAGGGTTATCATGCATATCTGTTTAATCTGCTAACTGAAGTGTGTGAATGATTCCTTACATGTTCTGTAATTAAATGAGATCATTATTCACAGAAGTGTCAGTGTCTCTTTTAAAGATAGAGGAGATGCTCAAAACCACAGACCCACTTTAAACATCAGAATGCTTTTCCATGTGACCGATTCATGCTCTGGCAGCATCGCACTGTCCGCTGCGACACGCAGGCAAGGCAAGATGGATGATGGGAGATGGCCTCGTAATCACGCAGTTTGACATTTCAGTGCAAGATCAGCTGGGATATGCAGCCCGTACCATTTACATTCCAGCAACCAGAGACTGCACAAGAGGTTCACAGAGGCCTTGTGGGCGTAGTGATTAAAACTGCCTAATTGAAGAGAGATGGAGGAAATCATTCCAGTTTTTTTTTTTTTTCATTAAATTTCCCATGAAATTAGATTTCTCACTGGCTGCACTGGATGGAAGGTTGAGGGCTTTTTTTTATGTGTTTTTCCCCTTGAAAACAAGGTCCGTGTAGGGTAATGTGTGTACGCGTGTGTGTGTGTCTGCGCACATGCAATGAGGAGTGACAGTCCACTTATGAGGAGACGTTATGCTCCCTGAGTTTAATTCCCATTCTGGAGGAGATCAGCGTGACAGGAGAGGACACTCACACATGTTAAACATTCAAATTTCTGCTGCGTGTGGGTGAAGGACGACAACGATGAGAGACTCATAATCAAGCAGCATCTACATGTTTCATTTCTGTGTCACCCAGGACCATAATGGAGAAACTTTCCTGTCTCTCCAAAAGCTCCAAAAGCAGTGATACATATATATATATATGTGTGTATATAAAACTCTGTGTGTGTGTATGGGAGGGCTGACCGACTGGAACCTGGTGTATAGCTCTTATGCTAATGGCATGCTAGCATTGGACAGCCTGTCAGAAAGCTCTTGTGTACCGTGGCGACATATGGAAGTAATGGCTGCGGCTAATGCAGGATCCCTAAGGAGACTGAACGGGAGAGAGTGACAGTTCTGGTAGCTGCAAATGGGCAAATGTGTAGAGGTGCAGCACTACATCTGTTAATAAGTGCTTTAAAAAGAGGGAGAGGAGAGAGATGTGGAACTAAAGAAGGAAAGGAAACATCTGCAGCTGAGGAAACGAGTGCACGAGCAGCAACAGGTCGATGGCAACTCGTGGAAAAAGACACAATAAGAGTCGCTGCTGATCAGCATGGCCAAATGTTAGTGACAGCTCATAACATGCTTGGCTGCCGTCTGTCAAAGCTCTGAATTAAAATCTTTACACTTACACTTCCTACTTGCACAACAGCTGTACTGAGGATTGTGCACATGATTTTGACAATTTGGGATCAAGAACCCTCAAAATGAAAGGAGAAACAACGAGAGGCTTCATCACGACTCATCAGCTACATAACTGAAAAAGACAGACATGGGCTGATGGGGGATAAAGAGGATAAAGTGGGTTAACTTGTCTCCAAATTGCAGTGATTTGAGCAACACAGTGTGACAAAAGAGGGTGAGATCAAAAAGCTTTTGTGCCTGCCCACTTCTCCTCGCCATTAACAAAGTAGCGGGATGTTTGACAGGTCATTGACTCCAACCACCATGCCTCCAACCGGCATCTGAGAGCTGCAGGGCACACATAGCACACCCACAGTACAGGGTCAAAGAGGAGGCAGGCTTCATGGAGTATAATTGACTGAAGCGTGACCTGCAGAGGTCTCTTTCTACTCTGGTGCTTTGTCTGGGTGTGCACTGTGTATACACGGTCACACCTTGGCCAACGCCGTTTGGCCTTCTGCACATTCATCACACCAATGTTAATATTCATGAGGAGGCTGGTGGCCGGTGTCTCCAGACAGGGGGCTAATGAACAGAGTGTGCATGCATGTCACCCCGCAAGTGTGTGTGTGCACATGTCGCAGATGCAGGGGGGCAGAACTGTAATCAAATAACAGCTACCCCCTCATCTCCACCCTCATCAACCACCAGTGGCGCCACTTCCGTACACGCCAATGCTAACACGCCACGCTACTTGCTTTCCTGCAGCTTTGTGCGGGCTGCAGGGACAGCAAAGTGTGTGTGTATGAGACTGTTGAATAATAGTTAGGGTTTGGCCCAGATAAGGAGGTCTGGACTCACGGCTAAGCTAACCAGTAGGTGTACAAATAGCTACCCATTATCTCTCATTAGCATCCGTGGCTAACACAGGGCCCATGCTGTGCGGTGGAGGGCCTTCACAATGGGATGACTCCTGTATGATTGATGGCGAACCAGCGTCAGCCACAATAACAAAACGAAAAAGAAAAGCGCTAAAGATAGAATCAGTCGGCTACGGCGAGGTAATAAAAACATAGACAAACAAAAGGAAGTCAGACTAATCAAGAATGCCAGGCACAGCTCATTAATCTACGAGAGCTGGCGCTGTTTCAGCCCGGAGATAAGTCAGATTACTGGCACGTTGTGAAGATCATGTGCACTCGTCCTTTTCCGCCCTGCTATCTTCTCATCAGCAGCAAAAATAAAAGGCTGAAATGAGAAGCGAGATGAAAGCGAGGAGGGCGTTTGGAGGATCGGGTGAAAGAGGAGAGAGGGTAAAGAAACAAAAAGGTAAACAGCAGAGTTCAGGCACGGCACAGAAGTGTGATCAGCAAAAAAAAATAAAAAATCTGGAAAATAACGTAACATTCACTTGTTGGGGAAAGAAAGGGATCAAATGCCAGTGTGGGATTTGATCTGCGACACCTCATCATCATCATCACTTTGAGGATGCTCTGAGAGCGACAAGGTTTAGGTTGGAAAATGAGTCATTAAAATCCATGACTCACCCTCTTAGACACAAATAAGATGCAGATCCTCTGATTATAATTCGATCATCTGGGAAAATGAGGCCTCTGTTCTCTGTGATTGGAAAAAAACACTTCTTTCTCCTGCCGCTGAAGATTTTCTCACTGAATTTACACATCTATTATTTAGCTCTGTCCCCTTTTCCACAGACATACTTTGCCAAACTTGCACTTGTAACCACACACACACACACACACATACGGTCTATTGTTCATGCAGCCTAAAACACCAGTTGTTATTGCATGGTACAGGGTCAGCTGAATATTCCATTTCCATTTCATTTGGCGTTCTTGCTGACTAAGACTTGATAATTCATCATTCGTCTGCACCAGTGCCTTATGAATATGGATCTTGGGCCATTTATTAGCACATCTTAGGAATGCATGATGGGAAATTAGCAAGAGGAATGAAATGTGTTCTCTATAGAAATTGGGCCACTGTCTGTTGTGGATGCACACGTACAAAAAAAAAAAAAAAAAAAAAAAAAAACTCCCGAGCCGTCGCCTGTGAAGTTACATCACCGCTGTTTCAGAGAACTTCCCTTTGCACACGGATGATTTACCTGAAATGGTGTCCTTTTATCTGTCACAGAACAAATGAACATGACAGCTAAATCACACAGCACCACCACCACTCCAAAGCAGTCTTTGCTTTCTGAGGAACCTGGGATGGGAAGGAGGAGGGTTCGAAGAGAGGAGGAGGAGGAGGAAATAAATTCACTTCCTCACCAAGCATGATTAGAGCCAATTAAGATGCAATCAGTTTATTTTCTTTGGCCAGAGCTATGGCAGAAAAAAAACTCTCTCTATCACATCCAGTTGGTTTGAAAGTCTCTCGGAGCCAGTGACAAGCTAACTGGAGGTTTGAATTTGCAAATACCTTGTTTATTGGACATCCTGTCATCCTGCCAGGAGACTTTCATAGGGAGTCACAACAAATCCGCTATCAGACTCTAAGCACGGATAAGAATGACGGATCCCCTGCTGTAATTCACTTCCCCTCATATCAGGTGCGGAACAATAAGGAAGACAGCTTACTGCTATCATACTGTATGTCTACATGTTTTGTGTGTGTGTGTGCATGTGTGTGGAGGCTTGGATGAGAATGACGACAAGACTAATGTGTGAGACTAGATAAGACGAACAAATCGCAGCCCACCAGACACCCGGGGCGTCCCCTCCACCCCCTCCTCACCTTGTCTCTGTCGTCCACTAGATCAGTCAGCAGGTCGTCCATGTCCAGGATCCCTCCCTCGGTGTACTCCAAGTGGTGGGTCTTCACAATCCTCTCCCCGTGCTGGACACAAACACACCAGTTAGCAAAACAAATAACCCTCATGACATCAATCACCAATCTTTACCTTATATTGTAAGGTATCAATTATGTTTGTTATGTTGTACAAACTTAAAAAAAAGCACATACATCTAAAATAAAAGACATAAAATAATAAAATAAATCAGCTACAGTGTTAGGGCATGACTGAACTACTCACCCATCATTTTCCATTTATTACAGGTTTATATTTAAATCACAGTTTCAAGACAGAATATGTCAAGAAATAGTTGAACTAGAATGATGTGTTTACAGTGACAAATGTGACACACTTCTGACAGTCACAGTAATCCCATATATTCAGGCACCGCAGCAGGTATTCCTGTCAGTTTGGCAGGTACAGTAATGACAGCTGACCTACATTGCACTGTAAATGCACAGCACATGTTTATTAAAAAAGTACAGCTTGTTCAGAGCTTTGTGGTTGTGAGGTCGGCGGGGCTGGGGCGGGGGGGTGGTAGGAACTTTTCCAGTTTTGCCGCTCGGCAGGGAGTGGAGGTGGTGGAGGTGGTGGTGGGCACATTCCAGCCTGGTTTCACTGTCACCATGAGGACAGAGGTCAAAGTGAACACACCCCACAGAGGGGAAGTATGCAGAGCCTCGTGCTTCAAACATTGACAAAGGGAACTGGGGTTTTTGAATGAGCTACAATCTGAAATCTGTGCACTGTTTACATGAGGAAAAAAAAATCAAATGAGAAGTACACAGACAATAGCATCTTCCCTTTTTGTGACCCAGCATTCACACACACACACACACACACACACACACATCTGTTGTGGCAATGCTTCGCAGATCTCGGAGTTTGTTTCTTAGCAATCTGAGATGAGGGTGATGATAAACTGTGCAGATGATGAACACAAAGAGAAACAGAACGTAGGTCTGACCTCTGACTGGGTTCAATGTTCACTGGTTTTCCAGATTAAAAGGAATTCCTGGACTTGGGAGAGAAATCTTTGACAAGCCTCATCGTTTCTAACAATGTGTGCAGTAGAAAATGGCCCATTAGGAGCTGTCCATACCAATAAGCAATCTGTCCGGAGAAACACAGGACTACATTACCAGCTAAATTAACAGCTATGGGCTATAAGCCTCAGAGGCTGGAATGAGTTTGGCTAAGACCCAGCGAGCAGCTTCTGCTGTATCACTGAGCCCCGCTGTGAATGGGCTTGTTCTTGCTCCGCTGCATCCCAATGTGAATTATGGGGCACAAAAAAAGAGGGCGTCTGCCTTTTACAATGGGCCAAGTCCATTCTCTTAAAACAAATGGTTGGGAAAGCCTGGGATTTCAATCACAGGAATAAAGCCAGAGCCTTCCTTTCTTCAGAAGTGCCCATAATACCAACGCCTCCAAGAGATAGAGCGGCAAGTAATCCGCAACTACAACTAGCATACAAATACACTGCAGTTTGCACACAATGCAACGGCATTGTGTGATATGCAAACAAGCATGCAATCCACTGAGACAGAGCCCAGAGCGTCCTGCAACTGTAAAAAAAAATGAAGTTGTTTCAACACAGAATGCGAGTGAGGCCCTCACAAAGAAAGAGAGGACACCTAACTTCCTCATAGTTTCCATTTTTATCTGAAACTAGAGCAACTAGCTCTCATCTCAGAAACATTATGATTATGATTATGATTATGATCATTATGAGATATGACACAGATATGTAAGAATATGAATTAGAAGCAGGTGCTCCATGATTGTTTACTCCAGGATGGTACATGTGGGATGGAGACATTGAAACTGGCGGAGGACGGTTGCAGCCAAGACGTCAGGAACAAGGCATTTACACCTCGCCAGAAAAACCGGTCCAACCTGAACGACTGCCGGCATTCTTCTGCCTCTCGCTGTTTATGTGTGAGCGAGAGTGGGAGTATGAGTGTGTGGAAAAAAAAGGAGGGAAGGGCATCATCGCCATCACCGGCACTAAGACACACACACACCTTAATGAAACGAGAAGCACGAGTGTGAATTTCAGGGCAGAGGGATTAATCACATCAGTGGATTAGAGCATGACAACGCCGGAGTGTTAATTAGCGTCACCTCTGACGAGTCGTGCTTAAGCACACCTGGCGTAGTTTGTGCATTACTTGTGCTCTGCCATAAGAGGCCATAGGAGACACACATCCCCTCCCCTACCTAGTGATGAGGAGGGGTGAATGTATGACACTTCACAGGGAAAGTAATCTATAGAGAGGAAAAAAAACCCTCTGAAGTCCGTCATTTTCAATCCCTGGTAATTCTCCTTTGGATCCTGAACTCTTCCCATGAAGTGAA
Source organism: Caranx ignobilis (assembly GCA_021432705.1). Lineage (NCBI taxonomy): Eukaryota > Metazoa > Chordata > Actinopteri > Carangiformes > Carangidae > Caranx > Caranx ignobilis. The sequence goes on from MU269989.1 coordinate 20,884,156, forward strand.
AAACAAAAGGAGTTAGGAGTCAGTCCATCAATAGCAGAGGAGAATTACCGTGACAGTTAGAAGAGGAAATTCCCTGCAAATTACACTATTAAGCCCCCACCACCACCACCACCACCATTTAAAGCGATAGTGCTCCTCTCCCTCTCCCCTCTCTGGTGAGCAAACACGACACCACTCAAGAGCGGCGAAGCGCCGGGGTCGATTAGCAGAGCTAAATTCACTGCTGCTGCTGTGGTGGTGGGGGTGGGGGTGGCGGTGGGGGTGCTATTTCACACTTTGATCCTCAGAAGAATGTGTAATTACACAGCTGCAGGAGGACGGTGTGGATTTAGCCGTGACAAAAAAAAAGACAGACAGAAAGAAAGAAAATGTCTTTAATGAACGAGTCGATGAGGAGCTGTCCTCGAGTTGGGTCCATCAGACGAGAAAGGAACGCTGATGAACTTTAAATCCATCCTCTCTATAGAGTATCTATAAGCAGCATGTGAATTATTGATACCAATGATTAGTTTGTACTAATCACCGATCAAATCTAACATCATAACATCTAACAACATGAACATAAAAAACATCCCTGACTCCAGGTGAACATTCAAAGCATTTAACGTATTCCTCATATAACAGTGACCTTGACCTTTGACCTCTGGACACCAAACTCTTATCAGTCCATTGCCACCTTTGCACCAAAGTTGAGAAAAACATGACTGAAACATCAACTTCAAGAATGAGACTGACAGACAGATGGATAACCCCAAAACATAATGGCATAATTACCAGCACTAATTAACCACCTATTTACAACACTCATTATGGACTTGATCTAGTTTTTTCGGCGCACGCAGAGAAACCAGACGGGGTTGGCATTTCGATTTCAAAAGGTTTTCTGAGAACTGATACACAATCACATCCACTTTTTTTGAATGTCATGGTATCTGGGATGCCCTAATTTAAACTTCCCTGCCAGCAGGCGTCTGTCCTGCTGAAGTGCCCCTCAGCTAAAGCGAGAACCCCCTCCAGCCTCGAGATGCTGCACAGAGGTCACACAGAGAGGAGTATTCTCCTTCAGGGATCGATAATGTTAAGTGTGACTGTTTCCTTGAACATATTTGAAAGTTGACGTGACCTAAATTCCAACGTCACAAACAAGAGAAACAGCAGGTTTCAACTCTCGCATTAAATTTTAACAACGCTTTCTGCATAGCTGCGCTTTGACCTCACATGTACATACCTATCTGAGTCCTTTCACTCAGAGCTCTGAGGTCGTTCAGCGTGTAGTCAGGTGTCAGCAAAGAGTCGGTATAGGGGCTGTAATTTGAACTGAACCTGCACAGACAGTGACAGTATAGTGTATGGCTGATTCCCCTGAGAAAGCGCAACACTTGCAGCTTTCACGCTGGCGCCCCGGGCTACAGGCCTCCAACAACACAGTCATCTACCTGCAGTAAAGCAGAGATATCTCAGCTGTTATTAAGATAAGACTCCTCTCACATGCATCACAAACTCTTTGCACACTAAACATCTTTGTTCACTATAGACTGAAAAGGCTGTTAGAGACACTGATACTGACTAATAATAAAGATAACAAAGTTTTAATTTTCAATTAACTTAAATAAATCTTAACACCTGAGGTGCAAATCTTTACACAAATCTCCCACAATGCTCTACTTTCCTCATTACAGGCTTTATTAGCAGCACGCCTTGAACAATGTGTGGAAACTATATGGAGAAAATCTTTTATTACCACCACGATGGCAAATGTGCTCTCGTATTGAACAAATCACACTGTATAATGAGAAGGAATCCTCAGACTGCAGTTAGTTAGAGGCTCTGTCTGTTAGCATAACTGTTTTCTCAACAGAGGAGGAGGAAAGCAGCCGAACAAGCAGAGTCACAGCTGAGGTCACATTAAAATGAGCTGCTAATTAAGAAGGTCTACATGCCATCACTGCGATCCACAGCGAGGCCGTGCAGTAACCACGCACATGGCCATAAACCAGTACACACACAAACACACCCTCCGCGATTAGACCCAGGTTTTTGACACTGTCCCTGCTGTCAGCAGCGCAGCCGGCCGGCGAGAGGGAAAATGTGTGGTTAATGTGGGCGATAAGTAGACTCTGCTGGCAGCAGCAGCAGCAGCAGCAGCAGCAGCAGCAGCCGGCCTCATCTGGTCAGATGTGTTTAGCTCTCGCCGGCACTTACAGAGCTGGACCGTCCTCATGACGATGATGTGCTTCTATTAACAGAAAGAACAGAGTGCTGAGTAAGCGTCTAGCAACGGCTCCTAATTAACATGCTCTGTGAAAAGCAATCAAGGGTGCGTTCTAATCGCACGCTCTCGTTTAGCCTATTTCAGCTTGTGCACCGCAGCGTCTCAGTGGGAATCAGCAGGGTCCGCTGGGCAGAGTGGGCATGACTGTGGCTGTGGCTGCCAGTGAGGCAGAAACAAGACAGATCAGGGGACACGGAGCAAGATGAGCTCCTGCGTGTGTGTGAGTGTCCATAGGTGTTTTACACGTGAGTGTGTGTGCATATTCTCTGAATAGAAGCAATCCATCAAGCCACCCAGTCCATCCTCACTTCCACAGCCTCTCGCATCCCCACAAGCCAGCCTCTATGCCCATCTGAGGTGTGGGGGGGGTAGAGTGCGTGGGCGGGCTGAGAGGAGACCAAGCCAACCCGATAAGACCAAGGCCTGTCACCAATCCTAATCCCCAATCACTCACAGGACAAAGCCTCCTGTCCGCCGCGCATATCCCCGACTGCAGCCACAGTGAGGACATCAAACAGTAAACTTCCACCTGCCCACTGAGATACCAGGGCTTAAACAGGGAGCTATTGTACAGGTAAGACAGCTCAGGCTGCAGCCAGCGCCACCTCCCATCCTCACAGAGACAAAACACGCATCAACAGCAGCCTATCAGGCCAGGGCAGCATGCACGTACAAAGCTGCTGATTAATAAAAGGTCAGCCTGCAGAATGATTAATGTTTAAGAGATTACAACGCCAGGGAGCACAGAGCTGTGGGGGTGCGTGCCTTTTGTTTATAGGTGGGACATCATGCATAACAACACAAGTCAGAGGGAAACAACACACTGCACATGGTTCCTAAACACTTCCTACACTGCAACTTATTATCAATTTCACTTGAGGTGTTCAGTGGATGCTGGGAAATTCACTTCCCCTCAGCTGGTCAACACCTACAACTGTCATTTGTCTCTGAGAGCTACAGCTGAAAGGTCACAGACGTTTTAGGAGCTGAGGCATGTGACAGTCACACCCATAAAGATGCCATAGAGATGCACTGTACTGTTGGGTATCGACTGTGATGCTTTTCTTACCGTGGGATTCACCTTGTTAATATGTACTACTTATCTGATACAGACATGAACTCCTCATTGACACAGAACCACATGCATCACTGTCAATATTGTTATTATTATTGTTATTGTTATCATCAGTATGTGGAAAAACAATGAAATATAAGGAGGCTTCAGGAGATTTCTCTCCTTTTATCTTGTCAGGACCAGAATATAGTGTCAAAACATTAAAATTAAAAGCATAAATATATTAAAACTTGAAGAAAAGTTTAGAAAAACAAGCAAAGTGACAGGCTAGCTGTTCGTTTTCAGATAGCAGCTATGTTGTGACATGTCACGTGAGTCCGGCCAAGTTATGACAGCTAGCTCGTATAAAATGTGAAGAATGAGAGGAATTAAATCACATGCAATGAAGACACAACGAATGGAGAAAGTCTAAGTGTAAATAATGAAGTTTTATAAGAGTTTACCTGCTCCAAAATCCTCCGGTACCTCCGCGTGGCTTGTTCGGTTAAATCCCGGACGGTCCATCCAGCTTTACAGGGAACCACCACCGAAGTGTCCCCAAAGGTGACTGTAACTTTCATAACAGCTTTCAAAACAGACAAAACAATAACAATAACAACAATAACAACAAAGTTGAGAAGTGAGTCCGAGTTGGCGTAGTGTCCCCACCGGGAGCTGCTCACTGCGTGACGAAGGTGGTGGCACCTGTGTGTACGGAAACCGGAGCAACAGGTGTCTCAGGTCGGGATGTGACGACGCTGAAAGTCGCTCGTGCGCTTTCCTCGAGACCAAACTGTTGACTTTAATCCCCACGAGACATCTTCTTCTTCTTCTTCTTCCTCTTTTCTCGGCCGGGCTGTCAGTGTAGGTGGTGGGAGACGGTACCTACGGACTCGGCCGCGTGATTCTGAGTCACGGTGCGTTGAACCCAAACAAAACAAACCGACACGAGAACCCGGAAGGAATCACAGCGACTCCGGGCTCGAGCTCTCCAGGAAATCACACTCCCACCGACACGCCAGCATCTCTGTCCGCTGGCCTGCCCTTGTTACACATGCATTTTATAACGTAAGTATATTTGAAACATATCATAACAAAAAAGAAAAAAGTAAAGTAAATAAAAAAAAAGATTGATTGATATATTGATATTTCTGGTTGCAGGAGTGTTTTATTTATTTTGTAGTTCTGCTACTTTTCAAAGTTCTCACCTGCAGTGGCAGACATCCTGTTGATATTATTAAAGTGTTGTTGTTATTGTTACGATTAATGTTTTATTGTCGTTAAATGTTTCTTTCTCCTTGATCCCATTTCTGGTTTGTGCTACAACAATAAAGTTGTTTGGAAAACATAACATCTGTGGCTCATGTGTGTTTCACTCTAATCTTTTGCCATTAGTGCCTAATCACTCATCCTTTCTATTTTTGCATGTGGTCAACCCTGAGCTAACTGGCTACAGCTCACAATGGTCTCTACTTGGTAAAAAAAAAAAAAACATAGGGCACACTTACAACTGTCTTGTTTGAACTAAGTGGCTAGTGCTAACAATGGAGTCTGCATGTATTCACTTGTATATGTATGTAACTCAGCCATCTTGTGGACTAATGCAGCTTCTAAACAAGTGTTTGGACAAGTGTCTACCACCTGCAGAGTCCACAGACTTTGCAGGTTTAGACCATGGAGTACCTGTCACATACACTGCACATTACCCATTGTGCTTCATTAAGCATTGCACATTTCCATATGATGAGACTTTCTTAAAGAGCAGTCGCTGTCATCATAGTAATAATTTTCAAGCAAAACTTTTGAACTCACAAGCAAGGCCAAAATGATCATTACTTTTAACTTACAAACAAAACATTAGTTTTGATTGAAGTTGAAGGAATACGCTCTCAAAACATCTTTTTTTTCACTTGCAGCCTCTTCTGTTTTGCTCTCAAATCTCTTTTTTGGTTGCAAATCTATTCGATTGAATAATAAAGAGACAAATGTCTCTCCATAACTGTCGACATGCATTTACAGAGAGATGTATTAACCCAACTCCCTCCCTGCTTGAATCCCCCCTGCACACACACAAAGAGAGCAACACACCTCTACTTACTCACACACATCACACTTTCTAATTACCTAATCGTTATTGTCTGTCATTTTGTGTCATTAGGTGTGTTGTGAAATTGCCTTTATGGATATTAATGGCAGCTGACACGCTCCTGTGCCTTATTCCTGGGTATTGTTTGGTTTTGCCCCCCCCCCAAATCAAATCAGAAAGCCACCGCGGCAGATGGATTCATAATTGGGACAAGCAATTATTTCCACTGCCACTGTAATTCATCGGAAATGTATGGAGGGGAACAATGAGGGGCTGACAGCCTCTTTCGCCTGTTGTTCCTTCTCACCCCTCTCATGTGCAATAAACAAGGTATTTTGGCGGGGGGGGGGGCAGAGTAAACACACACACACACACACAGAAAAGGACAAAGAGCTGATCCCTAATTAGAAAACCCTACAGTGGCTGCATCCTTCATCCATAATCCATAATCCCTGATTTTTTTTTAAGACAGAACATCATTTCATACCTGGTTTAACACTGTGTTTGCAGAGCCGCTGACATTATATGATGCTGGTTACGTTCCCCAGTGTGATCATCATGGCAGCTGCTGACTCATCACTCTTTGTTGTTGCCAGCACTTGGCTGTGGTCACTCAGTCAGCAGTGCAACATGTGTGTGTTTCTGTACAACATGTTTTAAACTGTGGGAGTCAGGAGGAGAAGAAGAAGAAAGAAAGAGCTGTTGTCTTTGGATTTACTTTCCACACCCACCTGTTTTCAGTCGTGTCCTCAGAGCTGCTCTTGGCCACATCTCACAGCAGCACTTTCAAGTGGCAACGTGAGATTGCTGGTGGAAACTTTTGGGGGAAAGTTTGAAGGACTTCATCACACAGTAATGTAATCATGTAAAGTGGCACTGGTAATGTGTTCTTTATGACGGCAGGTGGAGAGACTGGAGAAAGATTGTGAATGTATGAGTGTGTGCCTGCTCATTGCAATCAGGATTTACCCACTTATGTGTGTGTTTTTTTTAAACATTCAGATTTTACCTTTTTTTTTGTCTTTATTGAGAAATGCAAAAGACAGACAGTCGTTATATTCTGTCCATTTGAACCACCAGGCTCCAAATCAGACATAAACAATGTCACATGCATGCAGCATGGATTGAACTTACATACACACACACACTTCCTGTCTGTTCGCTGAAGGTGACTAGCTGTCTGCACAGTTCTCCCTTTATGTTACAGAGTCTTGTAGTGGACATGACATGACAGAGGCCTCGGTGTGTTTTCTCACCGCAGCATGTGAAGGAACAGAGCGAGAAGATGTCACTGTCAGAAATGTCAAGTGTTGTAACACACACACGCGCACACTGTGAAATTTGGACTTTCTCCGTCCCTATGTAAGAGACGAGCTGCCATCTGACAACAACGCTGCTCTGCGGTGTTTGCGCAACATGACTCCTGTCTCTTGTTTACTCAGTGATGTCACTTCCTTAATTCATACAAGGGCCTGTTCTCACCTGTCGTGCTGCAATATGTCATGCAAATGTAGGAACAAGAGGTTTGAAAGGCACGTTGCCGTTGTTCATCAGAATTTAAAACGCTCAGGTTGACAGTCGTCTTTGAGCTAAGACGCGCTGCCACAAGTGCAAACTCAATAACGGCCGATCAAAGCTTTCTTTTGAGTCTTTTCAATCTTATCGCCGTCTGGAAGTAAAGCATGCTACCCCAAGTGTTGGCCATCAATAAAAACCCAGTGATGGTTTTTGTTGTTTTGTTCGTCTCTGTGAGTGCAATTTACAGGGTTGGGTTGTCTGGGTCGATAGCTGTGTTGATTTGCTTTCAGTCTTCAAGTAGTGCCCCTTTTCTAAAGAGCAAAATTGACATGTTCTCAGCGGCAATGCCACCACCCCTGTGTTTTAGCTCAGTGTGAGACTGGAGTCGGTCAATAGCTGAGACTTGCTTCACTTCCTGCTGCGCTGCTTACAATTACAGGCCTTGAATCAGTAGCAAGGATTACTCATAAAAACCTGCTCTCGCTCATTCTGTGTCTGTGTGTGTGTGTGTGTGTGTTAGTGTAACTGCTCAAGTAGGGCAGGTGAGATAGTGTGCGCAATCACAAAATATGACTTTCATTCAGCGTGAGGATTTCATTTCAGACCTCAGGTATAATATTCATGCTGCAAAATTGCATTTCTTTTGTGTACGGCTGCTGAAAAGCTCCAGTCGAATAGCTGAAGGCGCTCGCCTGTGAATTACAAGTGTTGCCAAAGTTGCCCAAATTGTCTGGAATTATGACAGTTATTCAGAGCAACACAGCTACTGTATCATCAAGCACCATGATCTGTGGACACACAGGGATGCATATTCTCCTCGGAGCTTATTACACTTCTACAAGTTAGGAGGATCATTGTGAAGCACTGCTGGCAGTCCACTGCTTTTTTTTTTTTTTTTTTTTTTTTTGGACAACAGACTGCAGGTATCGCATAACGAGAAGTGTGCAGAATCATAAGAAGAGGAAGTTGGGTTTGGGGCTTTGATGTTCTTCAATCGTAGAAGCCAACATGGTGAACATACATATGGTGCATTTCCAGCTCAGACACCCACCACCACATCCGAGTGTAAATGTGGAACAGACTTTCAAGATAATGCATGCAGATTCATCTGGAGCCGGGAGTGACCTATGACCCCACCTTTAGATATCATCAGTTTGTGGTGTTAAGTGCATTTCAAGAGCGCCTCAGTCTGGCTCATCCGTACTTTGTAAATCCTTGGATGCATTTCCACAGCCCCCAGAGATCAGATGTTTTCTCAGTGGGCCGGTTTAATAGCCACAACACGGAGTAATAGCTGAGTTTTTCTATCTGAGCAGGGACGCTCATTCAAATGCAGCATTTTAAGTCCAAGCTTACCCTGCATGATTTATGTCGCACTCGAAAAACATCCCGCCAGAGCATTTATTGACCCTTCTCACGTAGAATTTCGACCTTTTACATGCAAGGACCTTCAGTGTGAGATAAGTCAAAACAACTGAGGAAAGGCTGAGGCTTTTATTTTGCAAGAGTGTGGTTCGACTCTGTCATGTTCACAGTGAAAGTCCATAGAGAGACAGGAATTAAACAAAATGTGCATTGTTGGTCATAATGTGATTTTATCATAGGATTAAACCAGAAAGTCTCAATCTAAGTGCACACTGACAGCCATTCAAACTAAAAGCTCCATAGTGGAGAGACCTACCTTTTTTTTCTTTTCAGCTTAATCCTTTGCATGTAGTACAGGTTCAACTGCATGTCACCATCTCCCCACACATTAGAAACATCTGTGATCTGACTGCTGGAGTGTGTGTGTGTGTGTGTGTGTGTGTGTGCAGGTGTATTGCATTTTTCAGTCCGCAGCTGTTAAATGCCATGCAGACATTCAAAGAAATGCATCCTTTTCTTTGATCAAGCGCTCCAGGAAAGCTGAGGTTGAAGTGCCAGGGGGGCTGACTGAATGTGCTGTATCTTCTTATGCAAGCGGATGAGCACGCTTACTGTTAATCATTTACTTTTTGGAGCATCTCCACTGGCAAGAAACCAGAGCGAGTTATTATATCATCATCAGCGGCACTCACTGCAGATCATAGAGCAGGTTAGGAAGGAGGAACGAGGGGGGCTACAGGTGATCACAGTCAGAGGCAGGATGTGGATTTGTCGATTACATCAACACGTCTGCACATATTTTCACACTCTTTTCACAGAAGAAACATATTTTCTCACTTCTGTCTGCGAGGAAGCCACAGAGGAGAAGTCATTCCATCTCTGACTGTTGCACATGCCTAATTAGACTAATTAGATTTTTCTCAGCTGAAGACTGGAGTTTAACAAGACGCAACTCTCGCCCTTTGCACCATGCTCCTTGATGGGTGCGAATGAGACTTTATATGCAGTAGACAGGTAGCACATCACACACTCCCTCTCACACACACACATCCCTTAATGGATCAAATTAGCACTGTGGCACACAAACCCTGTTTTCCACCCGTTCTTTCACCCCCTCACTTGTTCTCTCTGCTTTTTTCCCTTCCCTCTCCTTTTCTCCCTCCTTCTTTCTGTCAGAGACAGTAGCTAGGTAATTAAAATCTACATTGAGACAAAAGTTGCTTTAATTTAAGTTCATTATGCCGTGCCAGTCTGTGGCTTCGCGGGAGATCTTTTTTAGAAATCCACTGCCTTGAAACCATGGCAACTGCCGCATAACCTAATTTTCCGCCTAATCGCGGTGAGAGAGCTGCTGAACATTGATTTGGACAATTATGGGGCTACATTTGCAACAAAAGCAAACAAGGCAGAGGCAATGGTTGGGAAAGGTGAAGTGGGGGGATGGGGGGGGGTGAGTGAGTGAGACTTAAGTACTTACAGGGGGAAATGAAAGACAGAGCAGAGAAGAGGTGGGGCAGCATGGTGAAGCTACGTTTCTAAATAGTTTAATGGCTCTGTTTTTCTGTGTCTGCACCTCCTTAACGTCCAGGTGATGTCACTCTGTTCAGTCTGACGCAGCTCGGCCTTATGGACTTTTTCCCTTCAGTGCTTTATATTCAACCCAGAGCATATTTTCTATTTACATCAGGCAGCATGATACACTTTCAACGGCTCTCACCACCATCACCTCTTCCCATAGAAACAGAATTACACAGTATAGTTTATGTTGTTCTGCTTCTAAACGCTGCAAGAGGTAAAGAGCTCTTTCCATCTAAGCTGCTGTGGGTTTGTGTTTCCACTTGTGTTATTGAAAGCAACAAAATCACTTGATATAAAGTTATTATTTACAGTGCACAAATGGTTGTAACATCTCTGCTCTGTGCAGCCCGGATGCAAAAGTGACTCGGTATTGGAAAATGATCAGACAGGCTAGCTTTGCATGCTAATGGTGGAAGAAAAGAAGTGATAGAAATTGAACTTGCTCCTTTTGCTGGTGGGTTTGGTTTAACCCATGTGCCTGCTCCAACATGCCATGAGTGATAATCAGCTCACACACTGCTGGTGTGTAAGGTGTCATATGTGACTATCTATTTTAGTCTGACAGCTGCTGGAGAAGACTTGAAATTTGCAAAATCCTTTTTCCTTGAAGCATCTGTTCAGAGCTCTGTTAGTGTGTCAGATGCCATTTACTGAGCATAATTTGTGATCCAAAACACCATTGGCAAATTTTAATGCAGAAAAAAAGCAGGTCCAGTCCTTGTTTACAGCAAAGTCTGATGGAATATCTAACTACTTTGAGCACCAGGAGAGAAAATGTGCTGGAAAAACAGTGGTGGGTTTTAAATGAGAGCTGAAACCATCTGCATGGCTGCACACTCCTAGAGGTAAATGAGAAAATGTGTGACCTTTAAACTTGGCCAGTTGGTGTGTTTGCCCATGACAAAGGCCTCCAGGTCTTCTCAGCAACACCAGTGCATGCCAAACAACAACTCAGATTTTATTATGAGCAGGGGGGGAGGTGGGCGTTTGATTGGTCGAAAGCTCAGAGGACAAAGGTCAGAGAGTCTAAAAGTTGAGAAAGGCTTTACTGTAATAACACCACCTCATTATGGGGTATCATTACCTTCTCAACAGGGTCAGATGTTTGTTTTGGCTGACCTGCCTTCAAAGAGACACGGTCAAGTTGTGCGACCCATACCGCTCAGATTTAGAGGATTCTGGGTAGTGGTGATTATGACTGGGTGCGGTTAAGTCAGCAGAGGAGAGAGAACAAAGCATGAAAACTCAGACTGCTGCGTTGTGCTTGTGCACGCATGCATGTCCACTTGTTCCCGTACGTGGGCGTAGGTGTGCGCGGGGGTCGTCGTTGTCGTCTCAGCTCTTCCCTCCTGCCTGCGTCGGTTTCGATGGGAGAACTAATGACAATCCATCGACCAAACACACTCAATTAAGTTATGCAAATGCACTAATTGTAAATGCACGGCGGCCCTGCCTCATCACTTAACCCTCAATAACCTGTTTGGGTTGGGTGGGAAGGAGAGTGCAGGGAAGGGAGGAGGGTGTGGGTGTGTTTTTGTATCTGCATGTGCAGGGGGCAAAGAAGAAAAGAGAGATCAAAATTGCCCCTCTGCCAATCAAAAAACCCAATTATCATTCTCAATCAGCACTAGAAAGACACAAAGAGCTGCTCTCTCATACAATGGATCAGTGGTCTAGACCAGAACAATTACTGCATAATTAGTTCATCAGACGATCCCAGATTGATCCAACTTTGATTTGCATGCAGAATTGGGTCGGAGAAAAGCCCGGGCTTTGAGCTTCCACAAGATGTTCCCATCAAACCGGCGGCTGAAGCTCAGGCTGTGCTGGAAATGAGAAATGGATATAAGTGTCCGGGAGAGGAGCAGTTCAACAAAGCAAAAATGACACAGTGAGAGAAATCTCTCGGTGCAAAAATTGAGCTCCATCACCCTGTTACACAGGTTATTGGAACTTTTGAACTGCCTGGTGCTATCAGGGGTAAGAACGAGGATCAGAGAGGAGAGGAATCACTTTTGTATTCCTCCAGCTTGCACAGTATGAAGTGATGGAGCTCTTTTTAACCTAAATGCCCCCAATTTGAATCTTTCTCCATAAGTGAAGATTTCGGTGATGAGGGTGTCACTCCTGTCATTAGGGAGCAGACTCACCGCGGTGCATGATTGCGAGACGGAGGCTGTTATTCACTTGACCAGCCTGGACCTGATTCTGTAGCGTGGAGGTGCTCGGCTTGGTGAAAAGAGCCCTCCCCCCTTTTTCCCTCCCCCTTTCTGCATTACCCCCACCCACCACCACCACCATCACTACCACCGATCAATGACAAGGAGAAGGTGGAAGGAGGAGAAAGTGGTCTGAACTTGTCACATGGAAAAAGCGTCACGCTGGGTTTCTTTCAAAAATCCAGGCTCGATCACTTTCCGGGAGAGAAAAGGCGCCCTGCTCTCTGCAGACTGTGAATAGGCTGTGATTGCCTGTGATACAAAGGAACAGAGGTACAGGTAATGACTGTGTGCTTTTGACAGACGCCACCCAGCAGCAGCAGCAGCAGCAACGTCGCTAGATGCTCCACTATTTGATTTGGGATAACTGTTGCTATGGAGACCGTACTGTTTGATTGGCGCCCTGCTTTTTTCGGGGGAACGAGGGGTGGGGGAGTGGATTTACAGTATTTTTCTGACTCTGAGGGAAGTGTTATTTATCACCAAAGAGGCTCAGACACTGTGGACGTCAGAATGAATCTGAAATGATTCAATTTGAAGGTGAATTTTGTCTTTTTTGATAATAAACCACAAAGCTTTTTGTAAATAAACTGGGTCAGGGACGTTTTTTATTTACTGTGGCCCCAAAGCTGTGAAGGTCACAGAGATCCTCTGTATTCTGGTGTAAAAAAAAAAAAAAAAAAAAAAAAAGAATCACCTATTTATTTTAATTTCTTTTCTTTATGCAAATGTATTCTGAAGGAAAGTCTTGTCTGGCACAGAAGGCCAAGTTGTCTGTTTTGCTTTCCTAAAGAGGATGAAGGAAAACAGCGGTTTGTTTTAAATATTTCAAAATAAACCTGCATTGTCTCATGGTTCAACTTTGTATTGACTTTTTCCAATATTTAACTTCTTCAGGAAAGTGCCCAGACACAATAAAACACATCTGCTGTGAACACACACACAGACTGCATATGACCTTAAGTCTGGACGATGAGGATGAATAAGAGGATAAAGGATCAGACCTTCATGTCTGCAGGTAAAATCTAACAACCCACTAAATAAAATGTGAGAAGTTTCAATGATGGAGGAACTTCAGTTGCATTTTTCCTACAGTCAAGGCCACGTGTTGGGTTGTGACTATCAATTCCCTCTAATCCCAGGTACATGTAATTCAATAATATACTCTCTCCTATCTCCTTTTCACCGTCTGGCTAAATCCAAACTGCACTTTCCCAAGGAAACAGCATAAATACAAACGGAGTGAAGCAGCCGGTCGGAGCATGGAAATAAACTGGCGGCCCTGCAGGTCGATCGCGGGGCTAAATCCAGGCTTTACATGTAGACTGCACCAAGGTTGGGGATGAAAGGAAGATCTATTTCTGTCCAGCTCTCCTTTGTAATTAGAGAGGAATCCATACGGCGTAGCTTCTCAACCAAGTCTACAATTCTGCCCGAGCCATAATTTACTTAATTACTCAGAGACGCCTCTTTGATTCAGTCAATATCAAAAAGAGCTTTTTGGAGGAGAGGTAGGGAATGATAGTAATTTTGAGGCAGTTTGGCTCCCATTCGCTGCTGTAAGGAGCAATGTTCCTTTCCCTTTTGAGCAATAAACTGATTATAGATGAGAGGCTGTCAGACGAGTCTGTTGTGCCTTCTTTTACTTGACAGGGTGATTTAAGAGTGAGGACTTCAGTAAAAGTACACTTTAAATCCCACAATAGTAGAAATAGCTAATATTGATCCCCTTCTTTCTCTCCTCCAGCTATTGTGCACAGCTGAGATGGCTCGCAATTTAGTTTACCTTTATTTGATTCAAAAGATAGATTGGAAATGAAATCCAAGCAGAAGAATATGATGATAATGTTTTTTTTTACAGAACATCAAGTTCTTCAAATCTAAAGAAAACAAGTTCAAAGTGAAATCCACTCACACACAGACAAAAAGAAAAGATCCAGCAGCCTCAGTGGAGTTCAGTGAACCTTGGGGATTTGTAAGACCTCTGTATGAGATCCTTGAGGCGACGACAGGCGGGGTGCCACTTACCTGCTGGAAATCCTGCAAGTGTGTTTTTTTTCTCCACCTCACCAGAGAGGGAATGCACCAGGCCTTACTTGAAAGCCGCTCTCTGCAGGGCTGAGATTAGAGGACATTCCTCTCTGTTTCCACTCGTGTTGGGAGCACGTTAAGTGGTCACCGCAGCCCTGATGTAACACGCGGTCTCCAGCGTCTTTGAAGCGGCTGGATAAGCCGGCCCTGGATGCTGGCGAGTTCAAAAAGGGCCCGCAGAGGGGATTTTGAAACAGAGGAAGGAATCCAGCTCTTCCTCAGATCATTTCCAGCCTAATTTCCCACCGTGTCAGCAAACAGTCTGAGAGCAGGGCAGGGAGAAATCCTGGAAGGTTTAGAGGCGACTGAATGACTCAGACACGTGGTCGCTTCATTCTGGGAGGGCAGAGGAGGCAGCACAGACATACCTCTGAGCAGTGTTGTTTCCACTACAGTTTTATGATACAAGAAAGTATAAATATGAATCCTAGAGGCCAGTCCAGTCAGAGAAGAGAGGTTGTTTTTAGAGGAAGGCGCTGTCATCGCTGCAAAGAACCAGTAGAACCAGAGCGACACCAGCTCCACTGAGGACAAATCTGACCCTGACCTCAACCTCAGGGAGCCAAAACATCACCGGCCACCACGACTCCAGCGCCAAACAGTCTCCAGCTTTACAGGCTTTCTGAAAACAGTCTTCAGTTTCACTTCAAAGTTAGAAATATCAGAGAAAGGTTAGTGAAATATTAAAACCCGGGGCGGGGGTGGGTGGGGTGGTTGGGTGGGCGACGACAAACATGCACACGGCTGCCAAAATGGAATTTGCGGATCATTGTGCGCTCTGTAATTCAGCCTGACATGTTTGGTATCGTTGGAAACGTCGGGATCTTGAATTCAAAATGAAGTTCAGTAGGTTTGAACAAATCTTGGCTGTGCACTGCAGAGGCCGCAGCCAAGCTGGCAAAAACCAATGCAGAATAATCATACAAGTGTTTTTTCTGGGACGGGTTAGAGACATTAATAATGTGCGAGTCCTGACTAAAGCCTCGGTTCATACTGGAGACAGGACAGTGATTGTATCTGTGATGAGGAATGAGCTTCGCTATTATATCAACCACAGAAACACATCGACTATTATTCAGAGAAACAGTCACCTTTTAGATTAAAAAAACAAGATACTGCACTTTGAATAGCTCATAGTTGTCATTCAAAGAAAACATTAGCTCCATTGGTTATAAAACACACTGTAAACAAAGTGCAGATAGTTTTGATGGTATTTGTCCAGGTTTTGGAGATTTCCATCTCAGAGATTTGGAGGATGGATGAAACTTTCCAGAAACAATGTCTCTGTTACTCTGGATCATCCATAGGTGTAACTTTGATCATTATATACTTTCTGTCAAACACATCATCCCTATATAAAGTAGCAGTGGTGTAATATGCAACTTTCTTCATGAATGAGCCTAATTTATACCAATTGGATGTTCATCTGTTTTGGCCACAGTGGAGTCATTGTCACTGTTACAGTGAGTGTGAGCGACAAAGCAGAGCTGGGAGACCGTCCTGTGTCATCCAGATCTCTCACTGTTACCGTGACACTGCTAACTCACTAACAGGCATCAGTTCTGCTCACAGGAGCTGAAATGAGAAGCCCATGCTTTCCTGTACATCTGCATCAAGTCAAAATCCCACAAGCAGTAAATGTGGACAGCAGCTCTATAAACAGACGTGCAATTTCCTTGTATGACCCGGGTGCTGAGGTGCAGAGGAAGAAAACATAAGGTTGCCACAGTTGTAAATCACCATCTAATATCAAACGTTGCCCTCTAAACAGCACGTGTGCCGTGCA
The DNA here is from genome assembly GCA_021432705.1 of Caranx ignobilis. Taxonomy (NCBI): domain Eukaryota; kingdom Metazoa; phylum Chordata; class Actinopteri; order Carangiformes; family Carangidae; genus Caranx; species Caranx ignobilis. Next base: position 20,900,125 of record MU269989.1, read on the forward strand.
GGAGTGCAGCGCCCCACAGGTGTAGCAGCAGGAACGAGAGGAGGTCAGGGTGGGTGGATGAGTCAAACAGGAGGCCGCTGCGTGCTGCCATGCAGTGATTACAGGTCAGTTTTATAGCAGCTTATCAGTACACAACACGACATACACTTTGGATTTGTGCCGGATTTTGTAGTCTGCTGCTGTTCCTGGACCGACCTGCACCATGTTGTTATGATAGTAACTTTAAATGAATCAGAGGTGTGTGCTGAGCCCGTGTGGGTGACATCCCAACAATGAAAGGGCCGTGCAGAAGTGAAATGCTTACAACAGTGAGGAAGCTGAGCCTGAGGGGTGGAAGCAGAAGTGAGTGACATTAGGTTCCTGTTTTTGCTTTCACTGCTCTGACTGTTAAGTTGCCGTGAGCTGAAAGCCGCTCCAGGTGAGGTCTGATCCCTCGGCGTTGCTCCGCTGGTCACCCACATGCGCCGCACACTGACCACCTGCACCGGTGGAGCCTGTCCCGTGCTTTTATGCATTTGATACAGCATCCATTTCCTCCTCTGCACAGCCTCTCTGTGTCTCTCTTCACTGGCCTGTCAAATTGCCCGTTGGAGAAAAAGATGGTGGAGCCTGAGCTTCTTTTTCTTTTCCTTTTAAAAAAGCACAGACAAAAAAGAACCCACAGGTTGTCTGTCCACGTCTAAGTGACAGGTGTCCGAGGCTGTGTGTGTGTCTGTGTGTAGGTGTGTGCGTGTGTGTGTCTGGTCAGACGACAGATCCTGCTAATCCTGTCCGTCCCAGAGGACAGGCAGTGTGACTGGGTAATTGGCCACTGACTGAGCAAGACCACTCTGGAGGCACTGCTTATTGAACCACTGTCAGAGAGAGGGGGGAGAGAGAGGGGGAGACAGAGAGGGAGAGGGAGAGGGAGGCGCAAGCATAACAAGACTGGGAGAGGGATGGAGGTGAAGATAGGAAGACGGAAAAAGAGGGCAAAACCAAGACAAAGATTAGAAGTAGCGAAAAGCAAAGATCCAGATTGATATAAATAAATACAGAAGGAAGAGGAGCGACCGAGGGGAGGAGGCGGGGGAGGAAATAAAGAGATAGAGAGAGAAGAAGATGAATAAAAAGTGAAAAGTGAAGAGTGGAGAATTTTAGAGTGACCCCGGAGCTACAGTTTCCTCTTCTCTCAGCTGAAATGTGACACTTTCATGATTACACCGGACCCCCCTTTTTTGGGGGGAGGCTTAATCTTAAAAGGATGAGCAGGAGAGGAGAGGAGGAGGAGGAGGAGGAGGAGGAGGAGGAGGAGGTGGGGGCCATGGTAATGGAAGTGTAGGTTAATACTTCCCTCCTCCAGCTGGCCACCTAACAAATTGCCTTGTAAAAGCAAAAGCGATGGATAAATAAAGAATGAAATAAAAAAAAAGTATATCCCTCCAGCAAATTGGCTGTCATTGGATTATCCCCTATAAAGCAGGATTGTGTGTGTGTGTGTGTGTGTGTGTGTGTGTGTGTGTGTGTGTATGTGTGGGTAGACTTTGGGGTGTCTGTGTGACCACCTTATTGCATCACACAGATGTCGAGCGTGTGTGTGCATGTGTGTGTGTGTGTGTGTGTTAAGAGATGGCTGGTGGTATCAGGCCCGGGCAGAAAAAGGTAGAAGGCGAGAAAGGATTGGATGAGCGATCATTGCTTCATCGGCTCCATTAAACACACCAATGGCCTGTAAATCAGGCTGTCACAGCAACACACAACCTACACACACACATAAACACACACACACACACACACACATCCTCGAGGGCCCACTGACAGGTAATAATGTTATATAGGTGAGTTGACAAAGTTACATGCTACAAACTTTTAAAGTATTTATACTGACTATATATTCAATGTACACTTTATAAGAGTGTGTAGCATCATGTGACCTTGGGCCAAGTGTGTCTCCTGTTTGATAAAGATGGTGGACTTATGTTTCTGACCACTTCATTTCGTATCAGCTCTATTTTCTGCATCAGTTGTTGATTAGTGCAGCTTTACTTTAAGTTACCTCAGCAGGCCTGTGGTGGTGGAGGCTGCTGCCCTTTACAGGTGGTCCCAGACTGACAGTGAACACATCGTGTGAATCGGCAGTGTGTGAGTGATATCCTCTCTTAAAAGAAAGCAGAACTCCCAAAGTCAAAGACCTGACATGTTTGAGAAAGTTTAAGCTGAAGAGGAAGAAGAAGAGGTCAGTGAAAACACCGAAAGAGATAAGAAGAAGAGGATCAAGAAAGAGATGAGGATGGAAGGTCGTGGAGCGAGCAGCAGAGGAACAGCTTGTCCAAGCTCCAAAAAAAATCAATAGGTGCTCCTCCAGAGTCAACAGCGTGTGGGTGGTCAGTGGCATGACTCACGCTCATTAGCACAGTGTTTGACTGCAGCGTTTGACCTCATCCCCGGCCGTCCCACTCTCAGTTTTCAGCCCTTTGAGTTATGCAGAAATTGTTGAGTTGAGCGGATCCGTCTGTGTGACACAATTGAGTGCAGCTCAGATCAAATCAGATTTAAACAAGCCTTCAAAGAAAACACACAAACCAAACACTATTGTCACTGCACTGAAGTGAGTAAAACTAAATTGAAGCGCGCTCATTACTCAAGTTTATTCAGCGCTGCTTCAGGGAGGAAACTCACTTTGTTTTCCTGCAGCACCTCTTCAACATCGCTGTGAAGAAAACCACTATCCAGAAAAACAAAGACACGTCCCAGTCAGTTTTCTACGCTTCCTTACAGTCGTTTAAAATGAAATTAAAAATGACTGATAGCAAGCGATCAATGGTGGTAATTTCAGCAAATGATGCAGCGCTGTTTCAAACTGTAGTCAAGTATTGATTCAGCTGCAGCCTGAAGTAAAGCCATTTATCTTCCATTTAAAACAAACTCGTGTAATTACCTCAAACCGGAGCTGCTACAGTAGCTTTGTGCAACAAATTACATATCATTTCAATAAAATAAAATTATGTATGCGCTCATCTCCAGCTCCTGCAGGTTTTTGAATAAAATGCAATAATGCATGCGCTCATTCTGAATTCCCTGCGGTTCCTCTTGATCGCAGCCAGATCGAGTCTTACAGCCGGACTGTAACACATGGGATCTGTGCTGCCCTAATGGCTGGATTAAGAATTCAGAGGCCCCTGGGCCAGACTCCTGTAGGCCCCCCCACACACACACACACACAGCTGATCAGCCATGGAGCTGCCACCACACACACACACTTGTACGTGCACCAACACAACAGACGACTGGTTTACTAGTGGAATACACACACTCACTTAGGTCACACTCAACACATTAGAGTAGCACCTAAGAGTAGTACCTCATGCAATGACCTTTTTCCTGGCCTTTCTCCCAGCAAACTCCTCCACAACATCACTGAAGTCCAGGTCTCTGACAAGCTCAGACTCTATTGCCAGTAATGATAGAGACTTCAGGCGGTGAAGTAGAGGCATCTGCCGGGTAGCTGTCCCGCTCTTCACTGTCGCTGATATTGCGGTTAGACGTAATGAACAAGCTGGAGATATTAGGCATGTTCTCATCTACTGTCATTTATGTGTGTACGTGTTTACGTGTGTACGTCCCCGTCATCATCGCCCGGACAAAGACAGCAAAACAGTGAGTGTCTGTGTTCGGGGCTGCCAGGGCTGGGCTGCAGTGCCCCGCCGCCACCGGCAGGCGGCTCAGCCCGCTTGTCCCAGCTTCCTGTATTACAATGCTGGGGGCTAGTGCCACCACCAGAGTTGTCTCATGCATCCAGCGTTGTATGTGCAAATAAGGTTTTTGTGGTTTGACTGTAGACAGTAATTTAAAATGTATCCATTTTTTTTGCTTCATGTACAAAATCCTGCAAAACTAATGACACTGGTAAATAAGACATCAATGCAGCCTGCTGTTAGCATGCTGCAGACTGCAGTAGCTGGAGACTGGATGATGCTACAGTAGCATGATCTAAGTGTTAGCATTAGGTAGCTGTTGGACAGAGACTGTAATTATCATCAGGATCATAAGGAACAGTGGTAAATAACTCAATTGTCCAACAACAGGTTTCATTTCCTGATGTGACCCCTAATGCCATCAGAAGCTGCTGCAGCAGCCCGGCTCGGCTCGATGGCGTCTCACCATCAGATAAACTCAATTCAAAATAAATTCAATTTAGCTCGATTCACCTCAAAATGCTGCTCCATAAGCAGACCATTCGGTCTTTGCTTTGAAGACAGATTTACGGTAAAACCCCTATAATCAAAGTCTATGTCAATGAGATAAGACCACATGTGGCAGATAACTGCACAACAAGTGGTGTTGTGTTGATGTAAAGTTCTCACATAAGCATAAGGGATCACAGTAATGAGTCCCATGCTGTTTCTGAATCAGTTCGCGCTGCTCTCCCAGCGGTTGACCTCTGCGGACGAGAGAGCCGTCAACTTTATTTTCAAAGTTTGTCAGTGTTTCAGCTAATCACTCCTGTCTCACAGCAGTAATGACACTGCTGCTGATGCTGCTGTGGCTGTTGTCAGTGCCTCCAGATATCGATTCAGCTGTCCACCATCACCGGGCCTACTGTGACTTATGCTTTTGCTTTGATAAGGAAATCACAGACTCTTCGATGACCACCAGGAACGCTCATGGCCCACGAGAGGTGTGAGATCTTATGACAAGGTTAACAGATGAACCGTAAAGAGTGGCTCCCTGTGGCCACACTGTGCCCCCCCCTCGCCTCCTTACTTCCTTCCTTCCACCTCAGTATCAATCAATAGCTGTTAACGAAAGCTCTGCAGGGCTCCTCTCCACTCTCTGCGCTCTTATTCATATTTCAGGATGTTATTAGAGCGCATGGTGAAATGTCAAGATCTTTACAAGGTAAATATCTCGCCGAATGTCACAGTGAGAGTTGAGGGGTGGGTGGGTGTTTGGGGGGGTGGGCTACTTTTCTTCTGTGCTCTCTTTTTCACTGTCAGAGCTGCAAGCTGCTGACATTAGGGCAAGAATGATCTCTCTGCCGGCAGCTATTTCACAAAGTCGTTTGTTTCTGCCGTGTTTTCAATGATCATATTGGCGTGGGTGTTTGCATTTTAATGACTGGGCTGCAGAAGGAGGGGGGCATATCAAGTTAGAGCCGGTCAGGCAGCAGCAGGGGAAGGTTATATCGCTCGCAGCACAACTTCCTCACTGGGGTGATGAGCTCGGCTCTTAGTTTTTCTCATCTCTAAAACAAGTGGTTGACAGGGATAAAAAAAAAATGGCCGACCTGCAGGTAGGAAACAGTCACAGCAGGTTCAGAGGATGAGGAGGATCAGACCTCCTTCTCTCTTCTCTTCTCTTCTCTTCTCTTCTCTTCTCTTCTCTTCTTCTCTTCTCTTCTCTTCTCTTCTCTTCTCTTCTCTTCTCTTCTCTTCATGCACCAGCAGTGACAATAACAACCACCCAGGACATGAAATGTGTATTTCTACCAGGGATCATGTCTATTTTTGAGTTGTTTCCTTGCTGAACATCTGTGTGACGCTCCCGAGCGACAGCATTGCCTGCCTGATCAACGAAGCAGAAAGACGGGGAGGAGAAGGAGAGAGGAGAGAGAGAGAGAGAGAGAGAAATGGCGGCGTTTCAGGTGATGACAACATCTTTGTCAACCTCTGGGATTGTGGGTAATGAGGCTCTTGTGGAAAAGCCAGCTTGGTGATGTCATGGTGCCAAGATGAACAAGCACAATCAGAGATTCATTTGACAGGCAGTGAAGAAGAGCACGGTGGTGGCTTCTTCTTCTTCTTCTTGTGAAATATCTCTCCCCTCCTGTCTTCTTCGTTGGTGACGATGAGAGTGGCGACAGCTCCTGACTGACCTCATTCATCGCCGCCGCTGTAAGAAAGATGTCTGTTGTCTGTGTCTGACAACCTCCCGTCTTCTCCTCACATTTACCAGCTGCTTTTCCAACCACACTTTTTCCACTTTGTGCCACACGCACACACGCACAAGGCCTTCTGGGTAATTACGAGGCACAGACGACAAAGCTGTACCTCTCCTTTTTGATTTACCACTCAGCCTGTTGACAGCACAGACAGGTCCTGCACGTGCACCTACTGTACAGTCACGAGCTTTTAGCAGCCAAACTCTCACTGATTAATAGTTTCCATGCAAAACACAATCAGCTGCAGGAACCGCTCTCATTTCAATTAAATCACCTGACCAGTCACAGGATGCAATTGTCTGTGATAATTGCAAGAACCTTGCGAGAAATTGCCAGAACGAAAGCTCGCAATTATTCTGTCCATTTAACATCTTACCTCAGATCCTAAATTGATCCTTTTAGCGTCTTGGTGGCCTTCATTTGCAAAACTGCCGTGGCTGAAATAAAGCGTGTCATTTTTGTCTCTGTGCTGAAGTGGACTGAGTGGGGGACAAGAGAGGGAGAGAGAGAGAGAGAGAGCTGAGCTTCAAGGAGCAGAACAACGCCACACGCCACATTGTACCTATACCACCTCGTACTTACCTGGCCTGTTCTTATCAAAGCTGCTGCAGCCTGTGTGGTGAACTTCTGGTCCCACAGTGCCACCTATTGCCGAGAACTCACCCAAGGATTTACATTAAGATATGCAATATCTTTGGCTGTCCTTTTCAAACTTCTGATGCCAAATGAATCTGGTAAATATTTTCATTTTATTGCACTTTTTCCTGTCTGGAAGAAAGAAAGAGGATTAAACCACAAAACAATGACAAACAAAGATATTCGATTTCCTCCTAAACCTCCTCCCTATTTGCTGTAAAATGGCTGAATTAAGTTATTGAGCCCATTTGGTCCAGAAAATTGTCTGTGATGACAATGTCCGAATGTTGCTGAGGTCACCAGAGAGAGGAGGGGGGTTTCAGAGGGGAAAAGAGACTGAGGTCGGAGTGAAGCAGAACAAAACTATTAAATCTTTCATCATTTCCCACTCTCCTATAACCTTGTTGCGCTGGTGGAGCTGAGGTCTAGACACTGTGGAAAGGCAACAGCCATCCATCATGTCTGATTATGCCGTTTAGATGTAATTGCAAACCCTTAAGGATTGCTCTTCCATCCTCATCCCTGCACACACACATGCAGCATACAGCCTGCACAAACACACACACACACACACACAAACACACACCTGCAGGGGAGAGAAAGGCTAGAATATCACTGTTGGTTGTGCAGACAGAGAGACAGAGGGAGGGAAGAGCAGGCAGCCACCTCCATACACATTTCACAGACAATCAAATTAGAGCTGGCGTTCGATACATCACTGACAAATTGTTTATTAAACAAAAGGTTTGGATTGCAGCATAACTGAGCGAGGTTCAGGAGACGCACAGAGACAAGGGGGGGGGGTGTAAGACTTTTATGTGCGTGTGTGTGTGTGGCTGCAAACACTTCTTATATGCCCATGTAAGGACAACAGGTTTCCACGTTCCCTCATTCACACACCATTTATGTCCCTTTCTACAATGGCATATAAACTCAGTGACAATGAGGTCATGAGCGGAGCATGGAGCGAACGCCGTTTGATTCCCGATGGGGCCCACCCACGTTCATGTGGCACCATGAGGCACTTTGGTTAAAAGCATTCAACATATGGTATGTTAATGCACTGGGATCATTTGTTTCCTGTCATCTCCCACATTTAAAAGTGAGGAACCTAAAGGTCATGTGGAGGCATAATTAATATATGCTATTCTAAAGCAGGCTGTCTGAGCGGAGCGGGAAACTCCAGTACACGTGCGAAGATGCTGCGCATTATGCAAATGTGTAAGACCTCAGACTTCTGTCTGGAGAGGGCTTCATGTTACAATGATGTCAAAGTGAGGATTTTTCAAATTAAACTTGACTGACTCCTTCATTAAATAAAGCTGGATTCACTCCATCACTGTGTTAGCATGCTAACGTATTCTGCATGTTTCTATACAAATAACTGTAGTGCTGATACAACGCAAAACATACAATGAGCTCCTTCAAAGTGTTTCATTGACAACGTGTTGTCCGTGAAACTCCAGATCCAACTCCAGACATCTTTAAGACATTTCCTGTTTCCTGAGTGTACGAATATGCAAATATTGTCTGTTTCTAAAGTTTAACTGCTGGAGACGAGACATGTCCTGGCTTTCAGAAAAGGTCAGCTCTTGTGTATGTGTGTGTATGTGTGTGTATGTGTGTGTGCTGGAAGGTTCAGGTGTCATGACTCCTGTGTAAAGCTGCATATTGAAGAAGCTGCGATGTCACAGAAATCCTGCTCGGTACGTGCACGTGTAAAAAGAAAAAAAAAGAAAGAAGAAAGCACAAAGATTTAAGGTACGAGCGCAGAGAAAGTTTCTCCTTTCATGAAGAGTGTGAAAACAGCCTCCGAGCGTCAAACTCTGAACAAATGTAATTATGCACCGTGAAGCTGGAAGCTGGAAGTAACAACAAGCATAACACATTTCTGAGTGAATAAGGGAGGGGTGGGCTTTAAAGACGACATAAAGACACACTCTTTGCACTCTGATTTTGCACCACAGCTGGGAAATTACTGGAAATAAGAAAGACTCCTCGTCCTCCTCCTTTTTGCAGCTTCACACACTTGCACAGAAACACATGCAAATGCTGCAGATCTGCCATTAACATAAACCATTAAAACTTGATTTATCATGACCTTTTAGTAGATGACTCAATGATATAAACTTATAAAATACCAAATGTAGAGATTGAATTGTTTCCTGATTGCAAAATCTAAAACATTAAAGAAGATGCACACACAATAAAAAGCTGAATATCATCACATGAGCTCCACCACAGCACAGAAATCAGATCAGATAACAGGGAGAATGAAAAGTAGATCCCCTGAGAGAAAGTTTCAGAGCCCGGGATGTAGGGCGGAGTCGGGAGGCTAAAGGTCACCTCCTGATTCTCCAGCCGCTGCATTGTCTCTACATGGGGCGACGACACCTGTCAATCAAGCGGTGCTGAAGACCTTTACACCATGACAAAGGCCGCTCGCAGGCTATTGAGCCAGACAGCGATCCCTTCATGTGAAATGTCATGGATGTAGTGATAAAAATGAGGTCAGTCGTGTGCGGGGTAGGAGCAGCACTCAGAGTCTTTTTTTTTAAGTTGGTGTCAGGACTTCAGAGTGGGAGTGGGAGTGGGAGTGTGTCACTGCTGCAAAATGATACAGCTGTTACAGCTGGGGCATCATTATCACACTGGTGTTGGTGTGTGCAGATGTGTGTGTGGCTTTGTGTGTGGTCAGTAGGTGATGTGGTGTGATGTATGTCTTTAATAACAGTCCATTAGCTCCCTGCATGTGAGTGTGTGTGAGGATGTGTTGGAAATGGCTGCTGATGGGCCGTGAATCAGAGACGCAGCATGCTGTTATTTCATGTTGCTCCCACCGGGACGGGCCGAGCACTAGCCAGGCTGCTGTCTGTTCTCCCTCACCCCGAGGTTCACTGACCCCGACCATATTTTTCTTCTTCCCCCTCTCCTTTGTTTGCACTTTCTCTTCCCTCCCCCCTTCCTGGCTTTAAGACCTCCTCACTTTCTCTTCTCACACTGACACTTATTATTCAAACGAACAGGATAGTTGTGAGCAGTGGCACCAGAGCTGATGCCAGCTTCTAAAAAGCACATGCCAGTACATGTTGGAAGGCAAATTTTCCCTCAGAAATATCTCCTGTCCCACGCAAATCTATTCAGTGCTGTGTGAACGCTGACAAAACGCATAGAAATCCGCTGATCTCGAATGCTGCTCGCCCACCACAACAGCAGGCTATAACTAATCCATCTCCCACTACATGTTTTTAATGAGCCTCCATAACCGTAATCCGTATGGTGCAGTGCAGCGAGGGCCAAATCGAGCCTTTTTTTTTCTTTCTCCATGACTTTGTGCTGTCAGCAAAACCTGATGAGGGACGTGTGTGTGTGTGTGTGTATCTGTGTGTGTGTTACTGTCACTGAGCATCTGTGTCGTCGGTGTGCCATCCTGGTTGACAATTTTCCATCTGGTAGAAGTGGGATGTGTGTGTGTGTGTGTGATGATGATGATGTGTGTGTGTGTGTGTGTGTGTGTGTGTGTGTGTGTTTGTCATTTAAACAGGGGATCTGTCTATTTACCTGCAGCCTCCTATCCCTGGATTATTGGAAACAGAAGCTGATGGGAGTGGCAGCTGTGTGTGTGTGTAGTGTAGTGCAGAGGTAGGAGCTGCCAGGCCCCTTTCAGAAACCCCCATCGGGGCCGCATTAGGGCCCTCTGGGGGCCAAATTAGAGGCCACTAACCAAGTTAGGGATCGGCAGTGGAGGGGAGCCTAACTGGCAGGGATTGACTGATTTCACTCCAGCCCTCGAACTAACACACACACACACACACACACACACACACACACACTCTCCGCTCTTTGTTTTGCAGCTGATCAGCAGAAGATAAAAGCCGGTTCCTGACAATAGCAGCCTCTCTGTTGGGGAGTCTGGAGGGAGATCCTGACGGAGAGGTGGAGCCGTAATGTATTCCTGTAGGTCAACCCAGATTAGTGTGTCTGTATCAGGGGGAAGTGACTTTAAGAAACCCATTAAAAGTTTAAGACGGAGTAACTTCCAATTGTTTTTGATGTGATCTTACTGGAAAAACTTCTACGAGACTATAAATGATGAAAAATGGTGGTTTTTATTGTTTGATGGATTGTAATATCATTTACTAAATCAAAGTAGAACCTAAGTGGAAAAGTCAGGATTCCTCCAGATTCAATTTAAAGTTTTGGTTTTATGCAAAGTCTTCCCATAATGCCTTGTTGTATGTGTCATAAAGCCCCACATTCTCCACTCTGCTGCTAATGTATATTAATCCGCTGCAGAAAATAGTGCCAGACAAATGTACTATTCCTGTTAGAGTAACTGAATTTATGGTTTTAAAAAAACAGAATAGTATCTTTCTAAAGCTGCAGAGTTCAGACGATAATGCAGACAAGTTGGAAGGAGGAACTGATTGAATTTTCGTACTGCATGAATGTATTTATGTTGCAGATACATGCATTATGCACATTCTGCAAAAACAACAACAAATCTATCTGTTGCACTGTTTTGCTGAAAGAAGGTAAAGCATAACACCAGCTTTAAATTGTAGTGGAGAGCCAAGACTTTATGAATAAATGTATGCAGGATATAGAAATACATCAAGTACCAAATATGTCACACAGCACATACTTGATCGAATAGAGCAGCTATAAATCTTGTATATTTCACCCAAATGCATCATATACTGTGATTTCACTGCCACAACAAACACATTTAGGATGTACAGAGGGTAGTACAAGTACATGTCCAAATGTAAAAATAACTAAAGTGGAGTTTTCTGTGCAGAAATAAAGAGATTAAGAGGTGAAACAGAGCTGTCTTTAGTGAAGAAAAACAGGGCATGGGAGCTCGGAGGTATGATTGACAAGGCTGCTGGAACACACCCAGGACACGCCCCCTTGCTTCCTGTCACATGCACACACACACACATATTCATTTGTTGGTGGTGACATTTGTGAAGTCTCACAGAAGATGATCATAAATCTCTGCTTTATGAGTGACTCTGCTGAGCTGGGTGGTGACCACATCGCCTCCACTCTCCTCAAGACCACGCAGCGCAAAAACAAACCCCTGAGGGTGTTGATTGATTTGCCTCATGAGGGCACTGAAAGCCTCTCTCTGTTCCGGTCGGGCAGGTTTCTCTTTATAAATGTCTTTGTGCATTAGCACCGTGACAGGTGGAGATGTGGCAGATGCCGTTATCTGGCTTTAAAACATTTTAAAAATGCACCTTTTGTTTTTTTTTACTCTTTCCCACATAAGAAAATCTAGATGTGATTTTTGAAACTGTATTAGTTTCTTTATGAAATGAGTCTCTGCTGAGGTAAGAGACTGTAGCAGCAGCCAAACATCCATCATCCACTCTGCAATTCTGTTTAGTGAGAAGGTTGAAAGATTGAATCCTTCAGGCTGGACTCCAATCAAGTCATTAGGAGAAGGTGGAGCCAGAGCCAAGTTCCCATTCCTTAGTTTTGGTCAAAGGACAAAGGCAGCAGTGCTCTGTAAACGTGCCAATACCTCAGGGTACTGTGTGAAAGGTTGTGATGGGGCTCAGAGAGGCGGTTTTGTTCGGATCTGTGCTTCTCCTCTCATGTGTGGGTCTATGTGTAGCCTCAGAGCACTCGTTTAACTTCAGCACCAATGAGACTCTAAACCAAACCCCACAAGAAGAAGAAGAAGTGACGGCGAGCTCGCAGCTGCCGAGGCCCCAGCAGACAGGAGCCCATCAGTCAAACCGGACAGGACCAGGTGATCAGGGCCGCTCTCCTGTCAGCTACCGGCTCCGCAGCTTCCAGCTCAGGAACCCAGCTGTCGTCGAGCAGAAGCCGGCCCGGCTTCTTGTGGAGCAGATGCAAACTTTTCAAAACCCTGAGAGATCGGAGGCCAGAAAGCTGACCTCAGAGCAGCTGGAGCCGAGGGAAACCGAGCTGATGAAAGGCCCCGATCTGAACCCACCTGTCAAGCAGGAACCAAAAGTACATTTATCCATTATTTCTACAGACAACCTGCTTCATGTATCCACTGCATATCCTCAGTGTAAATGTGTGGCTGATGCTGTAGGTGCTGGTGAAGATAGAGCAGCGGGTGCCTGTGCCGGCTGACAGTGTGGCAGTGCGCTGCGGAGAAAGAGAGGTCAGCGTGGAGGTCAAACAGAACTTCCTGGGTAATGGCTGCCAGTTACTTGTTTGAATTGATCAAGTGTGTGTGCATTTTTTTTTCTTGTGGAACCAGCTCTGGTCCATTTAACATGCCTCCTGCTCTGATGTCTGAAACAGAAAAGGAGCAGGTTAGAGGCCCGGATTGGAAAATTGAATGGAACGGTGAAGACGGGACACTCAGTGCTTATTACTGCAAATGGCACAGACTATGGACTGGGCGATCAATACTGTTTCCTCTTATTTCTTCACTCTGAGAAGGGACATTCTTGGTACTCAAATGCTGACTTTACAGTGCTGCATTAAGAAACCTTTTTATTTGTCCTGTAGTTGAACCTGCGCTTGCTGTGAGTGTTATTGACTGGACCAGGGAAAGAAATGGCCTCAGGTAATGGTCTTGATTTAGGCTGTGCCTTTTCCTCTTTGTTCCCAGGGAACGGTCAGTTGATCCATCCCAGTGATCTGACCTTGGGAGGCTGCGCCACTCTGGGCACCACTGACCACATCCTGCACTTCCAGACGGAGCTGCAGGGCTGCGGCAGCACGATGACAGTACGAGGCTTTCTCATGTCCATCAATCCTTGTTTATTTGGAGTCTGTGTAACTGTTGTGTTTTCTTTAGATGACTAAAGATGCCCTCATATACTCCTTTGCCCTGATTTACTCCCCAACACCCATTGGCAGCACCTATGTTTTAAAGACCAACCAAGCCCAGGTGGTTATTGAATGCCACTATCAAAGGTAAAGCTCTGCAGAAACCCACTTAATGTTTACCTCTGTGATGTTCTCCTGCCTCTTATGAGGGTGTGTTCATCTTCCTGGATGAGCCCCTCTCTAGTGAGATGCATGTCCTTCCTGTAATTGTCCTCACAGGAGGCATTATGTGAGCAGCGACGCCTTGAGGCCTACCTGGAAGCAGTTTTCCTCCGACATGCTAGCAGAGCAGCAGCTGCACTTCTCACTGCGTCTCATGACAGGTAGAGGACACATTAGAAAAAAGAGAGAAGAAAAAACAAACTTAGAGCTGATGTTCTGGAGACACAAACCCCACTAAGTTTGATCTGCGGCAGGCGGTTTGACTAATTTCCCCAGCGAAGGGCATTAATTGCAATCACTCGAGGCCTTTGCAGACTTCGCCGTGACTGTTAAAGATGCTCAGCAGCGACTTGATGAAACTTTTGATGCATGGTGATGAGCTGAAATTACATGCCTGGCAGGCTGCAGTTGACCCAGCGGGGTCACTCGCACAATAAAGCGATCAATAAACAGCTGATTATGTCGTCTAATTAATTCCACGCTTAGGCACGAGATGCACAAGATGGCGACTGCGCCAGATTGCTCCTCTGGAAAGAAGCTCCTTCATGGGCTGTATGAAGTTATAAAGGAAATGATGGAAGTTTTAAATGAGTTGTTGTAAGCCACAGACCCTCATCTGTGTTTCCTACCCAGGTTAATGATGATTTAATCCACTTATTGTCTTCTTTAAAGTCCTTTTCTCTCATTGTTTCTGTACCTGTATCCTCCTCTCTGCTGCTGCACTGACCCTCTGCTCCCCCATGGGCATCATCTAATCAGATTGACGGCCCCAACGTTACTTTTCCACTTTATATGTTTTCCTTTCTGTATTTAATTAGAGGACTGGCAGTCGCCGAGGCCTTCCAGTGTTTACTTCCTTAGTGACGTGATGCACATTGAGGCAGCCGTCCTGCAGGGTCACCATGTCCCATTGAGGGTCTACGTGGACAGCTGTGTGGCCACCGTGGACCCAGACCCCAATTCCCAACCCAGATACCCCTTCATCAGCAACCATGGGTGAGAGGCTGTGGATTAAAACACCGGAACTGACACTAAATCTAAACAGAGTATATCAAGAGTTGTGTTTGAAAAGTACATATTGTGCGTTTATTGTCCAGTAAAGAGATGGAGCGTGTTCATGAATATGAATCCTGTGCCTGTGTTTTGCCATATAAGGTGCTTAACTGATCCTAAGCTGACAGCAGGAGCCAAGTCGTACTTCATGCAGAGGAGCCAGGAGGATAAACTTCATTTCCTGCTGAAAGCCTTCAGGTTCCACCAAGATCACAGGAATTCAGTAAGTACAGCGAGTGCTGGATGTGTCTTTAAACACTTTATTTACTTATTTTTTTCTAAATCTACCGATCATGTATCATCCACAGACATTTGACTTTTAAGGCAGATTTTCATTTTCTCCCTATTTCAGCCATCTGGTGTGTTTCACAGCAGTCAAGGTGTTTCTTTAACCTGTTTTTTTCCTGGTGCTCTGTTGAGTCTCTTACGCACTAAGTTGGCACATTTCTAAGTGTTGTTTGATGGCCATACTATCCTCACAAGCTTAAAAGTTCAAATACTTTCCAACTGAGGGAATGAATACGCTCTTTGGTAACATTAAGCTTCGTAACTGCGATAGAGTGAAGAAGCCAAAATGGATCAGTGCCATTAATATGAGCCAGTGCGAACTCATAAAACCTTTTGTGCATCTGTACATTAGTGCTTTGGATGAGTCTTTTGCTCCCAAATGTAGCTGCTTTAAAATCCATCAGTGCCTTTTAATTGCCTTTTTTTTATTAAGATTTCAGAGCAAAATGTACGATGGAAATAACATATGTCCATTACAGCAGTATTAAGGACTGAGTAGGTTCCTGCTTAGTAAAAGCATGTGCATGTGCTGGATAGCATGTTGACAACAGTGAATACCATCTGAAGAGACGCAGCCTGTGTGGTGGTCCATGTTTGATTCTGTGTCGTTTCCCAGCTGTACATCACATGTCACCTGAAAGCAACAACACTCTCTGTTCCCGTCGACTCACAACACAAAGCCTGCTCATTCCTGACTGAAGCAAACAGGTTAGACCCCACATATGTATGAATATGTAACTTTTATCTGCGTTTTCTGATATATGCAGATTTTTCCTGCTGCTATGAAGAGCTTTGCTCAGCCTCTATCACTAACGGAAAACATGTTTGGCTCTGGACAGATGGGTGGCATCAGGTGGAGACAATAAGGTGTGTAGCTGCTGTGAGAGCAGCTGCAGTGAGCAGAGATGGAAAAGAAGCCTGGCAGCAGATGCTGGTACAGTTTACAGAAGCAACAACACATTACACACTACATGAATCCTGAACGTCTGATACCAACCCAGGCTTGGTTCGATACCATCCCTAGAGCTGTTATGAAAACACCATTTATACTATGGTTATTGAAAGGCTCTGAAAAGACAGTAGTTTGATGTGATCAAGCTGAACTGACCTGTGCAATCACCTGCTAATGCTGCAAACCAGCAGCACAGAGTGAATTAAATCACACCCCCCACACACACACACACACACAAACACACTCTAATAGACAAGCAGAGGTTCCACCCATGTTTAGACAAGCTTACTTGCTTTCAGTTGGCACACACGCATCTTTGGAGGATTGATTTTGAGCTAATCCTTTTAATTGTCCAACCAATCAGTCGTGTCGTGAATGGTTGACTCAGCTGACTAAATGCACTAAGTAGATTTTCTTCTCTGTTTTTTTTTTTTTTTTCCTCCTCCAACCTTCCTCCCTCATTTTTGGACCTGGAAGAAGGTCTTCCTCCAGACTTGCAATGGGAGGGGACCGCTGCTCTTGGCCCCATCCTGCTGGAGGAGCTGATGGAGGTGTTGGAGCCTCCTCCAGGGCTGGTCTCTCTGCTGCAGACACACAGAGTGATTCCGGCAGGTAGGACGTGTCGTGAAATCTACTGTGTCTCCCGTTTACTCCCGCTAAACACCGATTCTAATGGAATCAGTAATGTTTGTTTTCTGCTCTCCCTCCTCTTTCCTCAGCTTCTTCTCCATCGGTAGCCCTGCTGAGTGGAGTGGGTGCAGCACTGGCTGTGGTGCTGCTGTTTTTTATGGGCGCTGTCACTTGCAGAAGGCTACACAAACCCACTGGACACACCGTCTGTACATGATGTAAGACAATAAATAGAACCAAGCCTCATTTTTGTTTTTAATCTTTTGCACAAACATTGAAATCAAGCAACCTCTCCATCTCTGTGTATTGTTAAACTAATAGCATCTGCGCACTGTGTTGCTCAGGTGCATCTGCACTGGAGCTGCACCAAGTGTTTTCATGCTAAGGTTAAAAGGGGTTAAATTGTAGTGCCCAGCCTTGCAGAAAACGACCTGGCAATAAAACACAGGCTATGTAAACAATACGGCACCGTATATTACTCCATTAATCAGCATGCTTAAATACCAGACTGGGGTTTTTTTGTTGAGGCATGCTGCAAGAAACACCTCACTAAGTATGGTTTGCAAAATGCACAGGAGTGTATCGAGGGTATTTAAAGTAGAGGGTTGGGGGTGGTGGCCTGTGAATGACCTCTGTAGTAAGTACTGCACACAAACAAAGTCTGGAAATGACCCTGAAATGGCCTTTTATGTTAAATTCATGCATGGATGATTTGTATGGTTAATTCTTGGGGAGCCTGCAGCTCGGCCGGCCATTGTGCTGATCTCAGGGACATCATTTAATACACACCATTACAACAGAGCTGCCATGTAATTCACTTGAGCTGCATGAGATTTTACCATCTTTATACCAATATACATATAAAACAAAGAGCAGCCTTTAAAAAGAATGAAGAGAGAAGCAGCGCCATCGGCTCCACGCTGAGCGGTAAAACATAAAGTACCGTCCCAGTAACAATAGTCATATTTTAGCCTCAGGCCATTTTCGGCTCTTCCCTTTAATTCACCCCCTCCAGCTTTTCTACCAGTGGCGGAGTATTCGTGAAATGGGGCTCATCATGAACTGTTGCTCACAAGCCCAGGAAGACGGATAGACATAATTAAAAAGCCCATAAAGGCGAGAGCAGGAGCTTTTATTACAGTAATATGTGAAGGCCTTGGTTTAATGGGGTGTTTGTTCCCATGTGCAGGGCTGACGGGTGTGCTAGTTTACTGCCGGAGTGATGCTGACCCCCTCCCATCCCCAGCACACCAGAGGCTAATAAAAAGCCATACCTAATGATGCACCAGCAGGACACATGACAGCAACAAACATACACACTCACAATGAGTCATTGAGGATGTGGAAAAAGGCTCTTATTGTGGTTTTCAGGTACAGGAAGAGGATACAGGGATATATTGGTCACTGGGTGCTACTCTTACAGTATGAGGAAGCACAATTTGCTCTCTCTGTTCCAAACAGTTCAGTTTAAAGCAGCATAATTTACTTTTTTGGCCAACATTGGCACTTTCCGTCAATATGGCAAACATATCATCGTGTTTGCGTTGCTCTAAAGGGAGATTTTGTTCACTTTCTGCTTTCTAACTTTGTCTTTTAGCTGTTTGGTGCAAGTAAGAACGAGCCTGAATGTTAATTGCAGGCTGAAACACACAGCAATAATTATATTCTATACTACTCCTTTTTTTAACCATGCACATGTAAATTTGGCCTGTTGCTGTTGTAAAAAGTCACATCAGGACATTTCACACGTCCAGGGAGGCAGATAGTTGAAGAGAGGGAAGAAAACTCAGTGCAGTGAGTGTGTAGTAATGTGTGATGAGTGGTTCCTTCACAGTAAAGGACACCGGAGGGACATAAGAGGTGGACTTGACACCTGCAGACGCTTTCACATGCAGGGTGCTCAGACGAGTGTGTCGCTTGTTACGTGCAAAACTTGCCTGGAGCTTAACAAGGAGTCAACAGAGTGGAAAAGGTGTTAATGTCTTGTTATGGCCACTGTGGATCATCATCATCATCATCACCATCATCATAGAAGTGGAGATGATGGCCCGCCCACAGATGTCTAATGGTTATGGCGCCAGGGACCCAAGTTGACAAGCAAAATGGCCGCGACCTGAATCAGCCATTTTCTCCGACAGGATGTGTGACCCCCAGGGTACGAGCCAACACACACACACACAGACACACATGCACTTCCACCCTCATGTGCACACACAGCCACATGGACGATCAAAAGTAATGGTGTGTGTCCAGTGGCAGAGCAGGGAGAGTCCTCTCCTGTCTGGCAGCCTTAACGATATTATTGCTGGCGATGGAGCGTGCTGGGGAATATTGTTCCACACCATTGGTATGCTGCAGACTTTGGCTCGCACCACGCACTGCCGCTGATGACAGAAGTTGGTATTAACACCAGTCTTCTCTGTTGACACTTTTGACAAGAAACCACAACATGTGGATTCCTCCTCGTGACAAGAAAACTGCAGTTACTTTCAGCTGGAGAGAGGATTCATGAGGTTGTTTTTTCATAACAAAGACAGACATGTGGGACCTTTATCAGAGAGATGGTGCTGCGTTATTACTGTGAACCTTTGAAATTCAAGCCTGACACCTCCATCGTTTACTAGAGATGCTATCTGACTTAAAATATTCACTCCTTTAAGTATCAGAGGCCGTTTAATTTAAGCCATGAATGCTCATTGTGTTGTTATGCTCCTTTGATGCAGAATGCAATAATACATGTGGATCTGGCCTGGGGAGAGTGCACGTGCTCACAAACATGCACACGACCTCTGTCCAGGCCCATAATTAACCCTCTTAATTAACAGAGAAAAAAAAGTTGCTAACGAAGGAAATGGATTTAATTAGCCTGGTCTTAGCCCAGGCACACAGGCATGCACACCATAAAGCACACACACACACACACACACACACACGTGCACCCACATGCACACACAAAACAATTAAGCCTCTTTTATCCCAGCTAATGGCTTCAGTGACTCAGAGCCTTTCTCATTAAGACTATCAATAATATGCTGATTACATGCATCCACTGGTCTCCTTTATCAGGGCACAAAGGGACGAGTGTGTGTCTCGGAGGTTTCAGGGGTGGGGCGGTCTGTCTGCGCGACCTTATCTGCTAAAATAGACGTTTGAATTGTTTGGCTGGAGAAGCCAAAAGAGGCTACGCTTTTGCCGTGTCTTTATTTTCTGCAGTTTATCTTATCGAAGAGGCCACGTGTGAGGAAATGTCTATGAAGCTGTACTGCTGGAGGCTTTATGGGGGCAGGATAACGGCGGTTGTAGTGCTATAGAACTGTGTGCTTGTCTGATTGAGCATCACCATCAGCCCTCACTGAAACCTTTGATCTGACCATCTCTGTTTCTACTTTTTCACAACACGTATCTATACATATTTGACACTTACTCCACATTTTGCTAAACTTATCACATCAAAGAGTGGAGGTAAGGAACAAGAAAGAACCGACATCCTGTTTGGGAATCAAACCAGCAACCTGCTGCAACCAGACATTAATTTACAACTCTGGGAGTATATTCTCAGTAGGTTGGTACAAAATAATCCATGTGCACCTGAATGTATTTGATCAGCTGGATGTTTCATTGCATGACAGCAAAACTTGAGCAAGGCTCAACCTGCAGCAGTCTCATTGAAAGTAAGGAGTCGGTCTGAACCCAACTTTTACCAGTGAAATAGACCTGTGTGCATGATGTAATGCAATCCAACTCAACTCAACTCAACAGTCCTGCAACTAATATTAACACAGACCTTCTTGTATTCAAGTCAGTGGCTGTGCAGGCTGTATCCATAGCTACCTGAATATAGTACAAATATGGTCATATACATCCAGTCTCACCCCTCTTTCTATCTCCCCGTTGCTGTGTGTGTGTGTGTGTGTGTGTGTGTTAGACAGACATAGTAAAGTAAGACAGACAGGCGTCCGTCACACCGACAGGAAGACAATAGATCTGTGCTTTGACCTTCAGTCTCTTCCTGTTGTAACAGACACTGTAGACCCTCCCAGAGGAGGAGAGAGGAAGGAGCAGGCGTTTGACCTGCAGAGCCACACCTTCACCCCCCCAATATACACTGCATCCCCAAACATCAATGATGGGGGGCGGTCACAGTCCTTCTGATCTCCAGTTTTCCACTCGATGCCATTGTGAGATTTGTTTTTCATCTGAGTTCTGAGGGTCTCATGGGACCACCTGTGGAGCCAACCAACCGTCCTTTGTTTGGTTACCAGCAAAACCACCGAGCTGCCAACTCTGAACAGAGTTTATTGTGATGTTTTGAACTTTTGAAAGCAACTTTCCCCCAAGTTTGCTCCAGATAAAACTCATGAATTAAGTTTATATTCATTTTAAAGATGTTTCGGGGCTTTTTTAATACCTTTATTACGAGAGAACAGTGTGCGTGAGAGGCAGGAGAGAAATGGGGATGAGTCCTTTAATATTGCACTGTTTGCAGACATATTATCTGGGCCTTTATGTGAGTGTGCTAAAAGTGGCAAAAGTAAGTCACTTTTATACAGTGATTCATGCAATGTGCTGTGAAACAAGTCTGAACCACTCTGCATGATAAAATCTTTGAAATAAGACCTGAAATACTCTGATTTGTTATAATAAGCCGGCTTATAAACATTGGTTTTACATTATAGAATATTATTCATAACAAAACTGCAGCCTGCTTGCTGATCCTATAATCTCTCTCCTACCTCTGGACGACCTTTCAAGGCTAAAGATTGCAAAATACAGAGAGCTCTGAGGGATTCGGTCCCTGAAACCTTTTCTTAAAGCTGCGGTTTCATTTCTCACAAGTTAAGATATTCCAAAGAAGCATTCCTCTTTAACCATGTGTGGAGATGTGGCACACGGAGCCAAATGCAACAGCTCCCAAAATGAAAATAAAGTGTTTCTTGGAGGCCTTGCGCTCCCATGGCTCCTCATCAGCTGTGCCAACAGCGCAGTACAGAACCTCTCCGACCCAAACACCCAGCACACGGGGCAAATAAATCACCATGCTGGGAAGCATCTGCACCAGGGAAGTTAACGCGGATGTGACTTACTGCAGAACAGATGTCTGTCTCTGACTGAAATAACATCAGATCCATCTCATAGTGAACCCAACACCTTCCTTTTAACTACCAGGAGGATAACCACAACAAAAGGCCCCTCTTCCGTTGATTCCCTCTTTAGATGTGGGTTTTTTTTCAGTAGACAATGGATGAAAAATATTCTGGCCTTTGTGTTTGATCTGGACTTCTTTTCTTCTTGGGCTGTTTTTAATGGGAATGTGCTGAACTCTGTTTGATCGCTGCATGAAAGGGGAACAAGGTCACAGACAGAGGGGTAATAAAGAATGAAGAACCCCACACTTCCCATTTATGGATTGTAATATACATACATTTGTCCTACAGACCACGACCTTTAATCCTGATTGGCACTCTGGGAGTGGATGAACACACAGCATACAAACACACGCCTTTATCATTCAAAGTTTGCCAGAGCTATCAACCTGAATAAATAAACCCCCCCCCCCCACACCTCTTATCTCATAACGCAAAACTGGATAAGCGTTCCCACCGGGTCTGGATGGAGGAAGCTGTCAGCACCTCTATTTTGGTTTGCCTTTGCCTCATACAGAGACAGAATCCTGTTTTTCTCTCCAATCCATCCTCCTGGTTTTCAATCCCCGGAGAGTCATTTCCCTCCGTGTGCGTGAGACGTGTGTGTGTCCCCGCCACGCCATGCCATCCATACATGATCCCTCTTTCCTGCTTATCTGCGGCGCCAGGGCCTATATCTTTCAGCAGTTGGTAAATCCGCAGTGTTGCAGAAATTTCCACGTTAGGAAGAAAGAAAACAGGATTTTCCACGTTGTCAGGCTTTAAACCTGTTTGGGAGATATATGTGCCATTACTCATCCCTTCACCATTGCCTTCCTACATGTCTGTTTTGACACCTGTAGCTGCTCCTCTAGTTTCATCTGAGGCCCAATTTACAAAGTCTCCACACACTGCAGAAGGCTTAATACACAGTGTAACAAGAGCCTGAATGCATGACAATAACAAACAGGCCTATATATCCTCTCAGTTCTTAACGTCTCACTGTTATGATTTCCCGTCCACCCAGGGCAAGAACAATTTGTCAGGAGTAACCACTGTCAGACTTTGAAGATGTGCACCTCCGTAAAGTCTCTATTATGGAGGTTTTTTCATTCATCAACACAACAAAAGAAGTCAAAGAAGAAAGGGAAGGATGTGCAGCATGATCTCCAGCTTTCACTTAGAGCAACATTGCCACCTGCAGCCAGCAGCAGCCAGTGCACCGCTACAAGGCCCATCAGGCAAAATCAAATACACCTGTTCAATGATATGAGGAGCGTGTGTATGTGTGCTCTGCTAAACATGTACATGTTCAGGCTGTTTGAGGCTGTTATTGTGACAGGACAACAACAAAAGAGAAGGGGAGATGACACGCAGCAAAGAGGAGCACCTCAGAGTCGAACCCAGTCTGCAGGGGTCAAGTCCACGTCTGATGGGATACACTCTACGTCTGGTGGGATACACTCTACGTCTGATGGGATACACTCTACGTCTGATGGGATACACTCCACAAGGTGAGCCACAGAAAAGCCCTGACAAACGTCTGCTAACATCCATCTGTCACCTGGTGGTGTGACTGGTGTCATGGAGCTTTTCTCACTGTCTAAATACTGAATGTGAACAGAACAGGGTTGTACATCTTCTTTGTTGTTGTTTTTTGCAAAATCCACTTAAAACATAAAATTATATTTAAAGATATATTTAAAGATATATACATGTCAGTGTGCTCACAGTGCCAAAAATGAAGTCTGAACCACTTTGAAGCTGCTGCAGAGTCACTGTTCATGTCAGTCAAAGTGTGTTTTACTTGTGCTTTTGTCTATTGAGGGTTAGTTTTGTTTTTTGTAAGCGGTGACAGTGCAGGATAGAAGGTACTGTATTTCCTGTGCTCTGCTGCTCTCCTGTGGACACATCATGAAATGGACAAGGTGCAGAGAGCAGGGGACTCATGTTTTTGACTGACATTTATCAGCAATGTTTGTCTTTTTTTAATACTTTATTTATTGTGTTTATGACATGATCTTTTAAATTTCTGGTTCTAGATATTAAAGGTCCAGAGGTTTGATCGCTCTTTGTGTACTCTGTCCCTAGTGAGTCTAGTTTGCTGGAGTTGAATGGTTGTAATTTCTAACGCAGAGCTGTTCGGTGTAAACAAGGTTGTTGAAAAACAATAGAGCCTCAAGCCTGGTGACTCCTTTTAGTGACATTTCCATTTGTCATGTATTTTCTTCTATTTAATCCAAAGGTCATGAAGCAGCCATCAGAGGCTGTGTTGTATCCAGAGCAAAAGAGAAGCTAATTCTCTGTCACACTGATGTGAGGGAGGTGTAGCTTTACCAAGATGAGTGCAGCCGTGCAGCTCTTTGACATCCACTTGTATTTATTTGGAGGCCCGTGCTCATTTTTTTGCAAATGTCTGAGCTGTGGTTGGAAAATCAGACTTACATGTGACTCTACCTGTAATTGGTCACTAGATGTCGTCATCAGCCTATTTTTAGGGTTCATCAGCTGCGGTGGATGGCAGCTTTTGCACCAGGGATGTAGAGGATTTTAAGAGAATAAAAGCAGACAATCCAGGAAAATCATTCAGAGTCCTGCATGAGAGAGAGTGTGTGTGTGTGTGTGTGTGGGTGGGTGTGTGAGCTGTACTCAGGTCTGTGTGTGCAGCTCTGTGGTCACTGTTTACATGTGAGTGTGCTCGGGTGTGTTGGCAAAGATAATTAATTGATTTAGATACACTACTCATGCACACACACATACACACACACACACAGAAACATACACTCCCTGATGGTCCACCCACTCTCATCCTTAAATACATTTCCAAGGCAAATCACACAGCAAATAAATCACCATGGTTACAGTAATATAATAATTGCTGTACTTGAATGAGTCTCTGACTGATGATGCTTGCAAGGCCACTTAGAAATCGATGATTACAGAGAAAACATGGCGTGTGTGATCCATTTAGCTGCAGGATGGATGCCTGAATGTCGGTTTGATCCACTGAGCTGGATGGAGAGCGGAAAACAGAAAGAGAGAGGATGTGAATGTCAGGACGGAAGAGTGGCGTGAGTGTGTACATCTGTGTGTATGTGTGTGTGTATGTGTGTGTGTGTGTGCATAAGTGTCTTCTCAGCTCCCATAATCACTAGATTGTTGTTAATTCTGAGAGTTATGTCCATATAACATGCATTATGCTCTCATTCTGTTAGGAGCTGCTTTCTGGGCCAGACTCCACTGCAACGCTGTGAAATGAAAGGTCAGTGAGAAGTGTTTCCTTCACTTATTACTTTTGCGGTTAGGAAGTGTTGTGAATGTGAGGCTTCATGTTCATTTAGTTGGTGTCCATGTGAGTGGTTAGAGAGCGTGTCCTGCATGGGCATTTGTCCTTCTGCTGGTTCAACTCCCAAACAGGACCATCATCCACTGTCCTTAGGAAACAGGAATCATATCAACCTGATGGTGGCAACACCCGCCTTATATTTATGGTGGGTGAGTGGTTAGAGTGCATGTTTCATATGGGCTCTGGACCATATGCAGGAGGTCATCTGAGATGATCATCCACTGTTCCTCTGATCCACCATTGTTTCCTGTGATAGGTCCACTGTCCTATTTAATAAGGCAAATGAAATTAAAGCTGCCATACACTATTACTTCAGTCAAGTTAGATCTCTTTGTGCCCGACATGGAGATTTATGCCTTGATGAGGTATTTGCGTCATTCAATCAACTGTCACCTCCCCTGTTCTCATTTCTATCATCATTTAGGGATTAGACATTTTGGACAGAGGAGCTTCCAGAGCTTTCCTGAGATAACCCCTGTGACTGCAATAAATAGTCTTTTAGCCACAGTTATAGTCTCAGAGGCGCCATCACTGGGATGTTTGATATACTGGCCAATATGAATCCTCTGCCTGCGGCTAGCCCCAGCACCCTGTGGGATCAAGATGCTGGCACACCTCTCTAATAATATGTGGGACGCTGTTTTAGAGCAGCTACACTTCCTCTTTGTGACAGAGAGAGGGTAATAAGGGGAATGAATGGAGAGAAGGGCCCAACAACACCACCTGGGGATATAATAGTTTGAACTAAATCTAAGCTCTTTGAGAAATGGGTGCAAGGACACAATAAGGCAGACACGTTTTTGAAATTAAAATGTTTTATTAGAAAAAAAAAGTGAAGCAGCAGCAGAACTGGAACTGCTGAAAGGAAAAGTCCAGGGCAAATGAAACATACATAATAGTAAAGTAATTCTACTAAAGGTCTATTAAAGCTAATGTGCAACATATCTAATAGTAACAGGCCTTTACTCACTTTAAGATCATTTAAACAGCAAGTACATACAGAGAAAGAAAGTGAGCCAAGGCCAGACTCTCATGGTAGAGGTGACTCGCAGGCCTCTCATGATGAAGCACGAAGAGCAGGGAGCTCACCGTGGATGCCAGGCCTCCCAGCCACACGGCTAAATGAAAAACAGTTCAGAAAAACAATCGACCCAGTTCACTAAACAAGGAAACCAAGAAAGTAAATCAAACCACAAGACAAAACAATCAAGAACAAAACAAAACAAAACGACTAAATAGGACAAGGAACAAACCCTATGGCCTACTACCTGAAAACACCACACTCCACTCGTCATGCAGTAGATTCTACAGTCAGTTTCCTGTTGATTTAATGGTCTTGTTCTCACTGTCTTTTGCTTCTTTTGTACTATGCATATGTTTGTGAATGTGTGTTATAGGCTGGGGGGGGGGGGGGGGGTTGCCTACTCCTCTATGAGACACTGGAAGTGTCCTTGTAACCTGCTGCGGCAGTCGGCAGCCTTGCAGCAGAGGCATCAATATTTCACGCTGATGGGTCGCCTCGAGATGGGTTATTATTGTCTCTTACACCGAGGGAGACACATACACACATGTTCGTTTTTCTCACTGCTACATACAACAGCCTTGACACAGACTCACATGACATTTCATCACTGGCTGTTTCTGAAAACTTGTTTTTCATTCACAAAAATCCTGACATCATTTCAGCTTGATGGGATGTAAAATACTTAATTTCTACCTCCAGATTCATTCTGTTTATGAGTGTGTGTGTGTGTGTGTGGACATAATTAGCTGACTTCTCTCTGATCCTTAATGCATTATTGAATATTTCAAAGGAGTCTCAATCCTTTGGGCTAAGTGGCTGCCAAGTTGGGATCACAGGGCGGGTTCGGCCATGATGAAGGGCGGTTCAGCTATTAAGCAGTCTGGGCTGTGCTGCCGGCCTTGTGTGAACCTGGAGCTCATGAATAATATAAATTCCTTTACTGTATTTGGAAGCACTTTGGGCTGTATAGTAAGGGAACGCCACATTGATTTTTTTTTTTTTTTTTTTTTTTTTTTTTGGGCCGTGCAGTTTCAGGGAACAGGTCCGCTCGATTGTAGCGGTAAATAATGGCAGGGAGAAAATAGACAGATTCATTTCAATCAGAACAACAGCCAGGGTCTCGTCTTGTTGCAAGTGAACTCCACGCACCGCAACCTTGGCAAAACAATAGCTGCGTTGCCATGGTGATCTGCCATTTCTCCTGACATTTCCAAGATTTTCATCTCACCTCTTGCAGTTATTCCCCCTCCGTATGTTTTCTTTTCAGAAATACCACCGTTTAAAACTGGATATTAAAAGTAAGAGACCTGCCAGTGAAGGCCAATGCTAATGCTGCTGTGAGTTCATGAAGAAGGCACCGGTTTGGAAAGTAGCAGGAACACTTTTAACTTAGGTCCTTTTAAACAACACACACACTTCTGAGACACTGAGTAATGTGCCCCCCCCCCCAAAATCACTGTGTATTTTGATAATGCACTTGCACAAACAGAGCATCTATCATCTCTTATTTTATGGATCTGTGGCTGAGGCTTGTTGGCGGCACAGCGCAGTGTGCACGCTCTCCTCCCTGCGCCTCCCACAGCTCAAAGACATGCAGGTTGCTTTGCATGGAGACGCTAAACAGCCAGAGGGTGTGGGTTTCTGTCTCAACTTGTCAGCCCCGTGATTGATAGGCAACCCGTCCACAGTGTGGACTACACACCCATTTGGGATGGTCTCCAACCCCACGATTGTTTGGACAGTAAAGTTGGCTCCATTACTGGCAATTAAAACAGCACTGAGAATGTTACAGTACCAGTTTATCAAATGAGTCAGACACAAAGATGCATTGATCTTCTCCTCCAGCTGTTTGCAGTAAAGCGAATAATGATATTGATAATCCTGTTTCTCAAAATGTTGACCCACTTCTTAAAGGTTACACACTGAAAAGGCTGACACACTTCTATCTAGAGCAACTGTAATCAATATTTTTTTAATAACATATCAGATAAATGAGAAAGCAGTGCAACAATGAGAAAGAGGTCAGAGGTCAACAGCCTCACGGCTCTACCTTAAACCAACGTATTCTTCTCTCTGAACAGCAGATACATTATTAACGAACTACACTACACAGCTCCCTCCTATATGATCCAGTATGGCTTCTACAGAGTCTTCCTTTATGCTGAGAAAAGCATCACGGCGGATGGTGGATGGAGCGTTATGAACAAATAGCTGCAGCAGATGATTTATGATGATGCGTAACTAGTCTTTTCTCCGTGGACAAATGAGTGTGCCTAAAAATGGATCCTCTCAGCGTTTTGGATCAGCTCACCCACTGCAGTGTGCACGCATTTGGGAATCAGTTTGTTTAATGACAGTGGCACCTTCTTCAATCCGTCATTACTTAGCCCTTTGTTGATTAGTGAAATGCTCATCAAAGTCATAGTGGGAGTAAAATGCCCAGGTGATCTCCCAACAATCAATCAAATTGAATGAAACATAGTGAAAGTGGCCACACACACACACACACACACACACTCTCTCTCTCGCTCCCTCTCTTCTGAGCTTTGTGTCAGCCGTAAGCTCTTTCCATTAAACCTGTGCTGCATTAAGCATTTGGGTTAAAAGCTTTCATAATCAGGTGTGCTCTCATTTAGTGTACAGAGATATTCAAGATCAATACTGTCCTTGACGTGAGAGCTTTTGCCCACTGTGTGTAGGTGTATGTGTGTGTGTGTGGGTGTAGGGAAAAAGACCTCAGAGTCAAAGCTTTGGCCCCCGGTGCATGTGTGTATGTTTTGTGTCAGGTTTATTTTTTTTTACTTTTACCCATCGGATCGCCTGTTTGCTGTCTTCTGTCTTCTGTCTGCAGGGCAAACTGTTTTCCTGCTGTGATCTCTTCATTCTGTGCTTGAGAGAAACCAACAGTGGTGTTCTGTATATAATGCGGTTGTTTTTCTGCCTGACGCCCCCTCAGCTGATCCCAAGGTCCACTCTGCAGACTGCTACTGCAACGAATGTAGAGTCGAAACCTATTAATGAGCACAGCAACACACGAACGCTGTGTGCTTCTGTGTGTATTGAATAGCTTTTGCGCTTGTGTCAAACCCATCATAACGAGCGATGAGCATGGTATTCGTCTTACCATCTGCAAATCAACTTGTTTTAAGAGTTGCTATGAATCCAATTGTTTGCAGAGGAAGAGAGATGCTATTCATACACAAAACAGTCACAGGTAGGAAGAGAGATAACACACGTGTTTCAACTCTACACCCACTTCACCGTAACTTCACCTCAAACAAGTTAAATAAAGAAAATGAGTTGTTAAAGTGAGGTTTTTCTCTGCAGCTTGTACAGTACATATGTATTTGTGCAATGTGTTTGTGCATTTGTTTGCAAGTGTGTGGGCGTTCAGGGACTTTTAGAAGTATGCCGGCAGCAGCGTTTTTACAAATGCCTCCTCTGCATTGGGATCAATATGTTCGGCCTTAGGGGGGATGAGCTTGACCTATGTGAGCAGTTTTTCATAATCACTTGCATCTTGAAAATACCGTTTTTCTCCATAGTGCCGCTGCTTTGACTGTGTTGTGTTTTGTCTTTTGTTATATTTGAATATGAAAAGATAAAGTCTCTTTTAGACCTTTTTTTGGTCGCTGTTGGTTTGCCTGGGATCGTTTTCGGGAAACATGAAAACTATGATTGGGGTCAAATGTCACAAAGATGAATTATGCCGTGACCGAGTCTGACAAGAGGTGATTCAAAAGCAGTAGCATATGCCAACATTTACCTTCAGCAGTGTGACCCCAGCTTATGCGACAGTTCAATATGACAGCTTGTAAATTGAGCCTATCGCTTTCTGTGTTTCAAACTGCTGTGCTTGATGAAATATTATAATTTACACCAAGCCCCTTTGCTGACTAATAACGTCTTCATCCCTGACACCTGCCAAGGACCTGTGTCCTCACAAACTGTGATGAATTCATTCCCAGTAGCATTCCACTGAAGCAGGCCTTGGCCCTGACAGAGCACTGTATAATGGCTATGTTCATTGTTCGTGTGCTCAACAGGCAGCACATGGCGTGGGCAGCAGTCAGTGGGGCTAAATTTGTGCCTCTCTGCTCATTCCGGGGATATTTGTGACTTGCTCCTTGTTGACTCGTTGCGCTCCTTGTTGACAACGGGTCTCTGTGTGTCACAGTCTGCTAAATCCTGCCAGCTGTACGCAACCTCGGCTGCAAAATGCTGGAGATGTGCACGCTCCTCTGCAAGACATCAAGAGGGAGTGCATCAAGTGATGTGCTGATTTGAAGTGTATGATCAGAGAGTTACTGTTATTTTTACATTTGAGATAACAATAATAATAATAATAATAATAATAAACAATACATTTCCATTTAATATATCAATGTTGTGTTATATCCTTTGCACTGCATGAATATAATCACCAGAGCATCAATATCATAACATTATCTAGAAAATTCAGACTTAGAGAAGCTGACAGCATCAGTCACATAGAAGTATTACAACTTGCACTCAGAGACCGGCAGTATTTCAGTGAACACGCCGCAGCAGATACTGTCAAAGTCTTTAATGTCTTCATGTTGTCGATGGAGGGCTACTTTGACAGACAGACGGGCATTGGTTCATAAATCAGTAGCCACATCTTTTCCCCGAGGAAGATTCACTGTTGTTTCCTAGGTAACAAGCACCCCTTTCCCTTTACCCTTGGTTCCTCTGGACTGAACCATGTTTACTGTAGGTGGGAAATTGTGTTGTTTTCGAACCGAAGTAGATTTCTGTGATTTAACTCAACGACGTGTAACAACACATCATTACTGCAAACCGTTTATACTGTAGTTGTATTGTATGATTGGTCAAATAATCGTCAATAAATCCGTTACTGATATGTAAACCTATGAACGAACCCCCTCGCGAAGCTCATTTAACATTTCCTCCAACTGTCAAAATCGCTTGTTGCTTCCTACCCTAGCCTTAAAAGTAGTTAGCGAGCTAGCGTGTAGCGAGTGGTGTCGTTGCAAAGCCTTTCACTGATAAACCTTTCGAAAGCGGAAAAGTTTGCGGCTGAAAAGACACGCAAAGAAGCCAGAGTCGAAGATCACTCTGTGCCGTCCTGTTCCGAAACGTGGATCTCCTTCTAACCGAAATAGCACTCTTGGGAAGGCGGTGGCGGCTGAAGTGCAGCTGGATGTGACAGGTTCGTCATCAGGTAAGCTGCAGGTAGTTAGCTTAGCAGCTAGCACCTTTTGGCTGTGGCGTTTCTTTGCACACTTGTTACTGCGTTGTGCAGGATAAAGAGGGGGCGCTTCGGACAGTAAAGGTGTATGATGATGTCTGTGATTTTGTTGTTAGATTGGCCGATGACGGCTGGTTTGCTATGCTAGCTCCTGATCAGCGCCGATAGCTAATGAAAACAAGTGAAGGCTGCTCCATAAAATCAAAGATCAAATCAATATGCATTACGTCGTCGTGGTCCCCCGTGTGTTCCTCCTGCACGGTTCAGAGTAATGCTTTCTGGGACATGCTGTTTGCTATTAGTGAAGTAGCTAATGACCTAATAAAATCTCTCGGGTCTAGATTTGATCGTCACTTATTCATTATTAATTCCATGTTTGATTGACAGTGACAAGTATTAACCAGTGGCTTTGGCATCATTGTCAAGTGTGTGCCTTTTTCAGAGAAGAAATGAAATATGCCATGTTTTTACTTAAATGCATACGTAAAAACAAAATAAATGATACTCTCCCTTGATTAATGGGCTGTTAGATTTAATTGCTGGGTACAAGAAAAAAAAACGAAGCAGCTCTTATGAGATATTAACTGAGGCACATTTTCATTTACTGCAGGTTGGCTGAGCAACAGTCTTTACACCTGGGTGAGGTTAATAAGTTTTGATCAGGTTAGTTGCTAGGTCATCGACTGTAATTTGTCCTTCAGTTAATGCAAATTGACATGTAGAAGTGAACTGCACCACTGGAAGCAGGGTGAGGCAGACTGGAGACATTACGTTCAAATGAGCTATCAGTATATTACTGTAAAGTGGACCTCGGCTTGCCATTTGTATGGAATATATTGCGTTCATAAGGGTTATTACAGCAGCGCTACACACTGCAATCCACAGCACAGCAATCCACAGTACACTATGACTGGCATGAGATGAGTTTTTTGTAATCAGATGTTTGATAACGGGTCAAAATATTACACAGGGTAAAATTAACATCACATTACCCTACAGAAAATAGTCTGATCCTAAGCCAGCAGGAATTTTATCTGGTATTCCCTGGTCGTCGTCTTTACCTTTGAACCTATAGTCTCAATGCACAATGTCTTGAATTTGCTCCGAGACACAATGGTTGACCACTGCTTGCCTATATTCACCACTTGCAGACTTGGCATGGGACAGCTTTGGCAGAAAGAGCTGCAAAGAGAAGGAAACAGAACTCTCTGCCGCTTGATATTTGATTATAGCTAATAATAGAAAAAGACAGCTGCCTTTTCATTGATCTTTCTTCAGTGCCCTATTTCTGAGTCCTGTTTTTTTCTCTCTATCTCTATCATGTTTAACTATCAAGTAGTCATAGTAATAACAGGAAACACAAACAATATTCAGTGCCGGGGAGCATTTCCAAACAGTTTTAACCTGTCAGTCTTCATTTACCGTAATTAGCCATTGTTTCAAAATTCCCCCTTTGTGTTTGAAAATGAAGCCGCTTTGGCGCACAGAATCCGAAATCTGGTTGTGTGTGAGCAAGCCAAGCCGTTTGGGGTCAAACAGGACAGGGATAATAAGTGGGGAGGGGATACCATGTGGGAAGGAAGTGGCTCGGCTTGTTTGTCTGCCAGGCTTTTGTTTGTTTTCCTGTCGGACAAATCTATTTAGGAGGTAGGCTATCTAAGGTCTGCCGGTGGAAATTAGCTACAAGCAGGGCTCGTTATACAGTTATTGACAGTTATTCACTAATGTGGTTATTGAGAAGTCGGTTGCAGCTAAATGAGAGATTGATAAGTTTCATCCATCAGCGGTGATGTGGCGTGCTGACCTGCGCAGCTGCTGTTTATTTTGGATGAACAATAAGATACTGACTTGTTTTTATGACGATCACATGGGTCAGGTTTCATCTTGCAGTAATATTTAGCCGTTACTGTCGAGGAGCGCTCCTTCTTTCATCCCTGGCCTCTGTGTACATGATATAGTGTAGTGAGAAAGTGTAAATTGACACTTTTGCTTTTGACAAAGGCTGAGACCCTTCCTCCCTGTCCATGTCCATGTGTCACCTAATGGCAGAGTGCTTGTGTGTGTTATTTCCCTACAGGTGCCCTGATGCCTAAGATGACGTCAGTATTCAGTGTCATTTGCTGAGGTAGACATTTCTCATGCTGGTGAGATTAATCCCCCCCCCCCCCCCCTCCCCCTCCAACCCCAGCCCCCCATGTCCCCAAAGACAAATCTATTGCCTGTGAAGCATCAGATTATATATAGCTACCAAAGCACAATCAGACAGTAAATAGGTTTGTTTATCATGGAGCTGTAATTCATGTTTAGCTTCATAGATTTCAAACGAAACACCCAGGCTGCCGCGTCATTCACAGCCTTTGTATGAGACACAGGGGCACAGAGAGAAAGAGAGACAGACACAGGGAGAGACAGAGGCACAGAGACAGACGGTACAGCTGTTCTATTGAATCTGGATCGAAAAGTCATGAAGCTGGATCTCTGACTCATCAGTTCTGTGACGCTCCGGTTTCACGGCTCATGTGATGCCAACCAGCATGTCATCAGCTGGGTGGAGGGGAGAGGATGGGTGGGGTAGGAGACAGACCAAGACTCCCAAATTCAAGCCACGACCGGTCTTTTTTTTATTTTTTTTTTTCTCCCGAGCCCAAGCACACTCTGATGCAATAACAATAACAGAAATGTTCACTACTGTGCAATTTTCCAGTCCAGTAAACGAAGGAATTAGATTGAAACAGAGCTTGAATGATAGAAATGAGGAAAACATCCAGGTGGGGGACGAGGAGAGGTCAGGGGAGGAGGAGAAGACAAGA
This sequence comes from Caranx ignobilis, assembly GCA_021432705.1. NCBI lineage: Eukaryota > Metazoa > Chordata > Actinopteri > Carangiformes > Carangidae > Caranx > Caranx ignobilis. The sequence continues at coordinate 20,934,127 of MU269989.1, forward strand.
GGTAGTGTATGTAAAGGAGAAGGGTGTCTGGGTGGAGGGGTAGATGAGTTTAGAGGACGGATGCTGAGTGGAAGTAGAGGTGAGCTGGGAGGGGGGAGGAGGTGCAGTGCTCCTGTTTCCTGGGGGGATGGTGTTAAATGTGATGATGGAACATAGACAAGGACAGAGCTGATTTCATTATGCGACTGCAGCAACACTTTGATTATTGCTTACTGGTATTGTTCTGTGCTCTGACAAATGCATCTAGATGTCTTGAGCTCGGTGTCTGTCGGAGCAGAGCTCATGTGGCGCTGATTTGAATTGAAATATAATCAAGTTCACCGGGCGAAGGACGGAAATAGAATTCATAATATGATACTTTAACAGGGCGTGAAATTGGGGAAATACCTTTTTAAGCTCAGCGTTCAGGGGTTGTTACTGTAAGTGCAGTTTTCACCCCTTCACTTAGGCTGCTCTGCTCCAATGGAGAGCCGGGATTCACAGGAGCCGTCTGTCTATTGGTCGGAGCTGTGAGGGGCAGGGCCTTGCCACAAGCTGGTGGGCAGGAAGGGGCTGGCTTTAGGGGTGTGTGGGGGGTGGTGGTGGTGGTGGTGGTGGTGGTGGCTGGAAGTGTTTCAGCTAGATAGTTGGAGTAGACACTCTTCTGCTTCCTGCCTGCCTGCCTGCCTCGCTCGCTTGCTTGCTCCGTGGCGGAGAGAGAAAGAGAGAGAGAGAGAGAGAGAAAGAGAGAAAGAGAGGGAGAGAGAGACATCGAGAGAAAATCCCTGTCTAGGCATGGACCTCCGGCTGCAGCACTCGGCAGCTCGTGAGGAATGACAACACTTCACATGGTCATTAACTCCAGTCGCTGAGGCTGAAGGGAGAGCTGTATTGTAGCTCAGTGTCACAGAAGCACCGGGTGCCTCCTATGAACGGGACAGCAAACAGACAGAGGCACACAACAGAGCTACGGGACCCAGTGAAATGAGGTGGGAAAGAACCGTCATGTTGGCTGGCTCTCTCTGTTTTTTCTTTTTTCTCCTTTTTTTTTCCTCTAAGATTTTTTCTGGAGTTTTGCTGCAGTGTGCTGCATACCAGTCTGGGTGGGGAGGGAGGAGAGGGAATATTTTATCTGCGAGAGAAAGAGTGTGAGGCTGAAACGAGGGAAGAAACAAAGAAAATATAGATATAACAGAGCAGTGGGAACCGTGCCGCCATGCAGCAGCTGTCCTTATTGCAGTTTCCAGCACTGTGATGGACTTTCTCTTTGGGCTTTAGCCATTATCACAGCAGCTGACTTGCTCCGTCCTCAGTGCAAATGTCAGGAGATCCTTTCTTGCCACATGGGCAACATATTTTTCACTGTGTAGAGAAAAACTTGTGTTGTGTAGCATCTGCCCTGACACTGCTTGCTTTGTGTGTTTCCCACAAAGTTTTTTTTTTTTCCTGGTAACTGTCCATGTGCAAATTTTCCAAAGAACAAGGACGAACTGCAGGCAAAGGTTGTTTGTACGGAGCAGGGTCTGATGTTTCGACACTCTTTATGTATGAGGACACAAATAGCCGATGGCCTGAATAAGCTGGAACTTTGCAGTTCTAATAAGGCCCACCTCATAATTAACCTTTTGAGTTAGATGGGGCACGGTTGACGTGTCTCTAGCTTTCCGCTGTCTGTCTAGATTTAGCTGCGCTGGGCACTTGGCCTGGTGCACCCAAGCAGTGGTCATCGTTGCCTGCATGGAAAAGGCCAGGGTGGTGTCATACGTCTGGCCGCGGATCAAGGGGAAGTGGGTGTTTTCTAAAATGGAACATCAGTACAGCCCTTCCTGTTGAGAAAAGAATAGGATACGTCTGCAAGACCCTGAGAGCCGATATCCCCTTCTCCGAAATTGACTCTCATGCAAATTGTACCTCGAGATGGTATTAAAAGGATTTAGTGGTTAGTAGGTTTTTCAGACATCGTCTGCATGAAAGAGGGACTCTGATTGCTCTGTGACACAAGGGTGAGTTTGCTGAATCATTCAGCTCTTATGTTTTCAAGTGCTGTAATTTGGCAGCTTAAGACTTCCACTCATTTGATGTTGTTATACTTCATATTCAATGCACGAGAGCTTTTATCTAATCTAGTGATTTGATTTTAGGATATACAGTTTAAAGTGTCAGTGGAACTTATCACAACACTTGCACTGCACCTATAGTGCGTCTTCACTTGACGCTTCAGACGTATGCACTCAGCACCCCTGGGCATCCTGGTAATCATCATGTTTATCTGAACAGCACCGTTCACCTCTGGCTGCCAACTGTACCGTAATTAGCTGATGACTTCCCTGAGTCCTGTGGCTAAGCAGGGAGCAGATGAGAATACTTCTGGACGACTGGAAAACAAGTCCATTTACTGAGCACAGGGCTTGATATCAATTAATGACACTGAGCTTGTTGTTTTTCAGTTAAGTACTTAAAACCTTAACAAATGATGGAGATTGCATATCATTGGTTGTGTGTTATGAAGTGGGCCACTTATCAGGAGAGGAAATCCCAGTCGTATACCATGAGCAGGGCCATTTGGGTCACTGTGGTTTAGTTAAGGCTATTATGATATGGGGCACACCTATCTGCTGACTCTGTGAAATGCTTCTTGCGTTGCCTCTGAACAGTAGCTTAGTCCTGGTATAGACTCTGCTGAGCTCACTCACTCGTCCTTATCGCTAATGGTATTTGATAATATTGAACTCAAGGAGCTGTAGCTTATGCCAAAGACAATTTCATAAGCATCATAGCGGCCATAGTATTAAATACGAATTAGGCTGCAGGGCCATGCGCTGATCCTCTCTGGAAGATGCATAGGAACATTTTGCAAGGGAGCAAGCTGGTGATGTCACACCGAGGGCTAGGCTAGGTTCGCTATGGACGGAGGACATTTTGATAAAACCTGCACTCGTTTTCCATTACTCACTGGAAACTGAACATTTTCCTATTTCCCCTCTACAATGAGGCCCTCTCTCCACAGCCTTGAAAAACATTGGCCACTTGTTCCTCTCGACCATGCAAATGACCATGCAACTGTGGCTTGCCAGCATAAAATGGTAATAAATGGAAATGCAGTTGCTCAGGTACCCAGCTCATGCTCATGTCTGTCATAGTCATTTGTATTTGGACTTTATTTTGCTGGCAACACCTGGCTGATGCCACAGTAAACGTTGTCACAAGGCTTACGACCAATGGAAACCAGGTAGCTTATCGTCTCTGCTGAACAAATACAAGCAGCTAAGATAACTGCAGCGCACAGCCAGAGCACACAGATACCAGACTAATGGGTTACATACGTGGTATTCAGAGGTCAAGCCAATGACTTTCACTCGAGACGCCCCAGTCCCGCTGACTCTCATTCAATTAAGCAGACTGACCAAGATAATGCCCCTGCCAGCTGGCCTTAGTAAGCGTCAGTAATCCATAAAGTCTAGTACTGTGGTGCTTTTCTTCACATCTCTGCCCGGCTTTATCAGGTCACTGTGTGTCCACTGTTTGTACTGAAGACACAGAGGGGACGCAGCCCTCTTAGAGGAACTCAGGAATGAGCAGTTTTGGGCTTTTTAGGTTTTTATTGTACGTGTGGGACTGAATTGCTGTAAACAAAAGGGTGACACCATCAGGACTGAAGATCCAGTTGCCAAAATGAACAGCGATATTAACATCCACTCACCCGGGGCAACTGTTTTATTACATTACCTTGAAACAAAATGTATTTCTGTGTAGTCAGAGCTCGATTATCAGACCAGTCCTTTACATGAGATAGTCATATTGTTATAGCTGGAAGGACTTAAAAGTGCAAAAACAGAGCATGGTGTGTACAGGACGGCCGACCTCTGATGTGAAAACATAGACTGCTGTTTGGTCCCTTCTAACATCCCAACCATCTGTCTTCCTGTACAGTCACACCAGTAGCATTGTCCTCGAAGCGTGGCTGCCAAACGCAGTGTAAACTATGTCAGTTTGCTTGTAGCAGAAGCTAAGCTAAGCGTCCAAGGACACATCAAACCAGACTAAAGCAAAACCGCGCGGCCTGCCTGCCTCTAACCTCAGCCAGAGTTCTCCAAAGCAGTCGTTATTGAAAACCAATTTTCCTCCACTCTGTGTTTGAGTTTCCCATGCTCTTAGGATGGGATGTTGTTACATGACAGGGGTAACAGTTTTCCCCCCAGGATGGCAGATTACTTTCCAGCAGAAGCTGTGATGTTTTTCTGGAGGCTAGCATTAGATACACATGCACTTTCTCTCTGCCAGGTTTTTCTTCTGCTCCCTGTTTGTGATTTTTCTTTTTATGGTCAAAAATTGAATCGATGAAATCTCAGTACATGGTCTAAGAAGTTAACTAATAGCAGTTAAATCCCCCAAAGGCCATATTGCACAAACATGAAGGAGCCTATACAGTGTGTGATCAGACATGTGGTCGTGTTCCTGCATGATTTTTTATCATACCGTCACCCACATGAGGGTCCTTCTGATCTCCAGTCCTCCCCATTTGTTTTGAATATCTTACATGTCAGACATTGTTTGGATGTTGCCTGTTGAGTGAGTCCCTTGTGAGCTTTTCAGATGACCCCAGCCAACCCCTTACCCACATTGAGGGTCTACTCGATGCTGTGAAGCTTCCAGTGGAGTAAAACCTCTGCTTTCTTCCGTGGTCTTCAGCCGTTCTAGCGCAGCTTGCTCCATTTGTGGTCAACTCATTTCACAGAGAAATGGCGCCTCTGTCCCTTCACACATTATGCCAAAGTAGGTTAGCTTGATCACAGACTTCTTATGGCTTCTAAAAATAAGAGGGGATTAATTGTTAAAGGTCAGATCTGACATGATTCTTACCTGACTGTCTCTTCTGCAGCGATTGGCTCTCTCCCTGGGGAGATGGTGTGAAATTAAATCCTGCTTCGGAGAGTGGAGCCTGGGCGTCGGTGCGATCGGGCCAGGAAGCTTCTCATCTCATTTCACATGATCAGCACTAAAGTGGGACAATATGATTAGCTAGACAATGGTCTGGATTCATAGGCAGGGAACAGTATAAGGTTGGTGGGTGATTTCAAGGGGAAACATCTCTCTGATAAGGAAAGTTTACATGTCAACAACAAAAGAAGAAGGCACAGCCTGGGAGGTTTTGGCCATTCGCTCTTTTTGGATCCATGGCCTTATCTTTATGCTGCATTCTCCGAGTTTCTCCTTTTGATGTTTCAGCCCTCAAACAAAACTACAAACAGAATTCAGAAGTCTCCAATTAATGAGTCCAAGTTCAGCTAACAGACCAAAAGGCAGGATGATGTTTAGGTCTGCAGGACAGCAGCAATAAATACTGTGCTGAACCCAAATCTGACAGGACCTGCTGCCTGCTCACCAGTATGACAACTGCGCCTGGCTTTCTGCTTGTGCAGGGAATTTGTAAAGGGATTTCCTCTTCCCTTAAGAGTAGCATAATATTTCGAGTAGCTCTCATCTTGCCTTCATTAACACCAAGTGGGCAAATGTGCATTTAGAGTTTCTTTGATATTGCTCTTATGGTTCTTCACTTTCGTTTTTTCCATAGATGGGTGTGTAAGTTTGAATCAGTAGCGGGGAATCTTTTAGCTTGAACTGTTGTACAACCCTTCTCCATCTCCCTCTTCAGTCTGGTGTCCTCAGCTCCCATTCCCCTCCCTCAGTTAGCAGGAAAATATTTCCAGATGTGCCAAGAAAGGAGCTCCCTGTGCAGTAGCTTAGTAATGGATTTCATACGCTCAAACTAAAGGTCACTTCCTCAGATTGTAACCCAACCAAATGTCCCACCTCTGTCCCTGGTCAACAACCAGACGGAGACCGGTGCCTTAACAGGACACGGCAAGATGCACATACACACATTCCCCTCGTGAATGTAAATTGCCCGGCCGCCGTCAATGAGCCAGTATCTAATTTGGACAGTGGGAGACCAGTGAATATTGCAGGACACTGGGCAGCGTCATAATCGTGTCTGGCACTGGCATATGCATCTGTCTCGGTCCCTCTCTGGCTGCTGGACGGCTGCCCGGAATAGTGCTGCGCTGCGCGGTTTTCTATTGGCTGCACCATCCCTCCGTGCATGACTCTACAGGGCGGGTTGCACCCTAGGGCTTTTTTCTAGCTCTGCTCTGAGTCGATGCTCTTGTCCACTGTCTCATAGCACAGAAGCTTTTGCCATTCACTGCTTTGTATGCAATATGTTGGAGAGCCAGCGGGCTTGTAGTCACCCGGTACAATAGCACACAGCAGTGACTGGGGGACTTAAACTCAAGTGGCTTCTGAATAACCTCGCTACTGCCTTTTCTCTGGTTCATCAGCCCTGTACCCTTTAGAACTAGCAGCCCTCCAGGGCAGCATGCTCACAAATTCAGACTGACATTCATACACAAACACTGTTAACGCCTGCTGATATTTAGCAAGCCTTTTTCTCACTCTGAAAATAACCTCAATCTGTTTGTTTCTTGTCTCTCTTTCTGTCTCTGTCTACTCTCCACTGCAGATCACTGACAGAAAGTGCCTTGTGAGACAGCATCCCAACGTGATGATCCCTGGGCGTTTCTGACGAGCTTCAGATTTCTCCCTCTGCAGTCGTGACAGGATATAGCTCAGCTGCAAACACCGCTAACCTCTTGGGTTGTCCCTACCTGTGCGCAGTGTGATAAAACCCCAAGTGAGGAGTTGGGGCTACTGCACTGCTGGCCAAGGTGCCAAAGTTCAGTTAGAGGAGGTACTGAGGACTTTTGAAAAACAGAAAGCCACCAACTTTGTGTTGTCCGAAACTGTGCCATTGCACCTCAAAATAGCACCACTTTTGCTCCCCAGTATCCACCCCCGAACAGATATCATCATTTATACAAAGGACATTTTGGGGACATCGGTACAACCAGTAGAGCTTGTCTCCGAGCATGCCCCCTCTGCCCTGTCAGAGGTCTGCACCTGAGACTTACTGATTGATGAACAATTAGCGGTTTGACTGACAAACTCTACAACAGCAGTGCAGTCCCATGCTCCGGTCACAGAGACTTTGCCAGTCCATTACCTCCACTTTCTTGTCCACAAGGACAAACCTCATCCACTGAGCTGAGGCAGATCACTTACAGCTACATGTTCCATTAGTTTTAGTTGTTGTGGGTTTTATTTTTTTTTACTGGAACGCTGCAGCACCTCCTCAGAGGACATCCTCCTCCTTAAACCAAGTGGCTCCGCTCCACCACAGCTCCACAGCCAGCGCTGCTGACATGGCTCTAAACATCGCCTCGATACGGGACACAAAATGGCTGACCCTGGAAGTGTGCCGGCAGTTTCAGAGAGGGACTTGTTCGCGCAGTGACGAGGAATGCAAATTTGCCCACCCACCCAAAAGCTGCCAGGTGGAGAATGGGAGAGTGATCGCCTGTTTTGACTCATTAAAGGTAAGGACTGTCACTGCCTGGTTTGTATTTGTTCCTTTTTTTTCTCCACATGTTTAACTGATGCAAAACAAATAGTAGTTGGCTCACATCCCTGTAGTACCAGTATAGCATCCGATGTAAAATGTTACAGTGTGTGGTTCCTAATGGTTGGTAGGTGTAGGTTGTCTGCTCAAATTAGCATGTGTGTCAGGTCTCCATGCTGCGCTGCACTTAGCAGAGCAGTCTGACCTATGAAGCTAAAGGCCAGAGAGGTTTGTTGTCATGTTCACTGTCACCACAGGTGTGTGTGTGTGTGTATAGTTTTTTAATACGGTAAGTTCTTCTAATGTTACCATGCCTTGTCCATCATCTGTACTTGTGGGGGAACATCTGATCGCCTTAAGTCATTCCAGGGCTTCTATTCCTGGGTGCACGTCAGCTGTCACACATAACCAACAACATCAACAGCCAGCGCTTGTTTTCTAATATTTGGTTCTCACAGATCCAAAAGAGGTATAGGCATTGCTCCTTTAAGCTGCGCTGATTGGCATTTCAGTATTTACTTCTTTTCCACAGGCCTGTAGTTGATCTGTTGACATCTCTTATCAGCAGTTGTGTCACTGTTACGTTTGTATATGTGATACACTTGCTATTAGACTGTGTGCTTTTTCATTTGTTCTTTTCATTGTGGTAAAAAAAATCTTAAATTAGCTTAACACCAGACACTCTGAAAGTCTCCCCAATTATAACAAGGGCGCTTCACACAAGCCCCCACATGCTGCAAATCAGATGACTTGAATCCAAGAGCAACCTATTATTTTCAAGCTGAGTGGAAAAAAGCAAAACAAAACAACAGCTGTGACAGTGATAAATAGCCAAAGAAACTAGAGCAGAACACTGTAACTGTGTGGAGTTTGTCTTTTTTTAAACATACACCGTAGCTGCATTTCACTCGTACGGCAGCGCAGAGTGTGGAGAGTGAATAGTGTATGTGGTCAAAAGACAGGCTGGATTCGCAATTCTGACGTGTTACACTGTGTTATACCTTAAAAATGGAAAGTGCTGGTTTGCTGGGAACATCACTCCTCTCCTCTCCTCTCCTCTCCTCTCCTCTCCTCTCCTCTCCTCTCCTCTCTAGCATGTGTAGAGGCTCTCTTCATTACAAGTTGCTCATGCTCAATTATTTATTTGACACTTAGAAAACAAGCTGCGTTTATGATGCTACAGCATCAGCTGTTTTCTTGAGTGAGGCTGATCTCATGGTAAGGCTTGCTATGTTGTTGCTTGCAGTCAGCCATTCATTGATTGACAATCCGTCAGAGCTGCCAGATTTTGCGAGATCTTGCGCCATTATGTTTGAAGGACAAACAGCTGACTCCAGACTGAATCGATTCGTTATTGCATCATGCAATGAAGGGCTTGACATGGATCCCATGCTCTTGACACAGTTTTGCTGTTCCTTGAAAACACCAACCAGTCTCATCCCCATCATGATTGCCAGCCACTGCTGATATTTGTTATATTTACCACCCAGCAGCGTCCTAAGATGACATGAATATCTGCTCCACCTGCTGCCTGGGCTTCAAACTGTTGACCCGCTGCTCGCCATATAATATTGTGTATCTAAGAATTTCGTGGCTGACAGTGTGCACTGCTCTCAGCAAACCCATCAACTAAATTGTTCGACGTATACACAGATCCATCTCTAATTGCAGTCTCTCTCTCTCCCCCGCCTGCTCTTTTCACCATACGACCCAGTGACAGAACAAGAATACAGGAGGCTCTGTACTTTTAACTCCAACTCGCCTCCTCCCTCACAAAGGTTTGCCTCGTGACAGCTAAGAGAATGAACGCTTTATTATGCATTAGGAAATGTGTTTCGCTCCATGGCAGGCTGATTTCCACCCAATTACGCCCGTATCGTCTTCCTAGGTCTTCTCATCTGATAGGGTTATCATGCCAGCGTTGTGTGCTGCCAGGCGTTATCACAAGGCTTCGTTTAATAAACATGTGAAAGGTATGGCTCAAGACAAGACTGGAGTAAGAGGTGTAATTCTGCTTTGTCAGACAAACATGCTGAGTCTGTGGTGGTACAAACAGGCCTGTGCTGCCAGCGGCTCCTCGCTGAACTCCCGTAAAGTAAAACATCAAGTTTTCGCTTCTTGTCTTCACACCGAGGTTTATTTTGGAGGCGTGCTCTGCCAAGTGGAGCGACATAATCACTTGTGAGTTACATTTTTGGCCTATGATTTACTGAGTGTTTGGGCTGCACAGTTAAAGAGAAAATCCTTTACATGAGATTATGTAAATTACAGGTGTCTCTGACTGGTAAACACTTGGCAATCATCTTCTGCAGCACAGCTTTTAAAAGGTATTATTAATTTTAAACACAATGCAGAGGGAAGGGCCGCTGTCATTGCTCATGGCACGAGGTAGAGATGAGATAAGCACGTATATACATATTTTGGGCGTATAAATTACACTTGAGAGCATCATTTAGTTCTTGCTTCAGTGTGTGCATTCACCCTTACTGATGAGACCTGGAGAACAACCAGGCCAGATTCCTGATAAGGAAACAGATGGGTGTAGTTGGTTTGGGCAGCAGCCAAACAGTCACTTGCACACGACAGACAGCGGCAACTGAAATACCTGGTTTTGCATTTTCTGTTAGTGTTCTTTGCATGGCGATGAATGACAATGATGAATAGTACCTGTTCGGTTTCCTCATGCTTTCTTGATCATAAAGCTCGCAGCATCCTGACTCCGCTGCGCTGCTCTCAGCAGGTCTGTAGTGTAACGTCTAGGGGATTATTTTTTGTCCCCCTCCTCTACACTGAAGCCTTTAGAAATGGTCTCCTATGCTACATTTGTCATCTCTCGAAATAGGACAAGCTTCCTCATCTCTGTCCATCTAAAGCTGCAGTCACATTCGCGAGGTAATCATGAAATAGCTCACCAGGTATCATACATTTCCACTGCGACGTGACATCGAAATTTGACAGCGATGACCTGAGCAACAGGAGAAGCTGTGGGAATTGGTCTGATATAGCAACTGCGCTTTCAATTACATTTTCAGTGTGGCTGTGGAGCTCGGCAGCGCTCAGCTCTTCGCTGTGTCGGTATGTTTGTTTGTTTTGTGGCATCCGCATACATTTTAGATCTGTCTCTGCTTTATCTTTTGAATTAGGAAAATCACATGCAAACCAAAATGCGGCGACGTGTTCGGTGGCTGCCAGGCTCGACGTGGCATTTGAATGTCTTTTCAGGCTGTAGGTTGTGGTTTTGTAAACTGTGGAAATATACTACCGTCACTCTGGTGGTGAGGTCGGGTGGAGGAGGGAGCTGTGGGAAATAAGCGAGAAAACTTACGGTAATGGGGTAAATGCAGTCACACCACTCATGTGATGATGTCACATTGGCCGTGCCTCTCACAGTAGCCTTTTGTCAGTTTATCTGCTTTTCCAGTTTTTTCTCTTAAGCGCTGTCTCTGACCAAGCCGGCTGGATTGTATTTCTTCCCACCGCAGTAACACGCTGCTCATGTCCAGAGCATTTGTCTCACTTTATGTTTTTGACTGCTTGTCATTGCACAAATATGACATAACGCACGTGGGCTGTTTAAACAAAGCAGAAAACAGGACTAAAAATAAGCAGCTTTTGGAAAGAGATTGTCATTTAAATCGACTTTTTATTTTCATACCAGGCAGAAAATGAAGTTTTATACTGTCAGACCTGAACAGAGCAGATCAGATGGTTGATGACATGGCCCGTTTAAAACGGCATTCACCACATTTTTTTTCCTACCAGTCAGATTTTACCAGGTGACCTCCGCGCATGAGCGAGCTTCAATAGTCTTGAGAGGTGGGGGATAGTCTGGCGCATCCTGGCACTATCATATTTCGTCAAGCTGTCAGAGAGAAAGTAAAGCAGGAGCAGGAGAAACAATAGATGGTACTTTCAGGTGTGTGGGGTGTTTTTTCATTTGTATCACAGACTCTGTGCAGTCCCCCTGAGGGTGAGGTGCCCTGTTTTCCCTCTCTTGGTAAGAACATCTTAATCCAGACTCTGATTCCAAAGAGCACACTTGTGTTTTTGGGGTCGTGGGACGTCTGCGACCAGTAAATAGAGAAGCGAGGGAACGTAGGAAGAAGGGAAACTGGTAATATTTGAACGGCTGGAGGAATAATGGACGAGAGGAAAAGCCAAAGAAATAAAGGTGGGGAGCAGGAGGGGGTGTCCCGTCTGCAGACGATAGGTCAAGCCAAGCGAGTCAGAGCAACGTTTTTAAACTAACAGTCAAATACTGTGTTAAGATTCAGTGGCCAAGTGTCTGTGACCTTGAGTTAATCTGACACCAGACAGTGTAACTTAAACGCTACCGAAGGCAGATGATTTAACTGTAACTTCTTCCCCGTGTGATTCTTGCATTTGCCTTTTTTTGGTGGGGGGGTGAGTTGGGGGGTCCTCAGGAAGCCTCAGTGAACATGAACTTTATGCCCGTGGCCTCAGCCCGACTTTCCGCTCTTGTTTTAAAAGATGGGCTCGGCTGCATTCCTCGGCGTAATCCTCTCGAACTGGGCCACACCCTGGGCAGAGCGAACGGGGAGGGGAATGTATGCAGCGCGGTGGGAGTCGGTGTTCCCCCAGGGTCATTCACACGGACACAATGAGGCACTGACTTGAGCTTAATGTGGAGCTGCGGTGGATGCAGCATGCTTTGATGAGCCCCTAGGAGACCCCCACCGTTACCATTCGTTAAACAGGCCTCCTCATACACAGACGCATGCATGCACGCTCACCGTCTTCCCTGTGCAAACTGTGCCACATTTCATTTGATCCATGTGATTTCACCTCCTACAGCCCACAGCCCGTCGCTAACTGATCTGAAAAACGTTCCAGGGATGGGAAGAGATAAGAGAGAAGGAGGAGTAAGTCTCATGACCCAGGCCCACTTAGTCAGTCAGTCCTGTGTAGTCACAGGGAATCTTTCATACCAAGAAAAAAGCCCACAAAAGCAGCTGTAACTACGTAAATGAAGCCATTTAACCACCATTAAACCTCAGATATAGATCCATGTCATCACGATTTGTATTAGTTACACTCGAGCCATGCAGAAAGAGAAAGATCGAAACCAGCCGCTCTTCAGTGGCATCGCATCGTTTCATTTTCTGCCTCCCTGTGATGTGACATTTTACATGTTAGTGTTGTCATTTTGTATAATTTGATTGAACTTGTGACAGATAGCTTCAAAGGTTATGGATGTCACCGCAGACTAACAGTGCTGCACTGTGCTGCTGTTGATCAGAGAAGTTGATGCAGTAGGGTTGGCATTTTAATTGGGCCACTGCTCTGACCCACATCTGTGTCTCTGTATGTGTGTGTGTGTGTGTGTGTGTGTGTGTGTGTGGCAGTGAACAAGTGTGCTGTGATACCCACATTTCACTGTCCCCCTCTGGGTCTCGCTGCAGAACTGGTCGAAGCCGACTGTACACAGAGTCCTGGGAGTATTCACAACTGTAACGTCCACAAAGACAGCTGTTTATTTGTTGATCCTGGCTTTTATGTGCTTTTTTGGAGAATATGTCAAACCTCAGTTCATTCACTTTCGTTGGCGCAGCTGATTCATGGAGTTTAGAGTTTGTTTTGTTAGCAAAAGTTGTCTTGTATCAACTGGGATTTGTCTCATTATATGTGCAACCAAATTAAATACTACACAGAGCCAGATGAGAAGAGCAGCGTGATGGTACATGTAGATACGAAGTCAAGTGAGATTATTTCAAAGAGGAGAGCAAACGCATTTAGCTTCATTAAACCAAAATATTAGACGTGAACGTGCATCTTAAACTGCATTTACACAAAAATATACCCCACTGTTCCCACAATATTGATACTTAGAAATGACTAATTAAAGTACAGCATGTTTTCAGTGTATTGGTCGGAGGCAGCAGTCCGGACATATGTAGGGAAAGCTGCTTTCTGCTCTCCTCATCACTCAGCCGTCGTTTTTAACATGTAACAGTGCCAGTGTTGAACTTGCACTCCATTACCTCCTCTCTATAAAACAGAAGATGTATGCCACCACTGTTGTTTAGCATCAGATTGAATAGTAGGTGTTCATCATCCAATGAGCCGCCTGCAACATGATGGAGAGACTGAGCACTGAGAATCTGCCCATCTGCTGTAACAGTGTCTCACCTGGTCTCAATCCACCCACCACCTCTGAGTCATCCCTTCTTTTTTCCTTTTTTCTTTTTCCATCTCGCTCTGCTGCCCACAGTGCTGATAAAATACGAGATTCTCTGCAATTTTTCCCCTCTCTCTGTTAAAAAAAAAACAAAAAACAAGTTAAATCAGTGCTGCAGAATCAATGCCATCCTCACATTTGGTGATTTCAAAGCCAGCTGGACTCAGACTGCCTTAGTGCTGCAGTAGTGACTGCTGCTGCGAGCACCTCTGCAGTAAAACTGAAGGCAGGTCTATGGAGTCAGGCAGGAGGCTTGCTGTGTGCTTGACCTTTAGTACTGCTTTCATTAATTATTGATATGTAGTATCATCATCAGTCGTCAGAGCATTCATCGCTCTGTTTTGTTCAGCTGAGTCCTGCCGTACATTTAGAAATGTCCATCATTTTGGGCCAATCACTGGCGTCATCCGTGTGTTTTTCTTTTACAGAGATGCCTACTGCTCGACACCGTGTGCTCTCTGTGTTACATATGGCTTTTTTTGTGGCCCATATTAAATATACAAATTAATAGTTGCTCGGGAAATGTGTTGACTGCTCCCCCAGGCGTCTTTTAATTCTCCTCTGATTATACAATGGACAAACTTACAAAGATACACAGCTCAAGATGCTCCACGATTCCCATCCAGCCACCCCCAGCTCATACACACACACACACACACACACACACACACACACACACACACACCTAGGGAGCTACAAACGGTTAGACAGACAGGCCCAGCTGTCTCCCAGGGGCCAGCCTTTATAATGAGACAGAGATCTTCTTAATTGGCTCCATCTAATGAGGCAACAGAAATGCAATCTTTGGGGGCCCTGCACCAGAATGGGTTCCCATCATTTTTTTTTTTTTTTTTTTCTAAATGACTATCGGCCTGTTGTGAACCAGGCCTAGCATGACGTCCTGATCCCATCTGAGGATGTGTAAGTGTGGGAAAACATCAAAGATTACATGTTGGTGTGTGAGAATCAAAATGATTCTTTGCCAATAAAGTGAGAAGAAGCAGCACTGACAGTGATGGACATGTGCTTGCTTTCTGAAAACCATGTTGAAACGTGCAAACTGTGAGCTCCTTCTTTCTCCTGCCGTTGTTCTGACTCGTATCCTATTCAGGCTTGACGAGTGCCAGTGATGGACTCGGCTCTAAAAGTGGAACCTGCCAGAGCTTCTTGTGAAACCCTCCCCGTGCTGTCTGCTGCAGTATACCTGCACAGCACACATAATGAAGAGCCGGTCATTTACCTCATTAGATCATAGATACGCACTGAATCAGACGTCTCATCTAAAATGGCTTATTTCCCAAAACAATCCTGCTGTTACAGCCACAGCAAAGAATTTGTTCCAGTCTAACTTTGCTCAAAAACACTGGGATTAATAGGCTAGCCGAGTGTTGCTGGTCCAATTTGGAGTAATGTGATTGAGCTCGTCTGGATGAAAGTTGTGGAGTCAGTGTGACTCTCTCGTATTAGTGAATGAAAAGGCTTACAGCTGTCTAGTTAGGGAGAAAGCTAGTGGGTATTGTTGCAAATGTTTTCATAGCAAAGCACACTCGTCTAATTCAGATCTGCTTCTGAAATGATGCTCGATTGAAGCGTCCTTTGTTTAGCTGGGCTCAGCATACTGCACATGCCCACACCGACCATCAAACTTCATGTCTGTTGTTACAACATACTCGAGTCTCGCTGGCACGGTTTGGCCATCAGAAATAATGACATCGTACCCATCGAGTTTATTTCTGAGACCTGGGAGCATCATGATGTCGCCACTGAGAGTAAGAGTTTAAGCTGCTGAAGCTGCTGAAGAAGATCTTTTGATACCGAAAACATACATTGTAATGTGCACTATTCTGGGGGGGGGCGAGTTCTGTAATACCCAGTCCCACTACCCAGAGCTAGAGGCGTTATTTGTGTCACACCCAGGGTGGCCATACCATAAAGGTCAACCTTAGGTCATGGCAGCATATCAGTGCCTGTGTGTGTGTGTGTGTACATGTGCATGTGTTTGGGCCTACAGGGGGCAGGCATGCAAAGTTCATGGGCGAAAGTGAGATGCCCAGTTTTCACACCCAGCAGATGCCTGCACCAGTGACCCACGACGACAGGTGGGGGACACTAATTGGCAACGCGCACTGTCACAGAGTAGGGTGAACCCATGTTGGGTGAGGGAATAAGGATGAGATGCAGGAGAGGAGGATGAGAGGGAAAGAGAAGTGCTACCAGTGGGGTCTATGATTAGCGCCGCGCTTGCTGTTGTGAACCATTAAAACATCTATGGCGGGAAGAGCATCAGCTTTAATGATCGAAGGGCTCGGGAACACACGCCACCGATAGCTGTTACCAAAAAACAGGCATTTCGTGGTTGATAAGCAAACAGATGTTGTCTGTGAAAAATTCTCTCTAATCTTCTGCTGTTTGCGTTTCTGTCGCTCTGACTGGATTCAGTCAGTCCACCGCTCGCTCTCTTCTTGACACGTTCCCTCCGCACAGCCACGGCTCAGCCCAGAGAAAACAGGAAAAAGTACAGGATGATAACAAGGGTTTATATTGTGATCAATATGTTTACCTGCATCAGACAACTTGAAGATAAAACACACCCTGCAGCTCAAAGGCTCGAGTCACTGTATCCTGCTTTATTGATCTCATCTCTTTGACCAAAGGTCACTTATTACTTTACCGACTGTAAGCGCTCATTCAGCCCTCTCTACCTCAGCGTTCCCGACCTTATGTGGACTGTTTTCATCATCTCCATGTGGGCTTAGACTGCCTTCAGCCCACGGGAGAGAGCTTCCTCAGAGGCCTCATCATCACAACCAACAAACAACACTTCGATCCAGGCGATGGAGCGCCTTATTCCCCTCTGGTTGCATGTAGCAAAATGAAATTGCACACGCCTGTTTGAGAACTGGAGACATTGTATTTGTGCAGCGTCCTGATTTTTAGCATGTCTACATTTTGCTGCTCTCTCTTTAACTGTGAATTGATGTGTGAGTTGTCTCTCATTGTGTTTACAGGCACATGACAGAGTGTGAAGCGTTATATGTTGAATATGATCAAAGACACAAGATACATTTCCTCACCAGCGCACGGCTTGTGAATTCCTACTCAGGTAACTGAGCCCTCCAGATTTTTCTGTCGTCTGAATTATAAACCTGTACCTCTCAACTTTTTTCAGCACCCAGAGCTTTAATCTCCAAACTGGAGAGTAAGCAGCCATACAACATTTCTGCCCCTATCTGCTGAGTGTGTTAGAAAGAGGCTTTGATGAATAGATCTGCTCTCTCCCTTCCATCTCATTATCCTCCTTTATCTGTTTTATGGATTTACACAACTCCTCAACACGCTCTGACATGCGGTCGATAGTGTCAGCGGGGGAAAAGAAGATGTACGCTAGTCTTTTTTATTTTCTCGCATTGTTTGCTTAACTTCTCTCATCAGCATTTGTAGTGGATTGTATGTTATTTTTGGAGCGCTGCAGAGCGCTGGTGGCTTTGATCGCTAGAGAGCGATTGAAACCGAGGTATCTGTTAACAAATGTAAAATTAGGATATTAAAACAAGGCCCACCAGCTTTCTGCCGTTTCCTCTTGGGGCTGTGGCACAGTTCCTTTCAAACTAGGGCGTCAACATCACGTAACCTATTTCTATGAAATGTTTCACTGCTGTGGCTACTTGAAGTTAGCTTCAGGACTGCTGTCACATCAGTCTAACGCTGACAAGATCTGTCTTCTCAGCACAGGGAAATGACAGCTTGTCGAAAGCAGGCTAATGCCTCACTCTTCCAGCTATGACTCACCTATCAACAGACTGAGAGGTGGCATTGTGGTAGCGAGCCTTTCTTCAGGGTGTGTGTGTGTGTGTGTGTTTGGAGAGGTGTGGGAAAGTGGAGACGGTTGCTGCACTTCAACTGTGTTGCATCCATGTGGCAAGGGTGTATATGCATATACCTGTGTGTGTGTGTGTGTGTGTGTGTGTGTGTGTGTGCATGTGTTTGCAGATTAGAGGAGCTCTGGAGGGTGGGTTTCATGTCTCAGCAGGTCACAGATGATCAGATTAACTGAAGCAGGGCTCCAGCCTCCAGCTGGATTATCAGCAGGGACCTGGGCTCTGCAGGTGCCCCACAGCAGGGCCACTGCAGCCGCACTTTGACCATCAAAAACAAACATTTACAGCCATGAAACACGCACATCCATTATGGGTCGTTATCAGCCATCATCTAAACGCTGATAACCTTAATTTGTGGCTGGTGCTTTTAAATTGCCTTTTTTCCCTCCTGCACGGCTGCATGAAAGCTCCTTTTGTTGAAATCCGTCAGCGGCGATGACAAATGAACAAAAACTTGTTTCATAACTTGCATGAAGCGAATATCCCGGCTCTTATGTCGTGTATCCTGCAGACAGTTTTGGCACAACACAGATAATCGGTTAAAGAGCGTTTACGTTTGTCCTCGGTACTGATTCCAGTGAACTCTCTAATGTTTCCTGTTGATGTGAAGATGGTGTCAGTTAAGATAAATAGACGCGTTCACTGCTAAAGACACTTGGGTGTGGACACGTCTCACACGGCGGTGGGAGTGTTTTCTTTTGAGGCCCGTGGGAGAGGAATCCTGCGGTCCAAGTGTCCCAGGACAAACGAGCACAGAGAAAACAACATTTTTATAATCTCACCTTTATCTTCCAAGCTCTCCTCCCTCTCTCTCTCTCTCTCTCTCTCTCTCCCTCTCTCACTCACTCTCCTTGGGTAATCTCAGGCGTGTCAGCAGCAGTACTACTCCTCCATCTGTGGGATTACAGCTGGTGAAACAAAGGCACTTAATTACTGCTGAGGCAACACAGTCTTATGTTCGCACGTGTGTGTGTGTGTGTGTGTGTGTGTGTGTGTGTGTGTGTGTTGGACATAAAAAGGAACGCAGACTGTTGTTTCTGAATTACCTGGTCTCTGTCCTTTGCACTGAGAGCGTTTTCTTGTTTGTATCATTGATAATTATACAGTAGTTTAATAGCCAGGCCAAACACACCTGATCACAGTGTAACCAGAGGTGAGCAGCGGTTGGCAGCTGACTTACCTCCACACTCCAGCCTTTACATGACTTGGTCTTACCCACTGTTTGCCATTGATTCCTGTTCTCCATTACCAGCCCACATGTAAGCAAAAAGGCTTTGGCTATCATTTCATAATGGATTTTCAGTGTTTCCTGGTGTGCTGGAGCCACGCGGCTTCAAACAGACCCATTAGTCCAAACGGATCCATTAGAGCCCAAAAACAAAACAGGATCCTTAAGAGGCAGCATTCTCCGTGTTTGAGGATGAAGGGAAGCCCTGTCCATGTGCATCCATCGCCTCACTACTCCACCGGGCGCTGGGATCATTGGGTTTGCGTTTTTTTCCACCTTCTGAGCACCGGAGTATCTGTCCTGTTGGCGTCTCATAACTGAGAGCTTTCACTAAAGTGGTTTCCCTGTGACCTGTTATAGGCTGACCCATAACCAGCTGCGAATGCAGGGAGTAAACTGAGAAAGGAAGGAAAGAAAGGCAGACATTACGAACAAGAGGAGCCATTCTTTCCAGCGGTGAAGATGGAGCAGTGCAGTGAATTCAGGGTTAAAACTAAAACGCAGTGGAGACGAAAAGGCGATTTTTATATTTCATCTTTTTTGAAATGTGGAGGTGAGGCATTACTTCCTGGAGCTGGTGATTGCAGGATCAGTTCCAGTAGGTGATGCAGGCCAAGAAATTCTCTTATTTGGATATTTATTTATATCCGTAAACGAATATCTGTGAACAGAGCAGCTAAAGGAGGAGCGTGAGCCGGCCACACTTCTCCACACACAGCATTAATGGCAGGATGTAGATGTCACACTGTGAGGACGAGGGACAGAGGGACAGAGAATGGACAGAGATACAAGGGAACACTTAAAGACAAGGAGAACGAGTGAGCCCCTGTCCACCCCCCCCACCCCCCTCCCTTCAACGGTCACTGGGGATACAACAGGTTCTTCAGCTATGCTCTAAGGGGATTACACATATCACAGGCTTCATGTCAGAAAAATTAGTGTCAGTTTCTCACAGCGGCCCTCCTCCTCTGGAGCTGAGAAGGACAATCGGATAAACGAGGGGAAGACTTTGTTGCAGTTTCTCTGTATCTCTACGACCAAATGCGTTGGAATATGCTGCGCCAGGGAAAAGCACTCCAGCACTGCAGACAAGACCTGCAGCAGGAGCTGCCTCCCTGGCTAATGCACTGTTTCAGTAGCCTGCACTAGAGTTTCCTGAGGATTCGGACCAGCACCTCCTGAAGCAACAATCCAATTTATCTGACCTTTAGGATTTCTCTGCTTCAAAAGCCTTGATGGTGCAATCGGCCCTCATAAGCAGCAGCTGCGTGGTGCGGTGCTGACTATACATCTTTTAAGCTGTTTCTCCATGATCTCTCTCCCTGATTGGTTTTTCTGGATTGCCAGTACTGCCACTCATCCTGTCAATGATCACATCACTGAGTGCTCTGCTTGCATTAGGCAGACATTATGGAGGCTTTGATATTGAAAGCCTACGCAGCTTCTCCGTGCTGCTGGAGAAAAGGGGGCTTAATGGAGAAAAGCACGCACGCACACCCAGATTCCCCAGATTTACCACGAGGTAATTCACTGATATTGTTTCTTGGGTTGAAGTGTTGATGTGGGAAAGAAAAGCAATTGCTCATTTTGAGTGTATCCATCTTGGATAAGCACAGGGGCACTAGCCCCCCCCTAATAAGGGTGACTGGAACCACGGGGGTGTGATATAAAAGCACATTTCCAGTCACTCTTACCAGGACATTTACAGCTCCTCTGTCCACTGCAGCCTATAGGCAGCCACTCTCTGTCTCCTGCAAGACTGAGGATAGAGCGCCCATTGAGGGCAAAATGCAAATGTTACAGTGGTGAACGGAGGGGCCCACAACTGAAGCGCTATTCTGCCGAGGGGGAGGAAGACTGGCCCTCTGTGTCTGTGCCACCCACAGACACACAACAGTCATCACTCTGACCATTCAGCCAGGCTGATGAAGGAGGTGGGGGGTCGGGAAAAGGGCTGCTGCCACTGATGAAGCTGGCAGGGTAATTGCAAGGAAGAGGATGCTATTGCCAGTTATACATGAACCATTTGGGCCAGTGTCTACTGTGAATTTATTTTATTTTATTGTGGGTGGGGCTAATTATGGTCCTGAGACAGGAGGCGTCGTAGGTTATTACGTCAGTGTCTCGCTGCAGTTCAACCAAAAAACCTCTTTGATTTGAGTTTCAGGCAGATTTTTATTGCTTTAAAGGATCAATCCCAGCTGTTGTGGGGCTAATGAGGTAAATAAATGTAACATTAGCACTGAATCAGGCCGTCACAGGGCTGCAGCTGACTCACAACACAGTCAGATACTCCTTGTCCATCTGTGTCTGGTTACCATCATGAACATTCATTCATCCTCTACAGTGACGTCTGTGTTGCTGACAGTGGAAAGACACTGAAAACATTATTAGACGTGAGCAAAATTACAACAAAGGAGCGGGTCGCTGTGAGTTTAAACCATATATGGTCAGAGGATGTTTTCCCTTGAAGTGTTTTTCTGCCTGTTTAGCTCTGCCTCACTCTTTCTGCGGGCCGTAGCTCGAGTGTTGCAGTGTGATAGCTCCGTTACATACAGGCAGGAGAAATGTTGTCCTCTCTTCAGCAACCTGTCCCTCTGTTTGGGGGGTGTTTTTTTTTTTTTCCTGTCCTTGTGGCTGTGTGTTAACGGCGGTAAATGTTTGCCCTGTTTTTTTTTTTTTTTTCCTCCCCCTTTGCTTAAGTTTTTGTCAACTGAACATTGTGTGACCGTGTGTGATTTGGAACGTGATCAGTGCGACGCTGAGAAGATGACAAGTGTTGTTTGTTGACAAGGAGGATTATAGATTTCATTACAGATTCATCTGTAGATCCTTGTTTCAATTAATACAGTCGTCATTCATCCTGTGAATGTTAGAAATAAGTTAACAGCAACTTTATATGTATATATCCAAGTTAAACTGAGCGACGACGAGGCCTGTTTTGTACAGTAGAATAAAAATATGAAGACATTTTCCTCCAGAAGAGATTTCGGGTTGTAATTAACAGGCCCCTATTACAAGAACTCAAAACAATGGAAGGAGTCTCAGTGGGTGAAGTGAATGTAATCCTAATCTGTTTACGAAATTAGCTGCTTTTATCCCGTCCCCCCCCCCGGATCAGCCATAATGTGGAACACATTTTTATTGATGATACTACTATAGAAGAAGTAAGTGCTGTCTTGACGGCGATGGCCGTGGGGATTTGAAGGACGTGCCGGCAATGGTGTCTGATTTTTATAAGATCCTGGACAGAAGATCTGTGTCAAATGAAAACAACCGATGATTTTACTTTGATCTCTCTTTCGCTGTTGTTCGTCGTTCAGTGCGACGCAAGGAGATAATTATCCAATCTGAATCAAAGCAGTTATTAGTGTATCCCAGAGCATGGATCATAGCATTTCATACACACAGGCAACGGTGCAGCCTACAATAAGAGGTTGCCATGTGAGCGACCCTGCTGAAAGGTATAATTTCTCTGTGTAACTATGGCTACACACCGGCGGCTGGTGCGTGAATCACAGAGGTGCCTTGGCGCTTTCAAAGATCCTTTTCATAGACGGCTGCTCGGAGGCAATGCCCGCAATGAATGGATTTATGCTCTGCTCTGCTCAGAGTGGGTGGCTGAGACAGAAGGCACAGTGCGCTCACTCCCCGTGTGTGCGTGTGTGCGTGTGCGTGTGCGTCTTTCTGTGTGGGTGTTTGTGCGTTTGCACATGTCTGCCACTGTCTCCGAAAGACAGAGGTCTGAAACCAGATGATGACACAGAATTGTCATCAGGGCAACACGCAGTGTTTTAGCACTGTCACTGTCACGCCTGTGGTCCAACCCACTGTGTAAACCGTGAGCCATAAGCACGCATCTTTTCTCTTTTTCTTTCTCCTCTTCTTTTTTTTTTTTTTTATATGTGATGCTGTGCCGCCTCTCCACAAAGCTTACCTCATCTTATGTGCTTTGAATCCACAAGTGTGGCAGGGAAACATTATCTCAAGCTGCAGCCTGGACCCTTTGTCGATGATCATTAGTATTAATAATACAGTCTATAGGTACTGTAACTGATATAGACATTGCTACGCAGTCATTTCACTTGGCTTTGCTGTTTTTTCTTTTCATCGAAGTAAGAATTGCTCCTGCTATGAAGCAGATGTTAGATTTTCACCCCTAATCAGAGAGGAGATGTGGGTGAAAGCTTTTTAGCTGCTGTGCATAGCACCAACACATCAACACTCCTCTGGATTTAATGAATGCATCATTATTTGCCTGTGCGCGAGTGTAGGTTTTTAATCAGCATTGTTGCTTGATGACAGCTTTGAAAGCCTGGAACATGTTTTCCAGGATTATCCTGAACGTAGCCTCAGACTCACCTCAGCATCTCCAGCCTGAACCATGATGAAATTCTTCTAATTGAACTGATCTGCTCTTTTGTGTGCAGCCTCGTGTTGTAACGCCCACCAAGGGATATCAGCTATTCAGATGTCCTTTTACCGTATTTATAGCAAATCCATATCCTCTTCGCCAGTAGGCACTGAGACACTCAGGACTGTAAGTCAGGGAGAGACACAGAATTGGTCTCTTGTACTTCACAGTCTTTGCTGAGTCTCATGCTTTTTTTTCTGCAGAGTACCACCTGAGTGGCGACTTAAAGGTGAACCACAGGCCGGTGCATTTTACACATGGAGCGGTGCATGTCACCCTCGTTATACCCTGAGCTTGCCCGAAAGTTGTCTTGGACTGCAGCTCCACCTTAGTCAGCGTTATTTGCCTGAGGATCCTGTAGGATTAACGTGGTTAATGTTGACACAGGCTCTGCTGCGTTAGTCACTATTGGGTTTTTCCGTTTTTCTCACTGAAAGGTAGTTATGCACAGACGTTAAGGACTAAGATCCGTATTATTCCCACCTGAAAGCATCACCGAGCTTTTCATTCTGCTTTGTTGGCACTGACTTGTAGACTTACACTTGTCTCACTAAGTCTACAATACGTGACACTTTCTAGTGAGTGTGCTTCTCATTTGTGCGATTGCACGCTCGATAATTTTACTCATGCAGTCCGATCAAGGTCTTAAATAATGACTGGTTTTATAAGTAAGTGCTTTTTCTCCCCACAGTTTTTAAATAGTGCTGGAATTTCCATTACCATGACAGCTCCAGCGTAGGTACTTCATTTATGTGCTTCTACCACCTCCAAACAAGACACAAAGGAAGACCGAAGACAAATCAAACCTAATTTATGCAGAGACTGGGCACAATGTGGTGATAGATCATGAATGCGTCAGTGAGAAAAGGCTCTCAAACAAAGTTTGACAGGATGAAAAGGGAAGGTTTCACGAGTCCAAGGCCTGCACTTAGCGCGACAGCGCCTTGTGTGTAATGAAACAATCTTCCAAGTAGCTCTACCACCATTTACCTCATCACTTTAAATGGAGAATAATGATGAGCAATTGCGAAAAGCATGTGTCACTCACAGGCTATAGATGAAGTGAATGTGGAGCGAGACGGGAGGTAATGGCTGTACTTTAAGTCCACGTAACTGACAAAGTGAGTGGTGAGGGTCTGTGGTGTGTGTTTGTGTGTGTCGTCGTGTGGCCGGGTCTGTATTTGTGTCTGCCCGTGTCTGTGATCTCTGTAGGGTGCGATGGTGATGCTGTGCTTCCCTGCAGGCTTAGTTTGGGACGCCGTCCAGAGCACAGCTTCAGCACCAGCTCCCTCTCTCACACACAGAGTCACACCCGCCCACACACTTTCTCCTGCACACACACACACACACACACAGTTGCCGACCTGCCTACGCATTCTCTCTCTCATGGACACCGATGCACAAAGCACTTGTATACACACACCTTTTGCCAGCGTCGGCGGCGGTGCATAAATCTCCAATTAGTTTTGACACCTAGATTTTGGTTTCGCGGGGTTCAGTGCTAACATTATTCCTCTGGTCTGGACGGGTCATAAAAGATCTGTGAATCCGGTTGTGTACAACAGTGTGTGTATCCGTGCGCAAGTGCACTTGTGCCAGTGTGTGTGGGCGATGCTTGTTGTGATTGTGCGATTTAGTATGCATATGTGTGGGCAGGTGTGATTTTGTGCATGAGAGCCGTGAAGCAGGAGGGTATGAGTGGCTCGCTGCAGCGTTAACAGCAGGGTGTGGAGGTCAGTCCTGTCTGACTCATGACTCGCACCATTACAGAGCGGCTCCATGGTCTCTGTGAACGCCGGACCTGCTATCTGCTGCCTGAGCTGCCTGCGTATGTGTCTCACGGTGAAAACACCTAATTCATATCTCTGCATGTTTATTAATGTGGAAACAACAATCACAAAGAAGCCCATAGATTGAACCGAGAGTCATTTTTACGCTCTGTTGTGTGTCTTTAATATCTGTCAGGGGTGAAGAATTGTTAGGTTTTATTACTTTCCCTTTTGATGAGACTTGAAGATTATTTTCTATTGCTCGACTATTACACTGGGAGTCACGCTTATACCTTGAGCTGTGCTCGATTAAAAGCACTTCTCTGTTTGCCTGCCCACTGAACGTAGAAAAGCAAAGCTGTCAGTGTGGCTGCGAGGAGGAGAACAGGTTGAGTAGCTACTTCAAATCCCTGTAGTATGCTGAGTGACACGTTGGGCTTTCAAGCCTTTGTGTTAACAGTAATAATCCATATCATGCTTTTGTTCGTTTGCATCATGACCCATGGGACACGTTCCAGATCTGTGCTAAACTAAGAATAGTATCAGAGCCAGAATAATGCATTATTTTATACATGATGCTTCCAGAGTCCAGGCTCGACCTGTAGCGCTGGCAAAAGCAGATCTCACAACATGTTTACTGTAATCAGAAATATCAGTATGGTGATCAAACGTGTGGCAACCAACGTGTAATTGAGTCACAGCTGTCACGCCATTAACATGTTCATGCTCTGACCCATGAGTCCTGAGTCGTCACGACTGCGTTATTGCATGATTACTCATTATTTATGGGTCAGACCACACCCATCAGACCACAGTGTGACGCCATCGTGGTGACAGACATAGAAATACCTGTTATGATGTTATGTTAAGAGATATCGATATGATATTGATCATTAACGCGTCCCCCAGTTTTACTGCAGCCCTCAGTCTCACATCCTGTCCACAGTAAGACAGAGGTCGCTGCCCCCACCAGACTGCTACAGCCTGTGAGACATGCAGTGTGCGCGGGTCTGTCATTTGGTCTGTCTGAGTCAGGACTTGAGTCATTACACTCGGTCATGGTCAATCAATTTGTGGACACTAGAAATTAGAGAGATTATTATGCAGCGCTGCTAATCAGGCCACAGTGTAGTGAGTCCTCTGTGTCAGGAGTTAAGGGTTGTTTGGGCCTCCTCATACTCCACTGATTCCTATTTAGCTTCATTTCCCTTTTCCCTCTTTCACATCCACCAAGATGTGCCATTTCATGTCCTCTCCATCTGTCGTGTCATCTCCATTCACTCACTCATATGAGTCCACTCTGCCCACATCTTCCCCCTGCCCCTCTCCTTACCTTTACTTTCCACCCTCCCCACAGCTTCAGTCCTGTTGCCCTCTGCTGTATTCTACCCTCATGACCTCCCTCCTCTCCTCCACCCACTCTCGGCACAATAAGCTCTGCAGCGAGGATCCATATTGGATTATTGTTTTTGCCATTAGCCTCTGGGTTGACCGTGTAATTGCCTTCAACCACTGAGGTCTCTGACCTCACCAGCCCTGCATTTACATTTCTGCGGAGAACACAGGACGACCCATCCGTCGGAGAGTTGCAAAGATTTAGTCAAGATGGCAAGATAGCTCGAATCAGAACCAAAGCCTTTGCATACCATTACTGAGATCAATTCCACATCGACACTGAACACTGGCTCCAGTCAGTGTGTCCGTGGTGCAGGCAGGACCAGAAACTGATAATGATCTTTCATAACAATGTTTCTACTCAGAGCTGAGAGCTATCTGCTTCCCCCA
Organism: Caranx ignobilis; assembly: GCA_021432705.1. Classification (NCBI taxonomy): domain Eukaryota; kingdom Metazoa; phylum Chordata; class Actinopteri; order Carangiformes; family Carangidae; genus Caranx; species Caranx ignobilis. The sequence continues at coordinate 20,960,835 of MU269989.1, forward strand.
CAAGCACAAGCATTCCTGGATGTGTAGCGCTCATAATTTCATATGTTTCACACTCTCTAGGCATGAATATGTATGCTGCCTTCAAGCACTTTATGTTTTGGAGTCCGTGTTAAAATGAATGCCCACATATCTGCCACCTCAGGCAGCCGCAACCTGCTCATAGTCAGGTTTATTATGAAAATATATCAGATTTTTCAGTTCATTCTGTTGATCAGAGCCTTCGAGTTTTCAGACTGTTAATGGGTTTATTTGTGTGTGTGTCTCTCTCTCTCTCTCTCTCTCTCTCTCACTCTCTCTCGTCTCTGTTATCCTTGCTCAGGGCCGTTGCACGCGAGAGAACTGCAAATACCTCCACCCACCCGCGCACCTGAAGACCCAGCTTGAGATCAACGGGCGAAATAACCTGATCCAGCAGAAGACGGCCGCCGCCATGTTGGCTCAGCAGATGCAGTTCATGATCCCTGGCACCACCATGCAACCTGTGGTTAGTGCTGGCCTCGCTGCTGTGGGAATTGACTGGCGATGCGGCATGACTCACTATAAAAATAGCGTCATTGTTATGCTTCACTGTAAAAAGTTTGGCTTTCTGCCCGTTTAAAATGCAATCACACATCACACTGCTCCACTTCAGGTGAATTCAACATTTCACATCATTGCATGTTTGCATATTTTACATGCATAATATTTCTCATCTTACACAATATGTCACAGCCTGGGCACCACCTTTAACTTCGAAGCAGGACATGAGTCCCTGAGGAAATATGAGCAGTCTGTCACAGCACATGACCACGTGGCTCTGATGGACATGTTTTTATTATCCATTGTCTCTAATCAGCTCGTTCTCTGGATACTTTTCTGGGAAGATCATGAATTTGTTCACACAGTTGCTGTCAACATGCCCTTGAGCAAAGCACAAAACTCCCCAGCTGTTCTCCGGGAGTTAGTCGGCAGTCAGCAGTAGACTGTGCACACTGGGCGGCTGCCAGGTGTGAACGTGTAGCTGCATCAATGTAAGACCAGGCGTAGCAGAAAAAGAACATGAAAGCTCAGCAAATTCTTCCCAGGATGCATAGAGGTTAAAAAAAAACTTTCTCTTGTTTTTAGCCCCACTTCCCTCTCTCTCCACTTTTTCTCTGCTGCACCCTCTTTTCATTTGTCTCCAGTGGCTCCTTCTCTAACTTCTCTCCTTCTTCTCCATCTCTATACCCTCTCCTTTTCTTTCCCCACTGTCCCTCAAAGCATCCATCATTTAAAATCTTGGTTGCTGTACAATTTCCTCCATTTATCTCTCTGCTCTTTTAATTAAAATTGGAAAAATATCTGAAGCGAATCAGACAGATTGAATATTTTAATGAGACAACATCAGACGAGGTGTCAGAAGTTGGTAAACTCGATGTCTCTCTCTGTTTACAGCAGACGTTTCCAGTCAGCCAGGGCCTGGGTTCCAGTGCAGGTTTGAGTTACACACCCTACCTGACTCCCATGTCCCACAGCATGGGCCTGGTGCCCACAGACATCCTGCCCAGCACCCCAGTTATCGTCCCCGGCAGCCCGCCTGTCTCCGTGACCGCCGGCTCATCCTCCAACCAGAAACTGCTGCGTACCGACAAGCTGGAGGTGACCCACCAAATAACAGTCCTCCCTCTCTCCCTCTCTCTCTGTCTCTCTCTCTCTCTCGCTCAAACAAAATGAACAAAACACCCCATCGTAACTTAAATTGTATTTGAAGGTGTGAAGTATAATTTTGACAACATCATACTGTGATTCAAAGTGTGAAGGAGATACAATGGCTGGCTATGTGCTGCTAATGAGTCTCATTTATAACTCCAGAATATTTCCAAGGCAACCTCGTGGCTGCATGGGTCTGAAAAAATAATAACAAATACATGTGTAGTGCAGCAACAAAGCAATCGAGACGTACTATCTAGTCCTTAGCAAAGACATGTTTAACTATTAACTCTGTGAGAGTAACAACTTGTTCTATAACCTGCCTTACACAGGGACAAGGATATGTGTGTTTGTATCCTTCTGTTTCATTAGTGAACTAATGAAAGGAGTAAAGACACTTTAAGTTGCCTCGGCATCATCTGTGTCACAATTGAATGAATTGTGCTGCTGAATTGTTAAACTGCAGTAATTGTTTGTTGAACCTGATCTCCGTGTTTTGTCTGTGGTGGAATAATTTCTTGGTTTTGAGCGTAAAGCAGGAAAATACAAACAAACACGATCCTCACCTGATAGTTTGTTACCTCTGCATTATCCTTGGGCGCTTGATTGTGTTATCCCTCACAGAAACAATTAAGGTTCGTATCAGAAATGCGAAGCGAAAAAATTATGATTTAAATTGGGATTTGCTCAACACAAACTAGCACTTGGATTGAGATCCACAGTTAGACAGGGACAATTACTTCAACCATCTCCATCTGCCCTCTGGCTAACTGCTCTGAATGGGAATAGCTTGATGATGGTGAAACGGTGCATAAGGGGGAGTTTTTATTTTCCACTACATTTACAAAGATAAACAATAATCTAAGCAAGACCTGGAGGTGATGCGTAGGTGTGTGCCTGTGTATGTTTTTCTCTGGGATTGCTATCACTTAGCAACTGAGGGAAGTTGGCGCTAATGAAACAGTATCCCTCTGAGACACGTATACACTCCCACACAGAGCCAGCATGTGCACACACAACCAAGTGTATGTGCACCAATGGTTCACAGTGTGTGTGTGTGTGTGTGTGTGTGTGTGTGTGTGTGTGTGTTTACACTCTGTGTGTCTCAGTCCCAGAGTGCAAGTCAAATCAGATCCCCCTGTGATTCAGCCCCGGCCCCTGAGCAGTCGAACACCGACTGGTTCAGCGATTCTACGATCATTTGGATTTGACACACATTGCAGTTTTGTTACATGGTGTTAACATTTTTTCATCCTGAGTCTTGTGTGGACTAATTAAGTCTGTTTAAAGAAAAATGAAAAAAAAAAAAAACCTAGCAGTTGTAATTTTTACAGATTTGCAGCAGAGCAAAGTGAAGCCTTGAATGGACCTCCTGCTCTGCTGTGAAAATGTTTGTACAGATTTTTCTCACAAAAAATGTCTTATGAAAATTAAGTCAAATTCTGCACGTGTGAAGTTTTTCATTCTAAAAACAGTCAAACATAAAATCAGGAAATCTAATATTGTCATCAATATTTTTGTCACCTGTCTCAGTTATTGCATTAGTTGAGATATAGTCAGTAAAAGGAAGGACATGATGCGATGTTATGAATATTTTACCGTCTGTGATGAAGACAGTGATTCTGACTAACATTGCTTCCTAATGTGCTGAAAGTTCACACGTTCTCAGTTTATGTTTCTGTGTGTATCTCTGTGTTTTCTCTTTTTGCATGTACACATCTGTGTGTTTGTATTTCTGTGTGCATGTGTATCTGTGTGTGTGTGTGTGTGTGTGTGTCCACCTGACTCTCCTGCTCCCAGGTTTGCCGTGAGTTCCAGCGGGGCAACTGCGCTCGCGGTGAGACCGACTGTCGCTTCGCTCACCCGAGCGACAGCCCCATGATCGACACCAGCGACAACACGGTCACCGTCTGCATGGACTACATCAAGAGCCGCTGCTCCCGTGAGAAGTGCAAGTACTTCCACCCCCCGGCCCACCTGCAGGCTAAGATTAAGGCCGCCCAACACCAGGCCAACCAGACAGCTGTGGCTGCGCAAGCCGCTGCCACAGCTGCAGCCATGGTGAGCACGGCACTACAGCATACCCACTGTACTTTGTGCCTGCACAGTGGTAGAGCAGGAAACACACTTATACTTGTGTTAGTAGTATCCAAACAAATCTCACAAGGTTTCTGCTTGTTTAGAATACTTACAGAGAAAGACTGTGTGAGGTCAGAGACAAGAAGGCCATGTGATAGCACCTATTTGCAGTATAACTTGAACCTTTCAAGAACATCTTCGCATTTTATTGTAGTATCATGGGAGGCTTTTATAGTGTGTCCAAGAAACAAGTTATTGTTGAAGGTTTTACAGTTGTATAAGAGCAAGTAAACACAACATATTCTAGTATATATATATATATATATATGTAGCACAAATAGTTTAAAGTGGAGATCAGAGATCGTCGTGTTCAAGAATATGCACTGCATCTGTTGATCTGATCCCACAGCCCAACACACTACACCATAACAATTTTTAACTAGAGTAAGTTGTTTTTTTTGTTGTTTTGTTTTTGTGATTACTTTTGAGCAATTGTATATTTTATTAAAATACATGTAAGCACACACAGAGGCTCACTGAATACACACATACACACTAACATAAAATGTGGAGCACTGCTTTATTACTGTAAAACATACCCATCTCTGCTGGTTTTTTCTAGTGGACTCCAGTGTACACTAACAATAGTCATCCCAAAGTGAGGCCTTTGTATACTATAAACAGGGTTTAGTGAGACCTAAATGCACCAGTATAATGCTGCAAGAACAATCTGTTATTATCTCACTGCAGCATGCTTTTTATTTTCTAATGCCCTTGGTTCATATAGAGACAATGTGCTGGCTCACCCCCCATCCCACCCCCACCTGTCTGCTCTCAATGATAAGTGCGGCTCTCTGCAGATCAGTGCAAATTGAATCAGGGATGGATGAGGATGTAACATTGTGGGTGGGGGTTTACCGTCCTCTGCCTTTAGGTGGAAAAATCCCCCAACAGGCTGAGGAAGAGAGAGCTAGGTAGACAGGCAAACAGAAGTGCAGACACAGACAGGCAGACAGACAGCAAGAAGGGCTTGGCAGTGTGTCTTGGCTGTGCCCCACCCTCCTCCAGGCTCTGAGTGTCTTCTTTTGAATGGTCCCTTGGCTGCTGCACTCGCACACCTTATACTGCGCCAGTGTGCTGACTGACTTGTTTCCTCCATGGCATGGGCATGCTTTATGCGTTGCACATACCTCTCTCATTGGCTGGCTCCATTGCTGCTTGCTCTCCCTGTCTTTCCTCCATGATCCACGCCGGTGTGGATGATCAGGTGACCATGACTGCAGGTTAGTTTTATTTGTGCAAATGGTAGCAGCTGCGTTAAAGTAGGAGAAAAAAAGGACAACAAGGGATTAAAACATGCATAAATAAAAAGGAGCCCGAGGCCCCCAAGGCACTTACAACTTGATAAACCTGTCAGCACTCTACCCAGACTACGTTAGCTCAACAACTTCACCATCAGCTACAAAATGCATCATCTAAGAAGGTTCAGTTTATGTTGCCAGTGTGTTTTCGTCCTATGCTTCATACCCCTGTGTCGCATATTTGCCCCACTTTATCAACTTTATGACCCAATTCCCAGTTTACCGTCAGCAATTACAAGCTGTCCTAGAGGTGAGGAGGGTTAACGTTAGGACAATGACTTGTTTAGTCAGCACCTTTAATCCAATTTTCTTTGAGCTCTTAGCCTAAAGCTGAAACAGAGACCCATAAAACGTGTATTGCTGCACTGCTGCAAATAGGTAATATCATTACCCATAATTCACTCTTTTTTAGTCTAAAACAAATAAGATGAAGGTTACTGTTACTGTAGATAAGGATGCACATTAACTGACACAGTAAGAAAATCCTATTATTGAGATTATGTTGTTTTACTGTGCCACATTATGTGTTGCTTGCCATGCTGTGATCTTCTTCTTCATTGCAAGTCGAATGCAGTCATCTTTCTTTTCATGTCACTTTAATAGGCCCATCTTCCATTTGAACTAACCACAATGTTCAAGTCTGTTAACACTGCAGTGCATCGGTAATGCATTGTCACTCTTTAATGGGATGTGTACTTGTTATATACTGCTAGAAAATCCACATACATGAAGCAAGAGGCTTGCGCATGGACCCCTTATATGCTGTGTTCATCACATCCATGTCATCTTTTTCTTTCTTTCTTTTTGTTTTTTACTCACAGCAGTGACATCAAATGTAAGGTCGTTTTTTAATGAATTAATCAAAGCACATCGTGGAAATAAAACTCTTATTATTACCTCATTAGCTCGGCGTCAAACTAAAATTAGTTGTGTAAACATCTGCGATTTAATTGCCTCCAGAATTTAAGATGTCGTTGTTGTATTTAGGACGAAGGTAGGAATAAACAGAGCTCCACATTCTGTGATTGAAGTGTAACTGCGCCTCACATTGTGCCACCTCCCCCAAGTTCATCAATCACACTAACAGGCCACATGCCCTCATGATGCAGGTTTAGTTTGAGGATTTGTCTCGAGCTTTAACTAGATGCCAATTGACACCACGACAGAAAAGGATGTGACTCTTTTCGTTAGCATCGCCTGGATTAATTATTGTAGTTGCCACAGGGGCGACGGCCCCTCAGCAGCCTCTTGCTACTAGTAATAGTGTTTATCCTTACTTTAAAATCTGATCACACAAATGTGTCCAGATCTTGTTGCCAGTCTTTGAGGACTGAGGTGAATAACCTGAGAGGCTTTGACCAGAACACACTCACATCCCAAACTGTTGTGGGTGTCGTAGACATTTATCAGGCCCAAAAGCACCTCACACACTCATCAGATAGAGGCATCCAGGAGCACTGTGAGACTGTTGTGTGTGTGTAGACTGTAGGATCCTACTTTGAAGGAGAGCTTCTGTTCAGATCTCACATCAAGTGTCAGTTCAGTATTTCTAGTCTGAATCATCTATGTTTACCTTACTGCATTTTGTTCTTGCGTAGATGTTAAACAAGTTGATTTACTTGTTCAGAAGTAGTTGACGTTACTACTAAATGCTTTCCCAGTAGTTTTGAAGTACATCATAGAATCTTGCTTTTTTAACCAAAGGTTAATGTAGATGCTTTTTTTTTGCTTTTGTACTAATTCAAAAAGTAGCAATGTTTCTTTAAAGTAAACAAAACAGTTTTTTGTTTATGTGCATGCCTATTGTTTTGTATGTGGTATACTTGCATTCAGATTATTTTTGTTTTTGTTTTTTTCCTTCTCACCTATCCACAATGCAATGCTGTCCCCCATGACGCACCTCTGCTTGCTGTTACCTGTATGTTAATACGCTTGAATCCCATTGGCCCACTGCCATCATGTGCTCGCTGCCTGCTAATTAAAGACTCAGTCGACTGCCAAAGCAATGAAGCGACCCCTCGAGGCAACTGTAGACCTGGTACTTTGACCTTTCACCTTTTGCTTTGCATGTAGCTTCTTTAATTGTACTGTAGCCACTCACAAAATTTAAGTTGGCTCTTTTGTTTTTGTGAAACCCTGTAAAACACTTTAAAGTAAATATTTATCATTTATGAACGCCAGTAGCAATGCTAGATTGTACTGTACATTTATTACTTGAACAACTACGATGTAATGTTAAAATAATTCCAGTTATCACACTGTTTTCTTTAATGTGTTGTTGATGCCTTGCTATGGTGTAGTTTCTCATTGTCCTTGTGATAGTTACAGCAAGTTTCCGTGTTACCTTGTTGTGCTGTGCATAGATAAAATAACATATACAAATATCAGTGTTGACTTGTCGAAGTATCCAGTTCCAATCTGCTGTGCTTTTGTTGTGTGTGTGTGTGTGTGTGTGTGTTTTCGGTGGCTAGGCGTTCCCCCACGGCGTCCTCCAGCCCCTACCAAAGAGACCAGCACTTGAGAAGAGCAATGGAGCGAGCTCCCTGTTCAACCCCAGTGTTTTGCACTACCAGCAGGCGCTGGCCAACGCACAGCTCCAGCAGCCCGCTTTCTTTCCCACAGGTAAGAGCTCTCGATCAATGCACCTGGTGCACACGCACGCAGATAGATGCACTCATAGGTATGCAGAGCATGCAGGCACACAGATACACTCACTGAACATGCCCAGCTAACCCTCTATCACAAACTTGTCTTGTTGAGATTCTCTCATGATCAGTGAGGTTTATCTTTCCTTTTGAAAGGGATTACTGTGAGTGGCACACATTAAGAGCTGTGCCATGTCAGTGTGTGGTAACACATAATAGTTATGAGGTGGAAGGCCAGTGCAGATTTGATCAGGGCAATAAAGATATGACGTATAACCCTCTGAATGTGATACACCTGTCAAACATATGAAAAGAGGAAAACAAGCCCAGTGGTTTCCAGCACAAAGGCTGTGTAACTGTCTTTAGGCACCAGGGTCAGGGCTGTGTGGCTTATTATTTGGGGAGTAACTGCAGCCTAATTCAGTGTGTATTTAATCTGTCTTGACTGACATCGATACTGGGAAAAAAAAATCCCATTTACAAAGCAATTTTGCTCCAATTTTCCCAAATTAATTCAGCTCTGCTCCCTTATTCCTCTTCAGTCCTTTGGCCCCAAACAAAACTCTCTCTGTGTGTACTCCTCATGCAAGAACTAACAGTAGCTGGAGCCCCTTGGGTCACCTGCTAAATGAGTTAACTGCAGCTAATGCATCAGCCTGTAGCCAGACTCCTGTCCCTCATCTGCTTTCTACCTGCTCTTTTTGTGTCCCTATGGCGTGAGCTGTCTGACAGCCCCTCCCCTCCTCTCTCCCTTTGTATCTGTGTGCAGGATAGTAGCTAAAGTTTGAAGGTCTTTGTTTTTTTCCCACTAATATGCTACATTTCAGATGGGTGGAGTTTCTCTATCATGGAGGAAATGTGTGCCAATTGGAGTAAACCCCACCCATCCCCATTTGACTGGATCGAAGCCTGTGCACATCACTGTACTGACCCTGCATGATGCTGTTGTGTGGCTCTGTCACCTCTTTTATCTAGTCCCCTCTCTGTCAAGAGATTTTGTTAGAGTATCTGTAAATTCACAAGTTGTAGATTTTTCACATTAGAAGAAGCAGCAAACATGGATTGAACACATGTTAAAAACTGAGCCACGTTGCAACTGCAAACTATATCTGGCACCAGCTTGGTCCAGTGGAATCAGGAAGGCGTCCCAGTGGACTCAACTACACTCCCTGACTTTAGACCTTTGGCATGTGTGAGGAAAAAGTCCACACAAAAAAATGGAGAAACTAAAAGCAGAGGAAGAGAAGTAAACAAAGCACTTATCAGATATATAGTGTTATATAAGTGGCTCATTATCCAGCATTTACTTCCTTTATGTCTGCATATACATCCAAAGACCCGGCACCGCACCGTGCTGGACGTGGCCACCCTGTCATATTCCCCAGTGTCAGTGTGTTTGATTTAGCCGCAGCTGTATGTAAACAGTATTCTCTCACTAATAGGATGACTGATGGAGGGAATTCCTCTGCTTGCTGCCGTGTACTGCATTCATAACTGGCTGACAGCACCACTGTAACAGCAGCATCTGAGCTGCCTTTTTTTTGTCTTGTATAACCTTGTTGTTCTCCTCCCTCTCAATTAACCCATTTATTTCCTCCTCTCTCTCTCTCTCTCTCTCTCCCTCTCTCTCTCTGTCTCCCTCCCTCTCTCCCTGTCTTTCTCTGCATGAACACAACAGGGTCAGTCTTGTGCATGACTCCTGCTAGCAGTCTTGGTAGGTCTCGACCTTCCCTTTGCTCTCTCACACACACTGTTTGATGTAGGTGGGAGTGTGGGGGGTGGGTGGAGTGGGTTGAGTGGGCAGTAGCTGCAGCCCTTGCAGGTGAGACAAAAGGTCATCGCTTCACTGCCTGTGGCGGCGATGAAACTCTTTTTAAACGTGCTCAAGGAAATTGCCATTAAACCGTCCATGTCTTTAAGCTGAGATATGACATCATGTCCATTTTGTGTCACCTGGAAGAGCTGTGACTTTCAGCTCCTGTTTCTCTTCTGACTTTCTTGCTAATGACTGTTTATGATTCAAATGTTTGTGTAGATAAAATACTGCAGACTGATCTGTTTGTTCTTAAGCTGTAGGATAGCCACTGTCTGTTTGCTGTGCTGTGTTGATCAGGAAATTTAAATCAGTTTTCCCAGAGAAATTACGCATAACCGGAGCTTCTCTCTCTGCAGTGAGGGGATGGGAATTAGAAAAAGTCCCAGTCGGCTAAACAGTGAGTCGTGTGTCGGTGAACTGACGACTAAGAAAAACCATTTTTAACAAAGTATCAACCACAGTCCATCAGAGTTTCATGATTCTGGCAGTGGCAGTGAAGTCGCCGCCTGGGTTTTTGGCACCGTCCTACTGTGCATCATGTCAGCCCACATGGACTAAAAAAAATCAAATTCCCATCCCTGTTGCCAAAAATGTCATTGATTCATTGTAATTGGTGTCTTGTGCTCCTTAACTTCTCTGGGAAAAACAGCAAACTGATTTTCCATATAAATTTCCTTACTTGTGATTGTAATCAGCTTCTCTCCTCTTGTTTTTTTTTTTCTCCCATGCTCTCTTTTTCTTTCCTTCTTTCTTTCTGTCCTCCTTGCTTTGCATTGTGAATGGTTGCATGCCATCTGCCGGTGTAACCCTAACGATGGCTTGCTGGCTCTCTGTAACATCCGCCACCACCACCACCACCACCACCACCACCTGCACAACAACAACATCAAATACCGTTAAAACACTCACACATACACCTACATGCACACATCACACACACACACACACACACACAATAACAACTGTTGCCACGGTTACCATAATGCTCCACCTACCTGTCCATTGCTACCACCTCCTTCCCTCTCCCCCATCCCCCTCCCCCCACCTCCCCTTTCCCACCCTCAAAACAAAGTCCCAATGATGTACAGTGCTACGCCTGCTACTGTCTCTGCAGCAACAACTCCTGCCACAAGTGTCCCCTACGCAGCAACAGCACCAGCCAATCAGGTTTGCTCCTTTTAAAGCTTTCTTTCATCAGTCCCTGGAGCTCTGAATAAGTACTGCCTTCTAATAGTGAGCTGCAAGAACCTCCAGCTGAGCCACAGCTCACACGCAGCCCCTCCCAATCCACGCTCGCCCCTGCACCGGACGTGCTCACGAGTGGGTGTTTTCAGGAGCATTAACAGCAGAGGGGCTACCTGAGCAAACAGGTGCCGGCGCAGTTTATCACCTCTCTAGTAAAACAGCCCCATGTGGCGTTCCCAACAAGCACTTCTTCAGAGCTCCCACATTTGCAAAGTAGTAGTTGTGTTGTGTTGCACTACTTCCTGGTTTTGTTTTGCATGTTCTGTTTTAAGTTTTATTTTCCACTTTTCTTGTTGTTGTCAAATAAGCCTCTTCATCTGCAGTAGGGGCGTCATCTGTACTGCTTGTGTGCTACGCAAACACACACATTCAAGCAAAAAACACACAGACAATACAACTCCTCCAGCACTCGCAGCTGATTTGTAACAGCCACCATGTTGGATCTTTTCCTGTTTCCACACCCCCCCCATCCCCTCCGGTTTCACCTTCTTACCTGCTCCTAGTTGTAGGATGAAAGGGAGGATAAATATGAATTACGAGTCCGGCTTGTCAGGGTGAGACAGACAGGAAAAACGATCACACAAGTCATCTAAAAATGGCTTCTGATCGGCGGCTCTCCTGTTGCTGCGTGTCAGCAGGAGCCAGGGAAGCTGGGCCAGGTTTGAATGCCAGAGTGACGCATGTGTGCCCCATTTTAAACCTGGAAATTTCAGCACAATGCTGGCACTCTGGCCTTACACAGCTGGCAATCATTTACTGGTAGTCCTGTATGGAGGTGAATTAAGGACACATAGAGGAAGGTGGAAATGCAACTGGAAAACAATCGTCATTTTCAACAAGTGCGTCCACAACAGGTCGTTCGTAATGTGTTTCATATGTGTTCCTTTTCTTTTTTCAGTAAACCTTGATTGTAAAATTAAACACACTTTGATTATAAGGCAGCTTGTAGAGACCAGTATCCTCTCTCTCTTTTCTCTTTCTTTTTTTTTTTTACCTCTGTTGTTTTATTCTTTGCTCTTACGGCCTCTATGTCCAGACACAGTATATGAACACTGACGTCTCTTGTCCAAGAATCAGATCTTTTTATATGAAACAATCTTAGCAGATGTCTCTAATAAAAAAATATATCAGTGCTGAGTGTAAGAGAAATTAAAACAACAGGTAAACAGAGAATGAATAATTCCTCTCACACCCCCTCTTCCATCATGAATCCAGGATCTGGCCCTCGTACCTTGGCTTTATTACCCCTCATAGTCCATCAGTGTATGCACTTCCTGTGAGTCACCATCTCTTCCTGTAATTGGCATGCAGCAGCAGTAGCAGCAGGAAGCAGAGCTGCTCTTTAAAGATGCATGTGGGACAAGGAGCCAGAGAAACACTGACGTCAGCCCTCGCTGTCTGTCTCCGTCTGCCCCCCCTCCTCCTCCACACCCCCCTCCTCTTCTCTTTCTCTCTCCACCCACCCCGCCCTGCATTAAGATTCCTCCAGCTCGGACATAGTTAACACTTATATTCACCAGCTGTACTGCAGATAGAGCGTTCCTTGTTTAGTTTCTCCCCACCACATGATTTTTCAGAATAAACTCCCAGGTTACGACTTGATTTATTTTTTTATTTAATGCCACATGCTGCTTTTGCTCAGTAACAATCTATCTAACTTTGAGCTGTAAATCCTGAGTTTCTACTCGTGCTAGCCTGTTAGTATCAGCTCTTAGCACATCCATACTTATGAAGCGGCTTCTTACATCCAGATCCTTGGCTAAAACAAGTTGGAAGAACTGGGGGATTAAGTGCTCTTCAAGATGTTGGAGCCAAAAACAGATCAAACAGAGGGCTTCTGTGTGTGTATCAGATAAATGAGATCAATAGTGTAATAATAATAACAATACAGATGCATAGAGAGACAGGAGAGGTTCAGAGTCTGGTCAACTCGTGACCCTCTGAACTGTTATTGTGACATGACAGGGAAGAACCAATCACGTCATTCCATGTCCCAGCCTTTATTAACCATGTGGTCGCAGTGCTGGGATGTCTGGTAACGTCACTGCTTTCGCTCGAGATTGTAACGCTGCAGCGCCCTCTACTGTCTGAATGTGGCGTCACATGACACGCTCTGCAGGGTATAAGCGGTGTGCTGGGATGGGAGGACGACTTATTAGAGTGAAATAGAATCAGAGAGCGAGAGTTCAATCTCTTACCTGCCTCTGGGGAAAAACCTGTTATTGTTCTTATCACAGTTATTAAAAATTAACACGCAAGGTCACGAAGATCCAATGCAATTAGAATAAAAATCTGATATTAGTTGGTTTAAAAAGTTGCTTTGATTCTGTAATACACACTTAAACACATTTAACGATCCAGTTCGCCACATCTTCCTCTGCCGTCTCATGGTGGCGATTGCTGTCTCTCTTCTTCAAAATGCTGCAAGTAACACTGCACCAAATCCAAGACAAACAGGACCCAGGAACAATTCTTGGCGTTTGTTTTCGGCCACCTGCAGTACCAGACGGGTGGGGTGTGCTGTCTTATCTGTTTAATCCCACCCCTCTGGCACTCAGTGATATTTATATAGATTTTTTCCTCCTATATCCATACTGCACTGTGGAGCAGGCTGTCCTCAGTGCAGCCTGTGCACATCACACACTCTCCACCTGGGGTGAGCTGCTGTGATGTGTGATGTGAACGGTGGCTTCTGTCCTTCGCTGGCTATCTATTGCCCGTTAACAAGCACCATGTGTCTTTGTTCTGCGTTGGCTTGCTGCCAGTTGCAACCACATGATGGCAGCCAGCAGCTCTTCTACCTGTCTCTCCCCCATAGACGAGTCTGTCTCTCTCTGTCTCTGTCTCTGTCTCTTCCTCCTCTTCTTTTTTTTCTTCCTCTCTTTGTTGTGTGGTTGATTTGTCTTTATCTCCTAATGGGAGAATACACACAGATGTGACCAGACCTGGGTCAAATGCTGTTTGCCAATTACTGGATCTTTTGCTCTTATCTGCATGAAACACCAGACAGGTGGCTTTACCACAACAATACCACAGTCTCAGCTGTCGTGGTAAACTCCTCCTGCCTGAGGCCCATTGGTCTCAGTTTGCTGTACCAGGCTGTATAATGTGTTGTCCGAACGTGACGAAGAGCGTTTATACTTTTTTAAAAAGCGGCCTCGTTTGGAAGTGGGGCAGATAGCATGAGATCTTAGCTCTCTCCTGGCTGCGTCACTCTGCATCCTGCAGACTCTCTCCAGACACTCTTATGCATTTCTTCCAAGGTGTTGCAGTGACTGAAGTTGTGTGACAAGTGAACCAAGAGATCTTAAGGACATTTTCAGGCCCGTGTTGTTTGCACACAGAGGTCAGGTGTGGACCAAAGCAGCTGCACTGAACCCCAGTTGATTTTACTCTATGTTTTTTTTTTTTTTACTTGTTCCAACCTCAGTCTGATCCAACTACCGTGTGTTCAAGCCATAGTCAGTTGCAAAATTATTGCCAGCAGCTAGTTGGAGAAGGAATCAAGGTCTGACCTGGACAACAACAAATTATGCTCTTGGTATTTGGGCAGGACAGGATCTTCTTCACGACGCTCTTCCTGTGTTTACATTATCTGTTTCTCCCCCATATATTTGACCAACGAGTGAGGTAAACATTGTCACATGGCTTTAAGGAATGAGTTGCTTGAATTTTGTCCGTGCAAAAGGGAAAACACAGCAAGCGAAGCGACTCCTCCTGGAATGGAAAACATTGCCTTCTGCCTACTTTCATGCCTCCAGACACTGATGGTGGTGTCCCACCACTTCATTTTAACCATGCTGAGGTCGTGAGTAGGCAGAAAACAGACAAATACCATTTGATCCAGAGACAGTCGAAGCAGTAAAAGCAGCAGTTTGTTGACGTATGTGTAGTGTATTATATGTTTTAATTTATCAAAATCAGATGAAGTCTAACCGCCACACAGTCGTGGTAATGCAGCTTTTAAACACTTTTGTCTCTTACAGGTCAACTAAACTAAGGTCTTCTCCCCTCCCCTCCATCTCTTCCTTGTCTCTCTCTGTCTCTCTCCTCCAGATCATCCTGAAGTAAATGTCAGGAAGGGAACGGAGTGTCACGAAGCTGCACTGGGAAACCCAAAACAGCCCCTGTGTAAATACTACCTTGCCTCTCCCATAGAGGTCCAGCAACCTGCATGCTAAGAGTGTAACACTTCAATTTAACCGTAAGAACTGCAGTGCCGGTGTAACACACACAGAAAAAAAGATATATACTGTATGTATTGCTAGAAAAAATTATTAACATGAAAAAGTCAAAAATATTCTTATGTATAGTACTACATACATAGCAGACACACTATAGAGGTCATTTTAACAACTGTTCTCCCAAAGTACCGTGGATCCCCTCTCTTTCATATTTATTCTAAAAACCTCTGCACAATGTTCATCCCTTTGGTTAGTGGAAAAAAAGATGCTCGATTTGCACTATATGAGAAATATAGTGCTTAATGTGGAAGTGGGAAAACAGGAAGAGTCACAGAAAACCCGTGCACAACCACACCAACGCACTCGGCGCTTTGAAGAGGGTTCTCATCTCGCGGTCTTTGTTTTTCCTCTCTCTCTACAAAGTTGAATGTCCTTGGGGCAGACAGGCTCATGTTTTCTTAATGTGACTGTCCCCTGCGAGGGTTCCCTCCATGACCCTCATCTGCCCCAGATGCTGTTAAGATGCCATGATGAAGCTTATCCCCCCCCCCCACCTCCTTCGCCCCTGCCAACTTTTTCATCTCCGGAAACATCTTGCCAAAGTTTGCGGCTTGGAAGAGGTCAATGGAATCAACCTGCTGGAGTGCAGGGCCACATTTTTAACACCCAGACAAAAGCTTGTCTTTTTCTTTTGCCATTGCGAAAGCTGCTGAGAACGCACCCGCCATCCTGTGTGTGTGGGTGCTTTTGTTAGGAGGAGCGGTGGGATAGATTGTGCACGGATTTTTGCATGCAGTCAGGACAGGGGAAGACAGTGCCCAGTGTTAGTCGTGGCCATTACCGCAAAGCCTAAAGGCTCGGGTCTGTGCCGAGGGCTTAACAAAGCTTGAGGGTTCGTTCCAGACATACCAAGCCTTGTGTGTGTGTGTGTGCATGTGTGTTCGTATCTGGAGACTGATGGTCTGCCGGCAGACTGGGACTTGAAGCGAGGTCTAGCAGGTGATGATAACACCAGGCCTGGTCGGAGAGTTTTTTTGAGGGGCGGGGTGACGGATTTAAGTGCTAAGACTAAAAAAACAAAAAACAAAAAAAACAAAACACAAAAAAAAAACGGTGCATTTGACGACGCTCGTCAAGCAAAAAAGATAACTTGAACTTCGACTGGAGGGCTATCTGTGACCGTCGGTTGTCCTGTCCAACCCTACTATCACCGATAATCCTGTTCCATTTTAGAAAACTGTAGAAGTGCCTAAAAATGCTCATCAACAACACATGCATCCAGAGTGTATCACTAAAAGTCACAGACACAAACACACTGGCTGTCAGAAGCTACATGGGACTTTTCCGGGAAAGACATCACATTTTGCGAACCGTTACTGGAATCGGGGTTTTCTAGTAACCGCGTTCATTAACATCACAAGTGACTTTATCGAAACAAAAGAAGTTAAAGAAACGACAAATCAAAAATAGCTTTGTAGAATGTTTGGTGACTTTCATGGTGTACCATTGTTTCTTACCATGGTTTGAGTAGTTTACATGAGGAACGTGAGTGAGAAAAAATGTATTGTAAACTGTGTAATGTATGTAAAGTGTCTCTTATTTTGAGAGTTTATATTCATAGTTCTAGAAATGTATTCAAAGTTATTTAAAATTTGTGTTGTGTCTACTATCAAGGTATGTTTGAACCCCACCCCCCCTCCCCAAAAACCCTCCACCACCTCCACCACCTCCCAGAACAATCAGTTGTTTTTCTTCAGTCAAGACCATAAAAAGGTTATTTTATTATTTCAGACCAGTCCTCCTCAGTTATTTCATTTTACCAGCCACATGTTTGAACTCATGACACTAAATCTTATTTTCCCATTTTTCTAAATTCTGATGTAATTTCATGGTGCTTGATTCACATCGACAATCCACAGTCATACCTTTCGGAGCGAGAGTGCTTCGCTCTGGCT
Source organism: Caranx ignobilis (assembly GCA_021432705.1). Lineage (NCBI taxonomy): Eukaryota > Metazoa > Chordata > Actinopteri > Carangiformes > Carangidae > Caranx > Caranx ignobilis. The sequence goes on from MU269989.1 coordinate 20,977,788, forward strand.
CCGCATTTGGTCTCATTCACTTTTGATTGTCTTCACATGATTTTTTTTTGATTTGTATGTGATATTTGTGGAAGGAGGTAAAAGTTCTATTTTGTTGTAATTTATCTTATGTTACTCTTGGTCAAATTTTAGTCAAAAACAATGTTGTAAACTATTCTATTTTGAAATGAATGTAATTTATTGAGCTGTGCTACATTCTGCACGGTTGGTCATTTAAAGGTCTAACCTGTCAGGTCAGCGAATGAGAAGTCGCACACGTCTGAGGGGCGGGGGGTCTAAAAGTCGTCCCACCCCGTAGAAAGCTACTGGATCTTTCTTGCCTTCTCATCGATATAAAGATCACGGTGTTGCAGCAATGAGCATAGTTATAGAGTTGCTTGTGTTGTTGGGGAAAACAAAAAAAATGTTTATTGTATAGATGACATTTTACCAAAAAAAGAGATGAAAATTTAAAAAAAGATGTACTTTTCACTCTAGTAAAATAGTATTTCATAACAATATTAAGTTGTTGCTGTGGCAACCAAATGTTGCAATTACTAAAGTTCGGTATTTTTGTAAATGACATTGTTAAGTTGATTTTTGTTTCTTTTTGCTAGAACACTGAACACAAGGTAGATTGTAAAGAAGATATGAACATTTCTTATTCTTCACTGAGATTATGACAATGACCTAATATTTTCATTAGCAAATAACAGCCTCTATAGTGCTGTGACTGTAACACTTAAATAGATTTAAAGTCATCAATGTTACATAGATTATATATATAAATATATATATAAGAACTAAATAATCTATAAATTAATAAGTTGATGTACAGCTCTCCCCCCGACAAAGGACCTTTAGGTTCCACACTGCGACATTTTATTCGAGGCGTATGTATCACTAGAGTTAAGGATTGCACTTTTCATATTCTTTAAAGATGTGATCTGTTTTTCATTTCCTGCTAGTACAGTAAATCTGTTTATCAATCAAAAGCAGATACTTCCGGTGAATAACTTTAATTCAACATGTTGCATGGGAAAACAATATTTTCTTTTCTTACTAAATGATAACGTACTGAATGTTTCTAGTGGAAAAAAAAAATGTCTGTACACAAAATGTCCTCATTTGGTGACCCACGATGCCCTTGTGTATGGAAATCCTCTTGAGATGTAATGTTCTGTTCTGTTTTGTTTTGTTTTTGAAATGTGTCGGCAATGATTGACTGATGGAAAAAAGAAAAATGTAAGCACTTTCTGAGCAGTTGGTCAACTGAGCAGACTCAGCTTATCCAAACACTTTGCCTTATCTTGAGTCCATCGTGCTTAAGGTTTTATGTTTTTAAGAGCTCTTATTACAAATTTTACAGAAGAGACTTGAACGGGTCTCTCTTCTCAAATCCCTTCTCAGTTTCGTTTCAAATATAATCTTTATATCTAAAAAAAAAAAAAATCATTTTTTAAGGTTTTAACGTGCGCATCACAAGGCCAAAAGGGGGCGACTACAACACAGGGAGCAGTCACTGATCTTTACCTAAGGTCTCTTTAATCCGTAGTGAGACCTTCTCGTCCCATTGCCTTCCAATGGAACTGTTTGGAGCTCGTATTTCACAGCTTTAGCCAGCAGATGGCACTACACCGGAGACTGCAGGTCTAGGACTTGTGACTGCCTGTGCCATCATTGTTGCAGTGTACCCCAGCAACAAAGTAAAAAACATAAAGACGAATTGACTAGAAGACCCTCATCAGATTTATAGTTTCAATGTAATCATTTTTCAATGTATTCTTTTTTGCATATATTTTGTGCTATTTTATGTTTCTATAGTCAAAATGTTTCTTTGGTTCCAGCAAGATAGTGTAAAATCTATTGAAAGAAAGAAATAAAGAAAATCAAAGGAAGTCTTTTGTCTGGATCTTTCATTTCAGTCACATGTAGGTCTGATTTATCGATTCACAAAGAGACACTGATGCTGATATGAGTCGGAGTTGTCTGTTATTTAGATTTTGATGATGAAACTGTTAAGACTGAAGAAGTAAATGTTTTCCATTATTTATTTTCTATGTCATTTCCTGTTACTGCAGTGAGGCATTTTATGAAGCCAAAAAAGTCTATGAGGAGTCATTCATACCACCATGTTAGTAATGCCTATCAATTTAAGTCACTGTATTGATCATTATGTCCTTTTTTCCAAACAGCTGCAGAGTCTAGTCCGGTGCAGGGCGTCAGTGGATGCAGTGTTTCCATTCTTGACTACAGTGTTGGAGAAGTTAAGAGCAGCTTTGCAGACACACAGCTGCATAAAAATGGAAAATCACTCATTTTTAAAAACTGACTGAAGGTAGCAGGAGGAACGCTCAAATCCCACATGCTCAGAAGAATCACCCTACTTTTTTTATTTGCTATGTTCTCCCACGTGTCTTTGCAGAGTGGAAAGCTGTCAAAGAAAAGAGTCCACACCTGGATGTGCCCCAGACAGGGTCAGGAGCTCTACATGTTACACTGAAGGTGAGCAGTCTGTCACACAAAGGCGTGTTGCAACTATATAACACCCAACAACCTTGCTGATGTGCAGATGGAGGTCTGGAGCATCGAATAGGTGCTTAACCAAGTTCCCATGGCAACTGTGAGGACTATCCTCCCTGAGGAAAAAAAAATGACATCATCAGATCATCACAGCTAAAGGGAACAAATAATTGCCACTGTGGCTCTTTGGTTGAGAGGCGTTTGCAGTGCAACCCTTCACCAAGCTGCATTTCAACTGCAGTCTTCCTGACAGCCTCACCAGGTGTACGGTTGCTCTTCCTGCTGCAGGAGCGTGCACGTGACTCAGGCGGTTTAGTTTTTTTTTTTTTTTTTTTTAGTGCATGTTTCAAATATGTTATTGTTTAAGTTTTTTAAGCTGCATGATTTCCACATCTCAGTTCCTACTAATCACGAGTTTCTTCAGTCCCTCTGATTCCCTTTGTCACAAACAGGCCTGTCCCTCCCTCCCTCTCCTCCCTCCTCTGTGGCACCAATCACCTCTCATACATTCCAGGAAATAGTAACATCCAGTGGATGCACCGATTCCAGAGGCGTGGATTCCCAGCACTGTTGTCTGCTCCGGGATAAATAGGCTCTTTGCCTTTAAGTCTACTGTACCCCACTGTGCACAGAAATGTAGTGCTAGCCTTCTGTTTTGTCGGCACATAAGAAGATGTGCAGTCTAGTTGTTTCTAAGAATAGCCTCTCTTATTTTTACCACACCGACGCCTTATTGCATTATGGATGCCTCTGGAATGGTGTCCCTTCAAGATAGCGTGGGAATATTTCAGTAGAGGCTGTGGCCGTGCATCTCAGGGCTAAATGCTCCAGCAGCATCTCACTCTGCCCGCCTATAACTGCAAGAGCATCTCATTTACCGGAGGCTGTGACTGTGACATGCCTGTAGCCTGAGTCCCAGCTCCGGTGCACGGGGATGCGTTTGTTTTATCCGCAGCTGAAGACTTTATTCTCTGCATGCCGGGTTTAACTCCGCGGGAGCGCTATGCGGGAGTATAAGGTGGTGGTGCTGGGCAGCGGCGGGGTGGGGAAGTCCGCGCTCACGGTCCAGTTCGTCACCGGCACGTTTATAGAGAAGTACGACCCGACCATTGAAGATTTCTACAGGAAGGAGATCGAGGTGGACTCCTCTCCGTCGGTGCTGGAGATCCTCGACACAGCCGGCACCGAGCAGTTCGCCTCAATGAGGGACCTTTACATCAGGAACGGCCAAGGCTTCATCCTGGTCTACAGCCTGGTCAATCAGCAAAGTTTTCAGGACATCAAGCCCATGAGAGACCAGATCATCAGGGTCAAAAGGTGAGAGACTGCCCCCTCCTTATTGCATAAAGCACAAATCTTGTCTAAGTATGCTCACATGCAGTATGGATAGGGATCTGGTTTAGGCCCCTCAGGCAGCCACATCCTCAAGGCAATATACACCCTGCAAGTTGGGTGTGATGGTCCTAGACAAGGTTTAGATCACTGTCACAGTTCTCTAGTGTGGAATAAAAGTGTGAATAAAGCTTCCTAGTTTTGCCAGAGTGCCCCCAGGAGCCTCTGGAGGGCCCCTAAAAGTCCACAAAGCATCGAAAACAGACAAGACTTAGCCCTCACACACACTCAACGTCCTCTCATCCCCTCCTCTTTTCGTGCGAGGCCGCAGCCAGCTCATGTGTTCTTCATAAGAGTCCAGCTGCGGCTCACCTGTCATACGTCAGCCCATGTCTGGGTTTGATATTCTCCCTTCTCTCGCAGATGACTAACTGTGGATGGCTTTGATCAGCTCGGTCCATTACTCAACAAATCCACTGAGCTCATCTCATGGCTGGGAGAAAGAGAAAGAGAGAATAGGAAGGAAAGCTGTGATCTTTTCCTTGCTGTTTGTTTTTAGCCTGGAGCCTCCTTCCCTTCATTTGTTCAGCCACACTCACGGTGAGGCCCTGACCACAGGCTCCAGCTTAATTATCTTTTAGTCAACTGATAGTTTACTGGACAAAGATGATGAAATCACACAACTGGCAAAGGCTAAGACTCAGAAACCACTTTCATGCCTGTGATTTACGTTGCAGCCCTGATGGTAAATTTCAGTTTTATGTAATCACATTAAAGATGAAAACATGGCAGGGGTTTTATAAGATGTCACCGAGGTTTTATAAGATGTCACTGATCGTGCACTCATAGCGTCCCCCCAGTTTGAGTCATGCAGGGGATCCTTGCTGCACGTCATCGCTTGTTTCTTCCCCACTCATTTTCTGACTCCTCTCTTTCAGGAAGTGAGTCAGCTTTCAGATTAAAAGATGAATATTAGAAATAAAACATCAAAAAAAGTTAAATTTAAGAATTAAAGAGGATGTTTGAGGACATTAAGCATCTTATTATTCTTCTATATTATGACGTCTCCCTGTTGTTTTAGTGGGCGCCACCATTGGGCACATTGTATAGGACCCTTATAGATGTGTATAGATATCAGATATATAATATTACACAACAAGGCCGTGCCATATTTATTTACCTAGCTGCATATTGTGTAATAATAATTTATAATTTAATCGGTATAGTTTGGTGCAGTGGTTTTCAGCTCCATCTCCCAGAGTGATGCAAACGCTCCTGTGGCACAGACGTCACGGCCCGGGGTGGACGCAGGAGCACGTCACAGCTGACGAGGCACAGCAGGGACCAAAATGCATGAGGGAACTCCTTAGAAATGAATAATATAATGACGGATAAAACCGTGTTCTGTCGCCTCCAGCCAGCCGCCACCCAAAGCAGCTGCCTCCACTGCACCAACCACCACTTTCCTCAAGTGTATATCTATAAATTATTCACACTTTTATTTCACACTGCTCTGCGTTTGAAGGAGGGATTGTTACTGTATGTGCAAACCTGCCAGCACAAAACATAAACCCAGAATATCATTCAAAGTTTGATAACAATACAAGCATATTGTACAGATTTTGGATTAAAATGAGTAGTAATCTCCATAAATAATAATAACAAGCAGACAGTGTATCCTTGACTGACCCTCAGATACACTACATATTTAACTGTTCATTCATACACACTTCACACTTCACACTTCAACTCACTTCATATTTCAGGTTAAAAGCACTTGACCTGGCTCTAATGTCTGTCAGGGCCTCCACTTCAACTTCAAATTTAACACTTCCTCCTTCCCTGAATATTCGCAATTGAATTCACACTTCAGCTTCATTCTGTTGTTGCCTGTGCTGCATATCATCATAACCTTAAACTTGTGCAGTGCACACATTGTTTGCGAAATAATGTATAACTGGCAATGTATAATATTATTTATTATTATTTATTTAAGGACAGCAACAATAGGCTGTGCTGGTCATTTAAACACACACATGCCGAAGTCACAGGGCGCCCATCTTTAATACAACAAACAACACTATCACCTCCTGGTCCCCATTAGCTGTCTCCAGGAGATTGGCCTCCCTCCTCCCAAACTTCTTGCTGATCCAGCAGCAGCAGCAGCAGCAGCAACATGAACCACAAAGAGATATAGCATGTGCCCACTCACTAGAACTTAATGGGATTGTGTTGGGTTGGAAGCCAAGAAGACATCAGGCCTCCATTAGGGAGTCATATAAACCAGAATGCTTATGCAGGGCTCTCACTGGGGGAAGCATGGGAAAGAAGTGAGGTGCTATAGGTTACTGTGCGGTGCAGGTGGCGTGAGGCCATGGTCTCCTGCTGAGACAGGCTATTCCTGCTGTGCACAAGTCCACATATCAGCTCCATCAGATTCCAGGCATGAGGAATTGTTGGAAATGTGTTTATTTCATTCTTGTCAACAGTTAGAAGAAAGGTGACTAGACTTTTTGTTAGCTTTTTGTGTGCAGACAATCTCTGACATGTTCTACTCTCCATAATCCAGCATCTCACAAGTGCCAGTAGCTATCAGTGAACACAACATCAGGGTGTAGTCCAATAATCTTCTCGCTTGCATGCAAATGTATGCTCTGTATAGCTCTGTCGGCCCAGGAGGAGGGGGGGGGGCAGCCTGTTCAAAGCACTGGAGCTAGCTGCGTTTTCACGCTGCACTGATGCTGTGTCTAATAGCAGGAGGTGAGCATCACGCACGGCTGAGTGGGAATAGGGTGGAAAGACCAAAACTACATTTCCCAGGGGGCACTTTGGTGTAGGTACAAAGCAACTTCCTGACCTCAGGCTTTTAGTGTTTGTCATCAGAAGGGGGAAAGCTGGAGGCCTGCTCGGATGAAAATGTGAGTTAAGACGCACCACTGGTAAAGTGCTTATTGTTGGAGTGTTAAGTGCTTAATGTATTTACTGCACTTATGCTTTCAGAAGTGTTTTAACCATACACCAGCATTTAGCACTTGGAGCACATGGGAGATGCACGGCAGGTCTTCGAAGGGAAGTCATGTTTACTTGCACAGGTTGAGCATGTCACAGGTAGAACATGTTACAAGTGGTTCACCTAAAATCCAGTGAATGTGCCACAACAAAAAAGCAAAGGTCAGAGAAAAGTTAGAAAAATAAGCGACTTCTGCTTCGACTGTTGATCATCTGGTGATTTATTTATCCAGTTTATTTTGTGACCTTCCAGGAGGAAAATGACTTTGCTTTGATCTGAATCTGGGACTTCCCACATTTAGATGAGTATCACTTTCAGCTCCTACATCCCAAGGGAACGTTTAACGTGTGACAACATCAGTATGAAATGCCATTTGTCATAACAGGAAGTTGACTAAAGGAGTGAAATGACTCTCGGCATAAGTCTACATCAGTTTGTGCTTTAGTGTTGTTGTTGTTGTAGCCTGTTTTAGTGATGTGGACACATTCGCATTATCTCTTTAGAGTCACTTATTGAGCTAATGTGCATGATTTTGGACTGTGAAAGGAAGCTGGAGAACCTGTAGGGAACCCACGCAGGAGCAAGATGAACATCCAAACTCCACCCAGAAAGACCCAGTGCCCTGTGTTTGAACCCAACAGTGCTAAAGAAGTCTAAATATCCCACTTCCAGCTTTTAAACACACTGCAAAAGGGAATTTTGACCATTAATGACATTTAAGTTCCCTCATGATCTCATGTTACTTTTTAAAAACCAGAGCAAAACTCCTCTGTTTATTTCTCACAGTGGATTCTTGCCTTGGTTTAACTGCTCAGAGCAGCAGGAGTAAAACTAATGAGGACTTAACTCCCATACCCCCTATACAGTGTTTGCATCTGAACTAAAGCAAACGAGATCATGTGGAGGAACCATAAAAGAAGAAAATGAAGCTTGGGGTTTCATCATTAAAAAACGACTCTAAAGACCTTTTCCATCTGCTGTGCAGGCCTTCGCTTTGCCTGTTTATCACAGGAATGTTTGCGGTTTGTTATTTTGTTTCCTCGCCTTTTTCTTTTTTTTCCTTCATGTAGCCGGGAAACATTGGTTATAGAGGCTTTGTTCTGCAGCAGCAGCAGCAGCAGCACCCTTTGGGAGTCAAGCATCAGCGTGGGCGCTATAGGTCGTGTGATTTTTTTTTTTTTTTTTGTCTGTCCGGTCGTACAAGCAGATACATGTGTCGAGCTGTATCACACGGCGTAGCTGCTCCAGCTGCTAATTAACAGCAGATGCAAGGGAGCAAAGAGGCGGCTGCAGGGTTGGAGGGCTTCATGTTGGAGATGCTTGACTGTTCTTTTGTAATTTGTATGTGTTTGCCCGCTGCTGTGGGGCTCATGAAAATAGGTAAGTGAAGTCACTGTAGCTATTTAGCACAGCGGGGAGCATTAATGAGGCTGCAGTGCCCCGAGGATAAATGGAAAATGTAGAGGCCATCTTTATTTGTGAGTTATAAACACTGCCTCTTTGTGTGTGGGAGGATTTGTGTTGTTGTTTTTTTCCCCAACAGCTGGAGTAACACCCCGCAGAGGGAAATGACAGGCACTAACTAGTTTTAGTGCGTTCTGAAGGTCAAATGCATATCAGCAGCCGTTACTCATGCATCGTGAGGATGCAGCGCTTTGACCTGTGGCTTCAGATGACAGAGCTCAGCAATTTGCAGTGTCACCCACTTTTTTCCGACCTCAGAAATCACCACAGGTTTTAATATCCATATCTCTGTTTAATTTCGTAAGCCGTCTGCCACCTGCTGTTGTCTGTCCCCTTAAATCCACTGCGACATCTCTCCCTCTGCATTTCCAGAACAAGAAGAAAGCGGCATTTTCATACAGCTGGCAGCTTCAGCCAAGCAATTCAAACACTTTCCAAGTGTGCTGATAATTCCCATAGTGCACGGCTGCCAGCTCTGGTGCTGGACCAATAACAAGTTAGAAATGTTTGTAATTTTCCCCTGCTTTTTTATTCATACAGAATGTGCAGTAAAAACACTCCAGGCAGAGAGTAAACACTGGCAGCCAATAGCCACATCGGCCACGAGGACACTTTGGACTGTGATTATGGCTGTAATGGTGGAGAGGTCAACACTTTTCATCAAACCATTTACATTAACTAAGAACTCTACTATGTAAACATAGCGAATTTCAAGATGTCTTATATTATTCACACGGTGTATGTGCTGAAAGCTGCTTTTTTAACCACTTGGGGGCTTTATGACTCACATAGTTACCTTATTTATGCATCTGGTGAATGCGAAGCAGCATTAGCATTAATTTAGAGTCCACTTAAAGCTCTGTTTTTGGTCTCTCGCTCTACAGCTCTGTTTTGTTGGAAGCAGCAGCTAGGTTTAGTTTCAAAAACAGCTTGGAGATGTGTGTTTTGTCCCATTTTATATACCGAGCATAGTCATTTGTTCAATAGTTAATGCCAAATTTTTATAGTGCAGCTTTAAAGTTTCCAAACAAAGGCATTTATTATCAAAGCTAGCATCTGTCAGTACTATAGAAAAGGAAATACTATTAGAAATAATGGTACATTCACTGACAAAGAACTGGAAGGTCCATATTGAAGGTGATAAATAAAAAAGTCATTAGCATATACTTTATAAGAGTTGTAATGTAGATTGATATCATTCTTAGATACTGAAGTGTTGTATTATATTCCAGTGTTTAACCCCAGTCACTGACTTGACTGACATATTCCTCAGTGACATATTAAATAATGATATCAGTCTGTAAATCCCTGTGGGACAGCTTTTTCATGCTGCGTGGAGCAGTTTCAGTTTCTCCTCATCTGTCGAGGAGGGAGCGGTAGTTTGATGCTGCAACAGGCAATCTCTATCCAAACTCCCACCCCACCCCTAGAGACACTGGCTCTCCCTGTGTCTTTGTAGTTATATATAGAGTTTATCCTGCAAGGCTGTCAGATTGAATTTGTCTGCATGGTGCTCTCCTTGTTCACACTTCACACCCTCCAGACTCCAGCTTTCCAAACACACGCACCACGCGAGATGCTTGTCCTGCTGAGGTCAGCTGCTGTTTGTACCAATGTATGTGTGTGTGCATGTGTGTGTGATGTGCAGTGAAGTGGCCGTGGGGGGAAAATGTCAAGCTGCCGGGAAGTCTTTGGCATTTGAGCCTTTGTGAGCAAGTTTTCGCAGCTTGACAGTCTGAAAGCAGGTTTGTCCGCCAATTAGGGCAGAAACTGCAGACATGATTTGAATCATTTGCACTTTTTAGGAAGCTGTTTCTGTGTGGTGGATTCCTCAGGAGGAGGTCAAAGGTCAAGCTCAGCTGCAGAGCAGCACCCTTAAAGCTCCTACAGTCCCGCAAGAACTCTCCAACAGGTCCAGCCGGTGCTTCACACCAGGACTTCCCTCTGTAGGACACTCTCATGCTCACACTCCGCCTCTCTACGCTCGTCCCCTCCAGCGCTCTGGCCCTCTTTAGTACAGTGAGATGTTTGCCAGGTCTTTTCCACGCCTCAGCTCTTCTCCCAGCTGAGCAGCGTGGCAGCGAGCCACCAATTTGTAGATAAGAGTCCATTTCTCAATAGCACCATCGGATCAATAAGTCAGGCTCTGAATGCACTTAGGGATGACTGATGGTGGAGGCTATTAGGTAGCGTGTGCCATTACCTGTTGTGAGAATATACACCCCCGGTAATTGACATTCTGTAGCTCTTTAATAAGAGAAAACATGACAGGCATCCAACTGGAAAGAAATATATGGATTTACTATGCTACAATACACAAGTAACTGTTTGTACAGCTACGTATTTGGTTAAGCTTGTGGACACTCATGGGCTTTAATCTTATAAAGCATCTTTAGCGTTTTATTGGTTGTACTTCTGTCCAGCTCACGAATTCAAGTCCTTCTAGCTCAGTCTTCTGTCTCCACCACCTCCTGAGAGTAAAATCCAGTATGTCTTCACTGCTAAAAGGTCTTCCGTGTCAGAACGAAGCTGAAAATGATGCTACGGATGCTATAGAAACTGTAATTGGATCCGTTATTCTATTAATATTGATTACAGATACTTTAAGATTTCACTCAACATCAAGTAAGCAGATGCAATCATGAAAACACCAAATAAGAGGAGCAGGGTTTCTTCTCTGGTACAGACCCAAAGACTTGAGTGAAATGGTCCTTTTACTATCTGCCATTTGAGTTGCATGTGTGCGCTCTCTCCTCCGTGTCTTTATGGTTTAAAATATGGGAGAACACAATAGCCAAATCTAAATATGAAGTCCAAAATAGTTGCTTCCCAGGTTCGAGGCTGATGTTCATGTCCTCCCATGTGAGAGCAGCACATTAGCTTTATTCAATTATTCAATAACCTGTTCCATTACTCTCCCCGAGCCTGGTTTCCTTGTATTGATGGCTCATAGGGAGGAGGACTGGGATCGTCAGTCACACGCTGGGGAAGAAAGCTTTTGATCCGTTGAGACATGTTTAGTGCATGATGGAAATGATGCAAAGAGGAGAGGTAACGATTTTAAACAAGAATTGGAAGACAGGACATGGTGCCGACGCATGTATCCAGGAATAGTCGGTTTCAGAGTGTTCAAAAGAAGCAGCTCTTATTTTTTAATTTATTTATTTTGTGCGGTGACAGTTTTCTAACGGGGGCCGCCTACTGGTATTAGACACATGGGGAGTGATGGAGGCCTCCTGGGAAGCTGGAACTGAATGTGGTGTTTATCCCTCTCCATTCACTCCATTGTGCATTGTTCAAAAGCCTTATTGTTTCAGCATCTAACAAATACAGTATGTAGGCCAACAATGCACACGCACGCATTCACTGTCACTGAGTTCCTCCCTCTGGTTTTCTCCATTAGGTGTCGGGAAGTTTAGGTGTCAGATGTGCAGTTGTCTGATCTGATCTGACTTACTTTTACTTCCAGGTACCAGCAGGTGCCAGTGGTGCTGGTGGGTAACAAGGTGGACCTGGAGGACGAGAGGGAGGTGTCCCCCAGCGAGGGCCAGGCGCTGGCTGAGGACTGGGGCTGCCCCTTCATGGAGACGTCAGCCAAGAGCAAGACCATGGTGGATGAGCTTTTTGCAGAGATCGTGAGGCAGATGGACTTCTGCCCTCTGCCAGACCGGAGAGAGACCTGCTGCCCCGCCTGCAGCATACAGTAGCAGCCAACCAGTCGCTGGTTTGAGGGTGAGGGGGTGAGACAGACGGGAGGAGAGCAGAAATTAGGATTGAAATTAATTCATGTTAGATAGATTGAAGAGGGAGGGATTCAAAGCAAACATCCACTTTTGCTTTCACTATTTCTCTTTTCTGTATCGATGCGGTCAAGCCTCTGAATCGGTTAAGAAGCATTCTGGGAAATGTAGGAAATCATGTAGCAGAAGTAGACAATGCCAGTGAGAAAGGGAAATTTCCCAAGAGAGAAAGAGGAAAAAAAACAACAACACTTGACCTCCCACATACATCACCATCCTCCTGATTAAAAAGATCCAGTTTCAGGGGGGTTCCCAAACGCAGCACGGTGCCAAGACCATCTTAAAAGCCATTGATAAAGCAGATCATAGTGCTAAATGCTTTTGGGAAACCAGCCATGGGTCTATGCAGGGACGGCAGTGTGCTCAGCAGTTTTATTGGCTCGTTTTCTTCTGCTTGTTTTTTTTTTTTGCACTTTGGGGACTATTTGACAGCAGTGCAAGACCAGTCACTGGGTTTCTGAAGGGATGTCACCACTGTGAAGGAGTTGTACTGGACGTGAACTAAACAGCAGGCCCGCCTAACTACGAATGAATGAACATGATGAACGAATGTCTAAAAAAAAGGAAACCGCACCTTTGGGGAAATTCATTCAGAAAATCCCAAATGTTGACATACTGTGGATGATGTGTGCATGAAGTTGTACTGTTACACTGACATTGAGTACAATCAATTTCACCCAAAGAGACAGCATCAATCAATCAATCAACCAACCAGTCAGTCAGTCAATCAATCAGTCATTTAAATGTACAATGGACAACTGTCTTTACACCTTACAGATGATACAAATGCCTTGTTACATTGTATGAAGTGAACATCAGTGTCAGTGTGTAGTTCATTTATCTTAAATCACATCAGACATGTTAGTGGTTCAATGTCAGAAACACTTATTTTCAACAAAAATAAATCTTTATGCACAAACCTGTCGTGCTTTTTTATTACTGTACGCTCATTTGATGCCACACACTGAAGCTCATGGGAAAGAAACTCCTCATATTTTCTCTAAGTGGAGTATTTTAAGTGCCAGAATTAGGTCTCTCATTTACTCCAACCTCCACAGGTCATGAGGTTTGCTCTCATTGTGAAAATGACCTTTCAGCATCGCTCTTCGGCAGCGATCTGGCTCCATCACGGCCTGCGTCGAGGTGATTTATTATGTTTTGGTGCTGCGGCTGTGTTCCCTGCCCCGGTGTCCTGCTGCTCCTGTTTCTGCCATTAGTGCCAACACTTAACTGCTGATTCTGGTCCTGAAAAACCCAACGAGCATTTGTCAAATTCTGAGTGCCATTAGAGTCCATTACAGGATGAAACTGAGGATATGTGAGACTTCAGAGCCAAGATAATAACTTTGGATTAAGCAAGAGCAACAGTCTTTCAACACTTATGAACGAGAGTGAGGTAATTCAGAGATAAATTCTGGTTAGACGCCATAAATATCAAATGTTTAGTGCAAGTGTCTCCAGCAACATCATATAAGTATTGCACAGAGATGTATGGTGTTGTTAGGAGGTGCCTTGATGAAAAAATGTTATTTACACATAATTATTATTATTTCTCTCTATAGAATACATTATTACTGGACCATCTTTATATAAACCCAGTTGAAACCACTCCAACAGCGACACCTGCTGCCACAAACCAGAACTGCACTTCGTTTTGCCGGTCACACGGAACTGTGTAACCTCTTACAGTTCCCGTCCGGACCTAAATACGCGCTGCACACAAAGCAGGCATGGCGTCCTTCAGCCACTGGAAATATTAATAGACGTTGATCAATTTGTGCTTCTGTCTATGTTTTTGGTTGGTGTTGTTGCGTGATTGTAGAAGTATTCGTCCCCATGGCGACCAGGACCGTGTGTCAACTTCTGCAGCGGCGTAAGTAACCGTAACTCCACGTAAAGGTTAGCATTAGCCTGTGAGCTAGCGACGCTGTAAAGACAGCTTGTACACTCATAGGACACCTGGATTTGTGCAAATGCCTTGTCTTGGCATCTTTAACAGCGCATATACTGACTTTAAAGAGGAGAAACAGTACGTTTGTAGTTAGTGAACGTGATCGTTTCAGTACCAGAGCTTTGCTAAGTGCTGTTACTGATTACACCTGTGCTGAGCTCCTGCTCTTGTTAAGGTGTCTGACTGAATAACATCTTGTCATTGAAAAAAAAAAATCATGTTTTGATCATCACTAAATTAGCACTCTTTCGTCAGCCACACTTCATTCATCTTTCAGTGTTAAACTGGTGAGTAACTGTGTATGAGAAGTATCTACAGATCTGTCTATAGATTTAATCATTGCTTGTACATGTGTCATTAAAGGACATATGTTGACATGTAGGAGTTAAAAGCACTTACAAATCCTTATTGTAGTCCTTAATGTAAGTGTATTAGAAGAACCACACTACTATAATAACACTATACTACAATAATGATAGTATATAATATAAAATCATATGTAATATTAGATAATAATATGTTAAATACTACTGTCTGTAATTCATCCATGGTCTGGGAGATGGACATCTGTGACTTGAACACATGAAGTAAATTTTAAACATTAGTTTGTTTCATTTGATAACTTTGGCTCCTCTTTTCCAAAGGTTATGCGTCTGCTGCAGCAGCTGTGCGTCCGTCACCTGCCGAGGTCCGCAGCCAGCGTAACGCCGTCTTCTCCAGAGAGCAGGCGAGGCAGAGAGCCCTGTACCCTCGCATCGAGAAGATAGAGGTGTCCCTGCAGGGCCCGGGCTTAGACGGCACGATGCTCGTCATGAACAAAGGGATGTCCACGCCATTGAGCTGTGCCAGACGTGAGTGAGGGATTGAGCAGTCCCTGAATCTTTCACCTTCGCTGTACCCATTTGTAAGATGATGCTTTCTTAATTTAGCACTTAAATCAACTCCCACGTGTTTCCCCAGACCTGACGGAGCATCATGTGACCAGCTCGGCTCTGGCCCTGGTAGATGGAGAGCTCTGGCCTCTTCACCAGCCCCTTACCCACTCGTGCTCACTTACTCTGCTCACATTTAAAGACAGTGACCCAACGCTGGTCAATCAGGTAATTTAAACTGTGAACTCTGGGTGTGTTTACTTCTTTACTATAAATTAGGACATATTTTCGAGGTTACGTCTTGTTCTGAATCATCTTGTTATTCATCTGATTCGTCCTGTGTTGTAGAAATCAGTGTGTGGACATCATGAATGTCTTATTTTTGGTCACAATGTCCGTGTCCTATTGTGTGTCTGTGTCCCAGGCCTACTGGCGTTCCTGTGCTGCCTTGCTGGGTCAGGTGTTAGAGACTGCCTTCAAGGATGACTACACCGTGGAGCTGCTCAGCACACCAGAGGTGCCAGGTAGAGGAGCTCCTCTTCATGTCTGACCAGACATCACAACCAGCAGAATAAGTTTAGTTTAGTTTAGTTAAGATCCCCATTAGCTTTTGCAAAGCAGTAAGTCAGCTGGAGTCTTCTGCTACACTGCCAGGACAGTCTTTAGACAGAATGAAAGACTCATAGGTGATGTGTCCGGTCTTGGTTTGTTCTCAGACTAAATGCAATATAATTAAGAACAGATAGGATTTGTATTAATCGGTAAATGGACATGGATTGATCATTTTCATTCAAAATAAATCCTGTCAGGTATATTTATGAAGATTTATGAGATTATAGTTTTCAGTTTCTGCCTCTCCATCTGTTTCCCCACAGTCACCTCAGGAGCCTTCTGCTGTGATGTGGCTCTCGACCCTCAGCTGGATTCATGGGCTCCCTCTGATGTGAGTGCAAGCTTGTTCCTCCTTGTTCTGTACTGAGCTGTAAGACATGGAGGATGTTTTAAGTTGAGTTTGTAAATTAACATGACATGTTTCTCTCCCCAGGATTCATTGCGCTCTCTGACCCAAGGGGCTCAGCAGCTGATCCATCAGAACCTGGTCTGGGAGCCTCTGGAGGTGTTGCCCTCTGTGGCGTTGGAGGTCTTCTCACACAGCAGGTAAACGGACTCCTGATGTTGCTCTGTTCGTCCTATATCTCACTTTTCATCCTTTCTGCTCGCTCCAAACCTCAGAGCGACTGCCTTTGTTCCTTTTTGCATTCCTCTGTGTCTCCCCAGGTACAAAAAGGAAGAGGTGGAGCAGAAGGCAGCACAAAGTCCTAAAGGCACAGTGATGCTCTACAGGTGACTTAACTTGCCGTCATTTAGCTCTCTACATGTTTTGTGTATATGTATTTCATCTCCTACATCCTCATAATGCTTCTGTAGATGTGGAGACCATGTGTTGCTGAGTGGGGGCCCTCTGGTGGCCAGGACAGGCCTGTGCTCCCAGTATGAGGTGACAGCCCTCCACAGCCTGGGCCAGGGACCCTGGGGCCTGCAGCGTCGAGCACAGGGCCTCTCCCTGCCTCTGCAGCTACAGGTATGGACGTGTGTGTGTGGAAAATGATGATGTATCAAAGTTTAAATCCACCGAGGAGCTCTCAGAAGGTTGAACCAAGGAGACGTCTGTCTGGAGTTTTTGTGTATTTATATACCAGAAGGGTTGTTAGTTATACTTTCAAATTGTGACTAATGCTGCCTTATCTGCCTAAATCTGTTTTCAGTCTAACCTACTTAAAAATAATTTAATATGGATGTTGGAGTTTTATTGGATCAGGGACCTAGTTTAGTCCTTGGATGGTCTGAATCTTAAGGGAAAACTGATTACACCTCGATCTCAGCAACAAGAAAAAAAAAGTCAGTTTATTTTCCAAACAAAAAAGGATTCTCGATCAGTCTGCACTGTTTTCCCCAGAGACCCTTGTTTTTATCTATTAATGTTTGTCCTTTTTAATTGTGCTGAAGTGTGTATCTGCAAAATACTGTACCGGTGCCTGCATGTGCCTGCAAGTCACGTTTTGTCTTTCCTCTCTGCAGGCTCACCACACAGTCTGGAGGAAGCTGAGGCAACGGGCAGAGAAACTGGTAAGAACAACAAATACCTCAGTATCTCATTCAACAGCAGTGACATCAAAGCTGAAGCTCTGAGGCCAGCTCACAGAAGGAGGCCTGTTAGTGTTTTGGGGCATCGGTCTGGTCTAGACGCTGGAGACTCGTCCAAATCACTGCCTGTTCCACGTGCTGCCAACCTGCTCCCCGGCCGCAGCCACCACTTCTGATTTTACAGTATCCAGAGGTTAAAATTTAACATGGCTATTTTTATTGCCGTGCGTTTATATGCTGGCACAATCCAGTGAGAGGAGAAGCAGCGCGCGCCGTAGTGTTCAGGAAAAAACTGGTTCCATCGCCACTGTCACGAAGGACGAAGTGCCGTTTTCTGAACTCGACATCAAAGACATAGACGCAAACTGGAGATCCAAGGGAGGAGTATTTTTAAATCTCTCCAGGTTCAAGGCGTCTCATTCTAGCTGTTGTACGTCGTGACACTCGGATTGATGCGAAGCTGAATGTGTTCTGTCTGAGCATAACTGAGTTTGACTCGATCTCTAAAGGAGAAGCATAAATTCTTCAAATTCAAACTAGGCCTCGAGTTAATTTTGGATGGAGCCATCTAGGCGAAATATATTTTGCTGCAGCCTTTCTGGCGTTCTCTGTGCATCCCTGATTGCGTAATGAAAAAAAGAGATGTACTCATTAATAGACACACTTGCTTTGGCAGCCGATGACATACTGTGTTCTGTGGCCTACATTTTATTTTCAGAGATTTGGTTATCTGGGGAATTGAAACAGCACTTTATTTAAAACAGAAATGTGAACGTCAGAGTTGGACCAACATGAAAAGTGTAGAATATTTGGATGGTGTCGTTCTGGGGGTTTTACAAGCGCAGGATTAGCATGCAGAGCTGCTGCAGAGGTGGCTGGACATCACTTTTATGGTATGAGCGAGGACACTGTTCCATATTATCACCGAAGTATGACGTGAACAGAGGACAAGCGTCTCGTCCTCTTTGTCCCGTGTGTTTACAGAGCGCCACTGTGAATCAGTAGATGTAGAACTTGTGTGAAGGTCATTTATACAGCAGTGTTTTTTAGTACATGGAGGCAAACCAAGCCAAACACACACGCACACGCGCTGTCCCTCAGCAGCGCACACTGGCAGGGACAGATCATTAAAGCCCACATGAATGTTTTCTCTCTTTCTGTAAAACCACAAGACACTGGCTTGTTTTCTCGTGTGCGCTCTCTCTCTTTCATGTGGCAAAACAAGACGTCAAGCTACAGTCTCAAACAGCTGTGAAGGCCTGGCTGAAACACAGACTCACATCTACAGTGCTCATTACAACATCCATACACGTCACAGTGTGACCTCGCTGTATTACAGCTCGAGTGAAAATATGTCGAGATCCACTGTTGAGCTCCTCTGGACTCTGTTAGGGACTTGGACAGGCTCCATTTTTGTCCAGTGCACCGTGAGTAATGCGTTGATGCCAGGTATTCACACACTGCACAGAAGAATAAGTACAGCCACACTATGTGGTGTGTGAGTAGAGCAGTGTTAGCAACTTTTCTTTTTCAACTGCACAATTAAAGTTAGTTCATTGATATATAAGTCTATTTAACGGTCATTGTGTTTACATCTCTTTGGTCAAGTGTGATAACAAACCCCGAGAGTGAGTCTGCCTTATGTCAGAATACCCAGTGGAGAGCCGGGTTTATACAGGATCACTCTGCTCCTAGTTTCCATAGCTTTCATGATTCAGCTAAAATAATTACCATATCTCGACAACAAAGTCCAACTGGGACGGAAACAGCACCAGTCAGCCGATCAGACGGCTGCTGAACAAACCCACAGTTCAGTCAGATTATCCAAACCACTTAATTTGGGAATGTGAAATTCAGCACTTCTAAAACGTCACTAATCTGTCAATGTACCACAAACACTGTGCAGAAGTTACTGTCCACTCGGTCAAAGCTGAACCATGTGGTCAGTGTGTGATCTGTCCTAATTGATCAGTTAAGAAATCAACACAGATTATTTGCATGAATGAGGTCACATCATGTAGAAACCCTGAAGCTTTAAGTTGAATTAGTGTATTAACATTGGATTATATATAATGTGTGTTTGGATCCAGCAGTTCCTCCTCAACAGCAGCTTTTTATGAGACACTTTATTTGGCTTTTAGCTGGGCTCTCTGTTTTTAAAGCTGCATTGTTGTTGTTGTTGTTGTTGTTGAAGTGCGTTAAATTGTGAAGCTCAGAGGTTTGTGTTGTTTGGTGCAGCGCCGCTTTGAGCCACCGTACAGAAGCAGGTTTCTGAGAGCAGCGAGGCGTGGGCGAGCATGTTTTTGAGCCGGCTGCAGGCGGTAGGGAAGCATGTCCCCTGTCTGCCTCCAGCTGGCGCTCGCACACGGCCGCCCACACTGCAAACAGATTCTCCCAATTCTTCCCTGTGGGGCGCATCGTGCCCCCACACCCTCCAACATCTCTGTGTCCGTTTACAGATCGGTGAAACAGACATGGCTTCAAAGCAAAGACAGAACAGGTTTGTTTAAGAGAGGACATGATAATCAATAAAGTAACTATTGATGTTTTTGTTTTTTTTTTTCATAGGTGGAGGTGCCAAGATCCGAAGATGTGATTCCACCTCCCCCTCCCTCCACATCCAACCAGCCAGTTACCACCTCTGTGTAACCCTCCATGCACACATACACACTTTGACACCTGTCTGATCTGTATCTGTATTATTTGTTTCAATAAATGTGTAAAAAGAAAGAAAGAATCACTTCCTGTTTTTCTTTTTTCAAAAATCAACCTACAGTAACGGTAGTCCTGACCTTTGACCCTGTTGTCGTAAAAAAACCCAGGCATCTTTCCTGTGTCGTGTGCGTTGAAGGAAAGATTTTAACACTCCCAGGGGGGCTGCCCAGGTTTATAACTGTTGAGCTGATAGTGGGCGTGAAGCGAGAAAATGGAAATGTGGATGTGTGTTTGTCTGTGTCAGCAGTTTACTCCACACAAAAAGCAATCCCTGCGCAGCCTGTGTGTGTGTGTGTGTGTGTGTGTTGGCTGAAGGTCAGGCAGTCCCGCAGCTGTTTGGTCCATCACTCGTCAAACAGGTGGCTCTCAATCCTCAGAGTGTGTTCGGAGGCAAGTGTGAGAAAGTGTGAGCAAGCCCGAGGATCCGAGCTTTCCTTTTTTACACTTTTCTCCCAGGATTCCCGGCGCTTTGACACGTCGCAGACGACACGCTGTGGTTTCTGCCACAGACCGCTCGTCCCCGCTGCTGTACATCTTTACTGTGTCGACATGCTGTAAAATGATTAAGTAATGAGATGCTCTATATAAAAAGCTCAAGTTTATAATAGTTCAATAGTTAATGTGCTCTGACTAATTAAACAACATAGAGATGAGTCTTTGCACTTTTCCCGTGTCCTCACACTTTATATAAATGATGCGATGAAAATAGTTGTTTTGAGGCTCAGCTACATGATAAAAAAAAGAACAGTGAGTGTTTGTGCGGAGCTGTTGATGTTTAGATCACAGACTGTGCTGCTGTCGGAGGTTTGAGGTGACCTCCTCAGTCTGAAGGTCTGGAGATAGCAGGTGCTTTCAGACGATCCATATCACACTTAAAAGAGGATAAACAACAAGGACGAAGGTTTGGCTCCAGACGTATCTATAAAACACTGAGACATTAATTCAGCAAATGTCTGTGCTTATTCCTCCTCACTTTGGTGGCTGGGTGGTGGAGGAGAGAGTGAGAGAAAGTTTGTGGAAAAGGTGGAGTTGTTCTTCTAACTGTTAATAAATCATCGTCCTTAATTGACTCGAAGCTTTAAGGCGACTTGTTTGTAAGTGGTCCCGATAGTCTCGAGATGTAGGTCACCATTTGTGTCAGTGTACAGGTGGCTGCAGACAGCTGCTAATGTTTAATGACCAATGACAAAGAAAACTGAGCAGCTCCCACAGACTTTAACTCCTCTCCCCTCCCCCATGTGTGTGTTTGTGTGTTGCAGATCAGCGTTTGATATCCGAGCCTTGGCCCCTCTGTGACTTTGGACGGACACAAGAAGTGAGAGACAGGTACACACGTTGAACACAGATGTTTGTTTTGAAGCTCACATCAGCAGCGACATCATGCTGGAGAACTTTTCTGCTGGTTTTCTAATGGCCCCCCAGCAGACGAGTGGAGATTAAACAAACAAACCCTCAGGGCAGGAAAGTTAGCCTCTGTGCAGCTGTTGCTCCCACTCAAGCATCCTAGCAGTAGCACCACCACCCCCCCACCCCCTGACACACACAATATGCGAGACACACCCAAGCGCATATGCCTCGGCCTTACACCCCCAGCACCAATTGAGATGTTTGAGTCGCTGCCCTGAATTTCTGGCCGTGTAGCACTGAGAGAGGTGTTTAGGAATGACTGCTACGCCTGCAACGCCGCAGCTCAAACATGATTAAATTTGAATAGCTACTAAAACACTGTGGAATAATGCATTTGTAGAAATGAATTTATAATGTCTCTCTGTTCTCAATTTATGCAGCAGAGCTGGCGCCGTACAAGACAGGGAGCGTGTTCAGCCCCAGAGGTCCCCTTTATTTCATACAGTAAACGTGTGTGACAGAGGTCGAGGTACAGTGTTAATGCTCTCAGAGCCCTGCAGTGCCTTCACATAACTCCTGCCGTGATTTGGTGCTCTATAAATAAAAGTCGACTTGATTTAATCAATAAGTATTGACCGGGGAGTCATTGATCTGCAGGGCTTGGGTTAATGAAACAGTTGTTGGTGTGTTTTCTCTCATCATCAGGCAGGAACAGTGCAGCGATTAGTTTGATATTTGTTACTGAATCAGTGCTGAGTTTCTCACTGAGATGCGTTTCTCACAGATTATGACCATATTCAATTGAGCAGGAGGTCAAAAAGCCCAAGTCCTTCCTCTGCAGCAACATTTCAAAGATGACTCTGTAGATGTTGGAGCCATTAACAGAAAAAACCCATAAGCCAGATTGTGTATCTCACAGCCGAGCCGAGCATCCCCACCCAGAGAGGATGGATCTGCACCTCGAGAGATAAAGGCCCAAACTCTTCCAAAATACTTCTCTTGAGTTATTATCTGCTAATGGCGGCACAATTGTGATAATTGATCAGTGAATAAGTTGTAACAAATGTCAGAGGAGCCTCTCCCTCCCACGACACCAGAGCAAATCCATTTCTCTCAAAGTAATTATCATTAGCCTCCTACATTTTCTGTTATCCACACAAAGATCAGCCGCTGAATCTATATTCTCTTTTTGGCCTTGAGTGCAAGTGTGTGTGTGTGTGTGTGTGTGTGTGTGTGTCAGGCTTCCCTTCATCTCATAAGCCTTTAATTCTTTCAGAGTCGGAGCACAGCATCTTGATCCAAGGCTAAACACGGGTTTTGTCATCCTTTTGCTCTTTTGAGTCGGAGTACAGTTGCTGTGATTACACTGTATCCTGTAACATCCTCTGGATTTATTTATATTCATGTGCAAAGTGATGATTTAATGAGGGCACGATGTTGTTTTGGGATAATTCAGCTTCACACTGAGATGTAGAGGCTCATTTGAAGCGGTGGATGTAACTTTTTGAACTTGTTTGCACAGTCACTACCTCTCCTCTCCAGCACAGCTGTCTCTGTGTGTTTCCTTCACATCTCAGCAGCACAGTAAATGAAGAGCACATTACCAGAGGGGGGTGGTCATGTGACTGTAGGTTTGCAGAAGTTGCTTCCATAAGTCACCTGTAAAGTGTGGATGAATTATTAGTAATTGTTGTTTTAATGGAGCCATTAGGCTCAGCTGCAGGCTGTCAAGGTGTTTGACTGTGTTAACTGTGGCTCATGCTGTTGTTGTTGTTGTTGTTGTTGTCAAGCAGTTGTGAAATGATCAGAATCAGGTCAGGAGGAGTCACTTTGGAGGAAAATCTGGATTTAAAGGTCCAGATGTCGCTTCAAAACGATGTTTGGATTAATCTATGCGCTTCAATAAAACTAGGGGGGGGGGGGGGCGATTGACTAAAGCCCGGGCGGGGTCAGACCGGGTCCGGCTCCAGCTGAGAGCTGATGGCTGCCACACCTTGCTGCCATACCCAGTTGACTCCCGTTATGTGGCCATTTGGCAGTGCAGTGCGCGTCTTGGACACGGCGCTGCGCTCTCGGCGCTCCGCCGCTCTGCTCGTCTGTAAGCACACTCCGCCCCCCTCCCCTCCCTCTCTCCACCTCCATCTCCAACCTGAGCCAGAGCCGACACAGCACAACTAACAGCAGAGAGGACGTTCATCCGCGCCTTTGGTGGGGCAGTTAACCGAGGCACCGCCGCTCGCAGCCGCTCTCCTCCTCCTCCGCCTCCGGATACCGGCGTCTCCTGCTCCTGATTATCCGTCCCCGGCCGCGCGTCCAGCTCGTCAGCCGCGCCGTGCCAGCTGCTCCCGTGCCGCTCCGCTCCGCGCCGGGGCAGTCCGGTCGCATTTGCCCCAGAAGAGCAGTTCTTTCCCCGGAAGCTGGATGAATTATCGGAGAGTTGTGAACAAGTGCAAGAAGAAAGCTGAGAGTGTGGATCTGCCTCCTCGCTCCGTCCAGGGAAGAGTAGACTCAGCCAGAGTTGTGGACGACAATGGAGGGGACGTCCCTGTGTCTTCCTATTGTTGTTTTACTGATGCAATGTAAGTGGCAAATGGAAACGGTTCACAGAGAGGAACCAACAGTTGCTCTGTGTGTCTCTGTCCTGCACATTACACAACTCTGCAAACTGCTGATTCAGCTTGAATATGTTTAGCTGATGTTTTTAATCTTTGCTCATGGTGATGATGATGAGTCCTCTCAGAGAAGACCTGATTGGATTATTTCTGAAAATTACAACTCATTACAGATACTGACTCTCCATTTGGTGCTGTTGTTGTGTTCCTCTGTGGTTTCGTGACTGCTCCTCTGCGAGCGAGGCTGGGTTCCTACAAGTTGGCCCCTAAAGTTGTTGTTGGACGGGTGCCACCTCAGGCTGTAGGTGGCACAGAGTGGGACCTGGTTCTGGCAGGAGAGATAGTGGATCTTTTGCATGAGGTCAGTGGTTGGAGCACCACCAGAAACTTCAAGCTGTTTCTCTCTGATGTGATGAAGTGTTTTCATAGGAGGAGACTGAGCAGAAATCCATGTTTAGACTTTTGCTGGTTTTCCTGCATGAATCCTGAGCGACGTGCAGGGAACGAGAGAGAGCGGTGTAAATGGTGTCAGGACACCAGGGGAGCAGGAGCAGTGTGGGATGGATGTGATGAGACAGTGAGAGTGAGTGACGCACATTTTACTCTGTGTTGTCCATGTTGTGCCACCTGTCAGGCCACCAGGTCACGAGGTCACGAGTTCACTGAGGTATATATATGTGTGTGTGTGTGTGTGTGTGTGTGTGACAGAAATCACTCATGTGTTTCACTGATGGATCAACTGTTGAGCAGAGCAGCATCAGATGTCCTGCACTGCAGCGTGTGGACGTTATTGTTTGAAGACATGTCCAGGAGGAGAAGCTTTGAGTGGCAAGAGATCTAACATCCCCCATCTCAACCTCACACACACACGCACACACACACACACATACACACACACCACACACACCGTGCCTGACTGAGACAGCTGTTGCTCACAGGGTTACAGTGATACAGAGAGGCTTTGTTCAACTAGAGAACACACACACACACACACACACACACTCACTCACTCTGTCCTCCTCCCTGGTTGTCGCTGTACCCCCACAGCCTTGAAACGTGCGTGCACCGCCCAACATCAAGTTATCTATATCACACAGGCAGACAGGATGTTTCCTCTGGGTCCATCTCCCATCCCCTTTCATTGGGTCCCTGTTAATTTGAATAAGTGCCTTAATTATTACTGCACCGTGCTTTTGACCTCGGCACAGTCCTGGCAACACCCAGCTCAGTCTCTGTAACACTCTGTACGGACCACGTAATGAGAGTAACGCTGCGTGCCAAGGAGTGAGCGTGCCATCTTTCTATTTTTGCTCAGGCGAGGGGGGTGGCTGCCCCTGTGTAAGCTGTCGCAGGGTTTGGTTGATGTTTATGTCACTCACGACATGTGTGTGTGTCTGTTTTGACGCCTTAGGCTTCACATTTCTTTCTGTCAGAGGCACAACAAGCCTCCAGCAGCAGTTTTAATTACCGTGGTGGCCATATTTGATGCCATATTGGAGGATCACCTGAGACTTGTTTCTGAGAAGCACATGAAGAACTTCACCGAGTTCATTTAAGCAATTTTCTCAGACTTAATTCAGCAGATGTGATTGATCAGGTCATGGGTTTTGCTTCTCACATGGCTAAAGATGCCAAAGAGTGCAGTGAGAGCGTTCGCCCCACTCACACCTGAATCTTAGGAAAGTGCCAACGCTGGCCCATCTCTGGCCTGGGGGCTCAGTCCGAACCATTGGCAGCCAAATGGGAAGCAGCTCATGATCAGCCTCACAGCCAGCGCTGGCTGATAATCAGCCCGAGTCAGCTTAGCTGCAGGGAAACAGCTCTGTTTCAGCAGATCCAACACTTTTCCTTAAACACCCTACATTTACCCATAATGCACTTGTCTGCGTAGACCTGTAAGACATTGACATGTGTATTTCCTGAGCCACAAGTGAGCGGCAGTGTTGAAGTGACATCCAGCAGACATTTGTCTCCGTCCAGTTCTTGGACAGCAGGCCTTTTATTTTGAAAGCTTAACACCGTGTGAACATTACCCACCATGCAGTTGTGAAATGATCTGAACAGGCCATGTGTTCATTGTCTGCCTCGACGCCTCTGTAGTTAATTGAGGCCATCGGAGTTGACAGAGTTCGCAGTAGTGGAGCACGACACGGGGGGCAGCGGGACGTCACACATGGGGATGCTTTGCTCATCTTTTGGTGTGTGTGTGTGTGTGTTTCTGTGTGTGTGTGTCAGTCAGTGCAGTGTTTTAAGTGCAGGCATGTTGTCAGCCCTGCTACATTTCCAGTTCCTCAAAGAGACACCCTTCAAAGCAGCGGCGGCGGCGGTGGCGGGACGGGTCTCACACTATGTGACAAGAGCCTCTTCCATTCACAGTCCCGCTGTCTGAGAGGATCTCCCTCGGCCTCAGTCCCACTCTCTCTTTTATTCATGCTTCTGCGGGTCTCTCGTCCGCCCTCCACCAACCTCCACCCCTCCTCCCCCTCCCCACCCCACTCTCCTCCACTCCACTTTCATTTGTATTCTATTCTTAGGGCCGCTCATCTCTCCTTTGTCGTTTATTCCCGTCTCTTTTTAATCTCATTGTATCTCCCTCCCTCGTCTTGTTCATCCTTTGGTGAGACAATGCTCCTCAGAGGGTGTCGAGGTACACAAGCCGAGGCAGCGACGATAATCCTGTTACAGCGCCGCAACTCGACACATGGCAGAGCGATGGGGAAGAGCGGGCGTCTGGAGGGAGAGTGTGCAGTTTTAATTCACTTAGCTGAAAAGTTTGACCGGGCGGAGCTGGTGTGAATTGAGCCAACTTTGAGCAAAGCTTTTTAAAAAAAAAAAAAAAAACTTGAGCATGCATTATGCTGCATTTGGCAGATGACATTATTATTGTAGAGGCTTTTGTTTATTTAAAAGCCACATTAAAAATAGCTGCCATCGAAGGAAACAAGAGCAAGAGAGGCCGCATACACTCTGGTTCGTATAGCTGTCCAACATGGCCACCTTCCTCTTCTTTTTCATGCTTCCTGTCCTTTGTCTCAGATTTGCCCCTCATTCCTTCATAATACCCCACCCCTCCCTGCACCGGAAAATCTTCTATAACTGGTCGTAATGCAGAAACAATGGGGCAACACAGGATGTTACAGACAAACAGGAAAATGAGGAACTGACTAATTCCAGCATACGTGTTGTTAGGGCTGGAGTTGTTAGATTTCAGTGTGTGTCGGTCTGTGTGTGTGTGTGAGTCAGTGTGTGTGCGTGCAGGCCCAAGTTAATGGATTCAGTTTTCAAGAATATGTGAAGGTGACGCCTTCATTACATCAAATTAGAAGTTTGCAGGAAGTTTTCCGTTGCTCTTAAAGCTCAGAGCAGGAATCCCTGAGGCCCATCCAACATTTATCATGCCATTTCACAAATGTTCCCCTTTTTCTTAATTTGCAGACTTTAGGGAGACGTGGTGCTTTTATCCTGAGTTCAGAGTTCACACTACTTTATTTGTCAAGGCCGCTCCAGATGTTAATTAGAGAGTGTTACACTTCTGGCCATGTGCATGTTTCCCACCCGACTGTCCCCCAGTTCACCTTCATCCACAGTTCACCTGCATTTAACAACAGGACAACCAGACAATAATCCCAGCCTCTAAACCAATCAGGACACAGGAAATGTTGCTCCTGTTTCCTCTTCCTGTTTAGATGCCCGTATCAGTGACACACAGGCAGTTTTGGGGGAGAGAGGTGGGGTGGGGGTCAGTGTGCCGTCGGCCGTCGGCCAGCCTTGTCTAATGCCCCTCATACATCAGGTTAATCTGGACAAGCTGCTGGTGAGATGCTAGGCAACCTCTTCCTAACCTGTGCTTTAATAAACATACGGCGGGCTGCTCCTTAACCCCGCAGGATTAAAGCCGAGGAGGGAGTAATCCTGCCCTCACCTCAGATCTCCTGGAGAAAGCCTCAGTCCGCCTCAGACGGCGCAACCCAGCAGCCCAAAGACGGCCATTAAGCATTCTCCTCTTGCATCCAGCGGGCAACGTGGAGCACTTCACCCAATTCACCTTGCCCCCTTAATGGATGACGAGCGATATTACGTTCTGAACTGCTCTCAACCCACCTTTTTTTTCTAATCTCTCTCTCTCTCTCTCTCTCTCTCCCCCTTCTTCTTCTCCCCCACCACCAGGTTCCCCCTCTGTTCCCGTGACCGTGTCGAGCACCAGACACAAGGTGGAGGTGCACGAGTTCTCAGGTGAGGCAGGAAAACAAAAAGCAGCTCATCTGTCTTCTTCTCTTTTAGACACAATCAACCCTATAAATAGACCCAAGCTGTTGAAAGAAACAACCCAAGTTTCTTGCTGTTTGTGCTATAAATATCTCTCTGTTCACTTTTTCCCACTTCAGACGCGGTGCTGTCCTGCATGTTCCGCACAGAGAACGACCAGAACCCGCGCATCGAGTGGAAGAAGAAGGGCAAAGATGTTTCCTTCATGTACTATGATGGACACTTTAGAGGTGAGAAAGCAGCCAGTCCCTCTTTATCCCTGCAGTGACAAACAGGGCATTTGTTTTAATCAGCTTGTGGTGCCAGCTGGAGAGGGGTTTGAGAAAACACCACTCTGATAGGTTGGGGCAGGAGCTGCGAATCTACCATGTGAGATGTTTTAGCTCAGTTTTGTCAACGTATAAAATATCACCTTGTCTTTTATCCTTGATCTTTCACTTTTTGTAGTTTAGGGTGTGGATTTAAGGGGGGGGATAAATAAAGAATAAAACAGTCTCTTGTATAGATGGAGTAGTTACCCTGACAGTTTTCCCCAAACAAGTCAAGGCTTTGAAAAATGCCTCCAACCCATCATCTCCGCTCCACTTCACATGTGAAGTTAGCTCCAAAGGTGACGCAAATAAAGAGTCAGTGCTCTGACAATGGGAGACAGGAGCTGCTGGAAACAACTAAACTCATGTAAAGTCACATCCCTGAAACTTTCTGTGGGCCACGTTCCCCAGTCAGGGCGCTCCGGGGCAACACATGATAAATTAGCCCCACATCCTGCAGGTTAAAGGTTCAGAACCAGGTCAGAAGCTTTTCCAAATAGCTCTCCATGTCGATCATTCTGCACTTCCTGCAGCTGCTTCACAGTAAAAGGCAGCTGCTTGTGTTTACTGGGAGATTCACCTTTAAGTTTACATTGCATTAAAGAGTCTTCTCTTTGAAAAACCCTCAAAATACATGTTTTTGTATGAATCATTTATTCTCATTTGGTGAAGTTAATGTAAATCATGTACACATGCAGTATCAGAATGCATGGAGCTATAGACAGATGTATCTCAATATTGTATGATGAAACATGCCTTGTGATACCAGTCTTAAGTGGCGGTAATGTAAATTATAGATGAAAACATGCCAACTGCACATCCGCTGCGCCAGCGTTCACAGCCAGAGAGGACACGTCCGCCTCTGCCTGACTCTTTCTTCTTTGCCTTCAGGTCCGTTTGAAGGTCGGGCGAAAATTGAAGGGGCCACTGTGACGCTGCACAAGGTGACTCAGGAGGATGCCGGGGAGTACCGCTGTGAGATCAGCGCTCCTCTGGACTCTGTCAGCCTGGGCGAGACCAATGTGACACTGAAAGTCCTGGGTAAGACTGACAAGCTGTGATTTTTATTAAACATTTAATGTTTTACTTTGGGTTTCTGTGATTCTGACTCTGTCTTTTCCTCCAGTGCCCCCCCACACCCCGGCCTGTGAAATCCCCAGTTCAGCAGTGACGGGCTCAGTGGTGCAGCTGCGCTGTAGAGACCAACAGAGCATCCCACCTGCTACATACACCTGGTTCAAAAACAACCTGCCAATGAACCAGCCCCGCCAGGCCAACGCCACCTTTTTAATCAACTCACACACAGGAGTACTGGTGAGAGAGAGCGCATGGTTGTGTATGTGTGTGTGTGTGTGTGTGTGTGTGAAGATAAGAACGAAGAGGAAGGATGGCGTGTGTGTGGGAGAATGCTTTACACTGTCTCCCTGCAGTAACGTGTTATTTAAGGAAGCAAACAGAGCTGCTTCCGTCAAGTCCTATGAAAAGTGCTTCTTCCTCTGGTTTGATAGTACGTAGCGTTTCTGAGAATCGCTCAAGGACACTTTAGCAGAATAAATGCTCTAACTCGGGCCATTTAAAAGCACGCTCTGTCTAAAAACAGGTATAAAAGTTTTCCTCCATCCTCCCTGTCTCTGTTTGCAGGAGTTTAAAGCTGTAGCCAAAGAGGACACAGGCCGGTACAGCTGCCTGGCATCGAACGGGGTGGGAGCACCAAAGATGTGCGAGGGCAAGCACATGACAATAGGTGTGTGTATGTGTGTATGTTTTTTTTTTTCCTCCACTCTTCTTCCGGCCTCTTCCCCCTCACCTTTCAGACCTGGACTAAATCAGAGATGCAGTGGAGAGGAAGAGATAAACTTACTTCACCCTG
This sequence comes from Caranx ignobilis, assembly GCA_021432705.1. Taxonomy (NCBI): domain Eukaryota; kingdom Metazoa; phylum Chordata; class Actinopteri; order Carangiformes; family Carangidae; genus Caranx; species Caranx ignobilis. The sequence continues at coordinate 21,007,985 of MU269989.1, forward strand.
CTTCTGAATTCTGAAAGTGCGACATTTAAGGACAAACTACATGGTTTTAAATGATGTCATTATGTTTAGCTTCATAATAAATTCTTTAATATGCTCTAGGTTAATGCAAGCACCCATTTTCTGCACTTAGTAAATTACAGGAAATGTTCCTGGAGCACAGGCGAAGGCATTAGGTCTTGTTGCATTAAATATGGCCGCTGCTATTGACGTTGATGTTTTCAGATTTTACGGTTACAGCTGTTTGGAATATTGATTAAATATTTACCACCCCTTATTGGAAATTGATGATAACTCTGTTGTTTCCCCCCTCCTCTCTCTCTCTCTCTTCCAGAGGACGTCAACATCACAGCAGTGGTAGCGGCGGTGGTGGTGGTCTGCCTGCTCGTGGTGATCTGCGGCTGTGGAGGGTACCTCCTGCACCGTAACGGCTTCTTCAGCCGTAGGTTCCACTTTGACACGGCTGTAGCAGGCCACTGTCTTTTCTTGCTTGAACAGTGCATCAGTTGATAGAGATATTGTTTTTTATTCTGTCTGAAATAAATTGACTTTTACTGTTCCTTCTTGCATGGCGCTCCTGACTCATCCATCAGCAGGACACAGAGGAAGGTAAGAGCTCTGTGATTGCATTAACATTGATGTGAACAAACAGTCTAATACCCTCCACAGTGAGGATAGAGCAGGGTGGGAGGGTGGCTTGTTGAGTGCGTGTCTGCGTGCTGACTCAGGACTGTATGGAGTGACAGCTGTGTCTAAATGTGTGTTTTTGAGCCACAGCAGCGCCTGTGTTTGTACTCATTCAGTGATAGGCACCAACAGATGTAGAAACCGTGGGGGAAAGGTTTTTGTTTTTTTTTCTCAATTGACTGTCACTATGGGGCAGATGTACCTCTGTTGAAATCATGTCAAATTGTACCGCAGACACACAGAAATCTAAAAAAGACGCTGACAATTAAAGGGAGGAGAAATAATCGGTGCCACATAATTATAGAATAATTACTGGCTGTTAATCAGCACAGAGGAAAATATTGGCACCAGATTGAATTGCAAGCAATTAAACTGATTGGGTGGGTAATTTGAAATGGATTATTTAGATATTGAAGAGATTGAGGAATGAGATGGTGGCGTCATCAGCGCGATGATGCTGTGCAGTGCATTTACACACTCACAGTCCGTGTCTTGCAAAACGCACCAGAGTGGGCGTCAGGACGTTTTGATGCTCGACTGGCTGTTGAGCCAGAAACCACAGAGACATAAATGCAGCGTCCCCATGTGACTGGTCTATCTCACTTGACTTTGTTATTTGATTACTGGCTTGTTACTGCGCATCCTTTGATGGAGAGTCAGCGTGGAGCTCTCCTTGAAGCTGATGCGAAAGCTCTTTGTCTAGGTTAGAGTCTGATGCTTATCCCACTGAGCTAACTGGAGCTGTCAGTGTCAACTTCCTATTTATAGAGCAGGCGTCTTCACAAAGACTCAAAGACAATGTGACATGATTTCTGATGCACCAATAGTAGGCACAAGTTAGCGGGGTGGGAATGCAGATCTAGGAGCAAAACAGTCTCGAGGAGTTAGAGAAACGTTACATCACACTGAGGGCTGACTGCTGAGTGTTTTATAGACATGTCTGAGGAACGCATGTGTCTTTTTTTCTAGTTTCTATAGTCACTAACGACACAGACAGGACACTCTCTTACTGAGCACGTTTGATTTTTTTCTGCAGATACGTTACTTAAAATGTCTATTCAATGTTTGTATAAGGTGTTTGTTTGCTTTAAAGGGACAGTCTGAGTGTTTTGACTTGTGCTTGTGTGATGTTATCATGCATTACCTGCAGTGGCATCAGCATTGATTAGGGTCCTCTGCAGGTACTGCACCGATGTTGCATGGTAACATCACACAACCACAAGTCAAAACACTCAAACTGTCCCTTTAACGCCACACACACACACAGACACACACATAGCTGCAGTAGAAACCCGGCACACAGGACTTAGACTCTTAGACTTTGTCTCTTATTTGGGTGTTGGATTGCTGCATGTGTTGGCTCACCACTTCACAGCGTTAAGCCCCTAATGTATGGAATATTAGACCATTCATGAAGGTGAGTGCACCATGTGATTGTACCTGTTTGCAGGTTCACTGAATATTTCAACCTGCGTCTGTAAACTTTCCAAGTCTTTGCATTCAAATCCACGTGTTGAAGTTTACAGAATCAAACAGTGACCTGTGACAAATCAGATGTGCAGAGTTCACAGGACTAGGATCACAGCGATGAAGCACACCTGCATGAATAATTTGATATTACATAACCAATAACCGCCCCCTTTTTCGGAAAAGCATGGTGTGCAGTGTGATGCCTTATTGACCCGTTTTAAAGCCGACACGCTGGCCCCCACAGGTCCTTTTGGATCTCCCAGTGTCATGGTGCAGCCCACATCAGCAGCCAAACCCTGCACAGAACAGAGGACACGTGAGTGTGATGTGGAGATGAGTGAATGGAAGATAATGCCACTCTTGTTCACAACTGAATCCCAAATTGCCAAACTGTGTGTTGTACATTGAAACACTATCTTGATGAAAACACTGAGGCTGCTGTCCTGTCCTGGGGACGTCCCACTCGTTGACTCCAGCGCTTGCAGTCACCTGTGTGAATATGCACAACAACTGACAAACAACCACAATACAGATCTTTTACTGACCATCTCTGTGTCTCTGCTTTGTCCTGCAGTCATGAGACAAAATTAATTAGCTTAGCATAAAGACTGGAAACAGGGGAAACAGCTAGCCTAGCCCTATGTGAAGACAGAGACTCAGCTTCTTTTTTTTTTTTGTCCAACAGGACAGTAGCCTCAGACACTGTCCTTTACATATTTAACAGCATTTTACAATTTGGGATTCACTTGTGTACAAGTGTCTTATTATTTTGGCCCCATACAGACCGGTTTAAAGGACATTTGTAGCTATGAATAGAGAAGAGGACTGTGAGGTTTACTAAACGTCCCTCTCTCCTGCCTCGTACTGTCCCCTCTTTCTACCCAGTGGGAGGTTTGCCATGTATGATGTGCATTATTGATGCAGGGCAAGATATGACTCAGGATACAGCTGTCTGCCTCGACTTTCTTCTCCTCTTTGTGACTGTGTCAAACTGTCTGATGCACTTACAATGTCTTTGTCTTTCAGGTCCAATGTCAACTATATCCCCCCACCCCAGGAAGTAAGTGCTTTTTTTTTTTCCTTCTACTTTGTTCTACACCTCTCTCTCATGTCGGGTACTGAGAGCTAAACGCTGACTTAAGCACAAGGAAAATCACTCTTATGAATGTTGCCGTGCTTTTGATTGAAGTCACCTGAAGGCAGAAACAAGAGTTTAAGTCTAATGGTTTTTTCTCTGTGTGTGTGTGTGTGTGTGTGTGTGTGTGTCCCACAGCCTCAAGATTTCAAACACACCCAATCATTCATGCTCTGAGAAGCTGGCCTTTCTTCCAGAGAAGATCACCCCTGTGATATGGTGCCAACACTGGATTCTCTGATTTCATTTCTCTCTCTCTCTCTCTGGACTCTGAATGAGCTCTTGATCTTACGCTACATGCTAATTGCAATCTTCTTCCTCTGCGGCTCCTCTCTGGATGTGGGTGGTGGTGACGAGCAAATCTGCAAGGCTTCTTTACTCTCTTGCTTTGCTGTGTGGTTCGCATCTGTCATTGACGTTTTCTGCTCTTGTGGGATTAAGTAGAGTTTCACGGCATTCTGCTCCCCCCTGTCGGTCACATGGTGACAGTCCAGGGACCAGTGGAGACTTAACACACTTTAATTCCCTCTGCAGGCCAATTATTAAACTTTTTTCTTTTACCAAAGACTGATTGTTTAATTTAAGTGATTTCTTTTTAATTGAATCATCACAAGGGATCTGTCTTCAAAGCAATAGGGAAGGAAATTCAATGTATTCCAACATAAATGCAGTTTACCTCAGCCAACATTTTGTCTTCTGTAAATCTGTAAACCCACAAAGACACAAAACAACACAAGCAGTGAGACAAAGCCAGTCCAGGAAATCAGGAAGCCACTCCAGCCAATTCTACTGAGACCAACCCCATTCCATCCCAATGTGCCTGCATGGTCTTTTTATATATAAATATGAATATATATATATTCCTTGTGCCTTTTTAATTTGTCTGTCATTTATCTATGGATCACAGTTTTTTGTAAAGAACTTGCCTTACTTTTTTCTGTCTTTATATTTTTGTGCCACTGTTGATCGATGTTTATCAGAACTGGAGTGTCTGTTTTTAGACTGTGTGAATGAATTGTTCAGAGTTTTATTTGAATGGTGTATCAGTAATAAAGTTTTTCTATTCAAAAACCACACGGCTGTTGTTACTGTTGACATAATTACACAGATAATAAACTACAGCAACTATAAAAGTGCACAAGATACATTTGCTATACCACAAGTTCATGTATGTCTATTGTCTGCTACTTTATGCTTCTACATTGATTTGATAACTTAAGTTACTTGCCTTTTAAAATGATACTTAATATAATCAAGTCTTTTTAAAAGAAAGTCGAACATTTACCCGTTGTTTTTTTTTTTTTTGTTGTTTTTGTTTTTTTGATTGTTTTTTTTTTTTTAGTATATTTCTATTTGTATAATTTCTTAATTTCCCGATTTCCATTCATTAGCACAGGACCTACAGTCAGTTCGTTTTTCGATTTCAAAACAGAAATCGAATTAATGTGAATGATCCTGATCAACACAGCAGGGTGATCGACTCCCGTCCTCAGCTCCTCCTCGCCGCCAGAGGACGCTGTTACAGCTGCAGCCGCTTCCGCTTCACTTCCTGAACCGTGTGTGTGAAGTAAACAGACAACCTGAAGATCACCGGAGTCTCCGAGAACTTGGCTCAAAGTCACCGTAAGTGCGATAAAACTTTGATTAATCTAAGTAGGAAGGTGAACGAAGAAGCTGTCGAAGCTGCAGAGACGTGACGACGTAGAAAGAGACGTTAGAATCTGCTCTTTGCGTCCACGCGCTCAGCGACAGCAGCTAGCTCAGCGGCTAACTGCTGCTAGCAGGCTAAACAGGAAGCGTGAGTTTGACACTAAAACGTGTTGTCGTGTCTTTCTGAAGTCGACTCAGTGTTTTCGTGTGAGGAACACGATTGAATCTCTTGACTTTTTCCATCAGTGTCCAATGAGAAATGCTGGATTTCTTCTTATGTCCTGTGCCACAGACAGTCCCCGTGAGGACAAGCAGATCTGACGGAGTCTTCAGGAGCTGGACGGAGCTGCAGAGAAAAGAGGAGAGGACCAAACTGGACTGTGGCTCTAACAGTAGTGTAGATGTACGTCAGCGTGTACATGCAGACAGGCCGGAGTGTTTTCTGTGACCTTCTGTCATGGTGTTAGAGCGACTGCAGAGCTGGATCATGTGTTTACAGACAGTTTATTTTCCACTTTATTGTAAAAGTCCTTGTGCTCACTGAGGAGAAAGTCATGATAACATTTTAACATTTGCAGCAACATTTTCAGCTCAGTGTCAGTGTGAGAATCAGAATCAGAAAGCGTTTGTCAAGTTGATGATTGTTTTCAACGTGAACTGCAGGTTTTCTGTCATTTCAAACTAACGTGATGTCATTCTATGCTTTGACCTCCAGACGGTGCCTGATGTGGACGTGGAGCCAGGAGCGAGCCACCTGAATCAGGATCAAGCGCAATGTGAGTGTGATTTGTAGCTAAAGTGTTGCAGCTCCAGCATTTCTGAATGTCAGGATGAGTGTGACTCAATGTTTTGTTGTGGTTGTGTGTTGTTGCAGGTGGAGCTCCCCATACAGTTCGTTACGAGCCAGCTACGTGAAGCCCACTGGTTTCTTTCCTGTCCGACGTGTCACATTGTACAAAATAGAAACAAGTGTACAATAGCACGTGCTGTTGATGAGAGAGAACCTCTGTGTGTACGGAAGAAGCGCCTTCTCTCCGGCCTCCTGGCACCGTGTGTCAGCGTGGCACCCGAGCGTGGGCCCAAAGTGATGCCTCTACATGGCATTGTGCTTATGACACATCCAATACTCTGAACTCTGTTCAGCTAACTCTGATGCATGTTTGATTTGTTTTGGTTTCTGCATGTGTCCTTTGTGTTGACTTTGTGTACAAAGCTGTGTTTCTGTCCTGGACTTTTGTCTGGCTCTTACTGTGACACGACGCTCGCTGTTGAGATGCTTCTAGATTTAAATGCAGCTTGTTTTTCTGCTCATGAAGCTTTTGTCTTGTATATGCATTAGTCCTGATTTCAGTAAAGCTCCCCTCTTTAACAATACGATTGAAGTCAAGTGGTAAAGCTTAATGTTTGTTCCAGAGGATCATGTTGTTTAATGTTTAATGTCAATAATAGTGTGTAAACTGTGTGATGTTTTCATGCTGTTGAAGTGTTTCTTTTCTGTTGTTTTTCAAATTAAAACTCAATTTTAAAACCACTGCAGTTTTAATGAGAAACTAAATTTGCCATATAAATCATATGACAAAGTGGATTTTAGTGACGAGGAAACACTGAGGCCACTTTCTAAGACACAACCACATGGTTCACTGACACATGCAGCTGTTTACAACACTCTCTCACACACTGAGCTGAACAGTCACAACGTCAGCTGCTGCCATATATAAACCTACATACACAAACAGAGTCAGTGCATCGCTGCAAGTACAAAGTAAACACATGAATACATTGATCATGCAGTTCACAACACCTCTGACTCCCCACCTGGGACAACAGATACACACACACACACACACACACAAAAAGACTTTTAATCACTCATCTTGACATGTAGAAATGTTTGAGCTGCAACAATGAAGCTACAAATCACTTATATAGTGATTCATTCAGAAAAGCATCAGATCCACTTGTTCTCACAGAGACTGTCATTTAAAACTGACCTGATGTCATTCTATACTTTGTCCACCAGAGGGCAGCACATCACAAAGTGGAGGGTGGGGGTGAGGGGAGGGGGGGTGGCAGTTCACGACTCGGGGGCGACCCCCTCGTCGACCCCCAGTCATCAAAACTGGAGTAGAGAGGAGCGTGGAGGAGCCCCCCTCCCCACACAAAGTCGACTTTGGTCCTCTTCTCTTTTTCCTGCAGCTCCCTGAGGGAGCGACGGCGGCCGTGTGGCCACGTGGCTGAGCAGCAGCGCTGGTGGAAGAGAGGAGAAGGAGGAGGGGGGACGTGGGGGTGAGGGGAGGGGGGTTGCAGTGGATGAGTCGCCCCCCCTCCTGTCCCCATTCCCCTCCCAACCACTGCCACACAGCTGCTGCCCAACACGTCGCCGCACGGCCGCCGTCGCTCCCTCAGGGAGCTGCAGGAAAAAGAGAAGAGGAGCAAACTCGACTTTGTGTGGGGAGGGGGGCTCCTCCACGCTCCCCTCTACTCCAGTTTTGATGACTGGGGGACGACGGGGGGGTCGCCCCCGACTCGTGAACTGCCACCCCCCCTCCCCTCACCCCCACCCTCCACTTTGTGATTTGGTGCCCTCTGGTGGACAAAGTATAGGATGACATCAGGTCAGTTTTAAATGACAGTCTCTGTGAGAACAAGTGGATCTGATGGAGTCTTCAGGAGCTGGACGGAGCTGCAGGGAAAAGAGGAGAGGAGCAAACTAGACTTTGTGTGGGGAGGGGGCTCCTCCTCGCTCCCCCCTCCTCCACTTTTGAGGGGTCTGTCAATGGCTTTCTGGTGTGTGTGTTGGTATTGTCCAGGTGAGAGAGTACAGAGTGCAGCTTCTCTGCTCCTGTTTTTATGGTAGGCAAAATGGGGGGTCCAGAGTGGGGGGAGACAGGAATTGACATAACGACCAGCTGCTCAAAACACTTAGTGATTATCATCATCAGCATCAGAAAAGCTGCAGTTTAAATGTAGAAAGTTACTGAAGTTGACAAACTCTTTCTTATTGTAATTCTCACACTGACACTATACAGCCTGTATGATACGATATATTTACACACATCTACACTGCTGTTAGAGCCACAGTCTAGTTTGCTCCTCTCCTCTTTTCCCTGCAGCTCCGTCCAGCTCCTGAAGACTACATCAGATCCACTTGTTCTCACAGAGACTGTCATTTAAAACTGACCTGATGTCATTCTATACTTTGTCCACCAGAGGGCAGCACATCACCTCACTGTTTCTGAATCAAGCTGCAAGGTGTGTCCAATTTGGTGCTCAACGAGGTGACGCCCCCAGGAAGGCGGAGCTGTGTCTCCATTGGCCGAGCACAGGTGTGTGCACTCTGTCCTGATGAGCAGCTGCAGTAATCAGAGGAGCAGCGGCCTATAAATTGTGGCTCAGTCGGCGGAGCGGCAGCACAAGGGTAAGTGAGTGTGTTGTATTGAGCAGCCAGGAGCTGCACATCATCTGATGTCTTTAACTCGACAGCTTTACTTTCCATGTCTTGTTTGTGCCGAGTGCACTAATGCAGCTTGCAGTCTGCACACACTTGTACAACAAACACTCGTAGTGGTGTAGAAGCTGCATTAGTGAACAAGAGGCTGACTTCTCCAGTGAAGCACGTGGCAGACTCCATTGCTAGCACTAGCCACTTAGCACATAGAGAAATGGAGGAAGGTGACATAAAGTGTCCATTGATGTGTGTGTGAGTGGTTGGAGTGCAGGGGGCTGTTGCACGAAACCAAGGCAGCGCATTCAGCTCAGATGTTCCGGTTGTCCTGGCTGAATTTAGCCGGGACTCGGTCACACGAAAGCGGCCGCAGCACAGTTTGCAGCTGGCCTGCTCCCGACCAGGCTAAGAGCCAGGCTGAACTGATCCTGGTTCAGTCAGTGTGATCAGAGATCAGTGTGTTTCACTGTCGTTCACTGCAGGAATATTTGAATAAAGAGACAATTGACCGCTCCATCAGAAATGTGTCTGTTGCTCTACAATGTGTGTCCCACACGTTTATCAGGGCGGTAACACGCATCACAGGTGATAAAGACGTGTCACAGTTTGAGCTGCTGCTCTTTGCTCCAGTCTCGTCTGTTCTGTCTGAACATCAGTTATTAGAGCGCGTTTCTTTCACATGATTTAACTCTGTGTACAAACGTTGATTTGGGGGAAAATGTTCAGTGACTTTATGACCTTCCACTATTGGACAGTGTGTGTTTATTAACCCACACATGGAGCTGATTGGCTCAGTGACTGTATTTCCGAAATGACACGATCACCTCCTCGTGATTTTCCGGCAGGAGCAGCTGCTGGCTCAGTGGAAAGTTTGCTGCAGCGCGTGTCTTTCATTGTGTTTGTGACTGTTTTTCTTTTGTGTGTGTGTGGAGTGCAGGAATCAGTTCAAAGTCCACACAGCTGTGATCAACTTCCGTGTTCAGCTCCTCGTGACCACCAGAGGGCGACGTTAAAGCTGCAGCCGCTTCCGCTTCCCTTACCGAGCAACATGGCTGAAGTAAACAGACAACCTGAAGATCACCGGAGTCTCCGAGAACTTGGTTCAAAGTCACCGTAAGTGCGATAAAACTTTCATTACTCTAAGTAGGAAGGTGAACGAAGAAGCTGTCGAAGCTGCAGAGACGTGACGACGTAGAAAGAGACGTTAAAATCTGCTGTTTGCGTCCACGCGCTCAGCGACAGCAACTAGCTCAGCGGCTAACTGCTGCTAGCAGGCTAAACAGGAAGCGTGAGTTTGACACTAAAACTAAAAGAAATGCTGGATTTAGTTAAAAACGTGTGGAAATGGGCTCAGAATGAAGCAGGAACTGTGTAGTGTGTCATTTAACAAAGCAGTGTGGATATTCATTCATGTACGTGCACACACGTACACGTAGGTATATTATACATGTTTGATAGACGTATGTGTGATGATATGATTGAGCCTGAGCACAATGTGAGTGTGATTAGTAGCTAAAGCGTTGCAGCTCCAGCATTTGTGAATGTCAGGATGAGTGTGAGTAAATGTTTTGTTGTTGTTGCTGCAGCAGGTGGAGAGTCCGAGGTGTTTGTGAAGACGCCACTGAAGCGCAGGATGAAGATGAAGCAGGAGGAGCTGTGTGACTGTGTGCAGAGCAGTAAGAGCATTTCTTTAATGTTGTGTTAGTGGTTAATAGTAGTTTGATTTGTCTGGGCTTCCCTTTGGGAGCTCATTGATGTGTAGCTGTATTTGTGTGTGAATATTTAATAAATCTTGATCTCTTTTTACAACCACAACTCGTTTCTGTGTATTTTATTGTTTTATTGCTGCTTAGTTGATTTATTCTTTAGTTGTTTTATTTTCATTCTTTTATTCATTTTATTCTTTTGTTTTATTCATTTATTAAGTTGCTTATTTTTATTCTTTAGTTATTTTAGTTGCTTGTGTATTTGTTGAATGTGTTTTGGTTGTCGGGGCGACTGATTTGCTCAAGCTGCAAGATGTGTCCAATTTGGTGGCTGACGAGGTGACGTCCCCCTGGAAGGCGGAGCCGCTCCTGCATTGGTCGAGCGCAGGTGTCTGCAGTGAGGGCTGACGAGGATCCAGCACAGCCAGAGAAGCGAGGTCCTATAAATTGTCATTCAGTCTGCTGAAGCGGCAGCAGAAGCGGCAGCGACAAGCATGAGCGACTTTGCACATCAGACTTCGCACAGAAGACTGAGCCAGTGAGCCAGGAACCCTGCATCTTTTTCTCCAGGTTTCTTTTTACCTTTTTCCAACTTGTACTTTTTTGACTTTGTGGAACCCATTGTCTTCTTTTCTACTTACTTTGCAGCAACAACTAAGCAGCAGCAGTGGTGGCAACTACCATGTGCTCCAACACAGTGAGTAACAACAAAGCAGTTTTCAAAAACCTTTATTTCACACAAACACATAGCTTAACAAACATTGAGTCACACTCCATCTTGTTCTCCAACATCTGAAAGACACAGAAGACAAGTGAATGACACAAATTAGATTTAGTTTTGTTGAACAAACACTTACCTTGACTTTGCTGTTTGTTTCAGAAGCTGCTGTCGACCATCGAGCCACAAGAACTTCAGTGCCTGCTTCAAACAAGACTCAACAATGTTAACTGGAAACAATGCAGTGTGCCATGTGCTTGTCTTGGTAAGTCAGCCATCTTGTTAACTGATGCACTTTCTAAACTACATGTCTTTGTTCTTTGTCTGTTTCAGGTGGCGAAGAAGATGGTGGTCAACGTGTGGCTGAATGTTCTTAACTTAAACTGTTTAACTTGTGTCAAATAAAGCTTTTTGAAACTTGAAACTTTGACCTGTTTTGTTGTTACTCACTGTGTTGAAGCACATGTTAGCTGCTGCTGCTTAGCTATTGCTACAAAGTAGAAGAGACAAAGCAAATCAGTTGCAACAACCACAACACATTCAAGAAATACACAAGCAACTAAAAAAAAATAAAAAAAATTAAAAAAAAAATGAATAAAAGAATGAAAAAATGAATAAAAAAAGCAGCTAAAAGAATAAAAAAATTTAAGCAACTAAAAAAATAAAAATAAGCAACTAAAAAATAAAATGAATAAAAAAAAGCAACTAAAGAATAAAATGAATAAAAGAATTAAATGAATGAAAGAAATGAATAAAAAAAGCAACTAAAGAATAAAATGAATAAAAGAATTAAATGAATAAAAAAAAGCAACTATAGAATAAAATGAATAAAAGAATGAAATGAATAAAAAAAGCAACTAAAGAATAAAATGAATAAAAGAATTAAATGAATAAAAAAAGCAATTAAAGAATAAAATGAATAAAAGAATTAAATGAATAAAAAAAAGCAACTATAGAATAAAATGAATAAAAGAATTAAATGAATAAAAAAAAGCAACTAAAGAATAAAATGAATAAAAGAATTAAATGAATAAAAAAAAGCAACTAAAGAATAAAATGAATAAAAGAATAAAATAAGCAACTAATGAATAAAAGAATTAAATGAATAAAAAAAATAAAAATAAGCAACTAAAGAACAAAATGAATAAAAGAATTAAATGAGTAAAAAAATAAAACAAATTAAAGAATAAAAATAAAGCAACTAAAGAATAAATCAACTAAGCAGCAATAAAACAATAAAATACACAGAAACGAGTTGTGGTTGTAAAAAGAGATCAAGATTTATTAAATATTCACACACAAATACAGCTACACATCAATGAGCTCCCAAAGGGAAGCCCAGACAAATCAAACTACTATTAACCACTAACACAACATTAAAGAAATGCTCTTACTGCTCTGCACACAGTCACACAGCTCCTCCTGCTTCATCTTCATCCTGCGCTTCAGTGGCGTCTTCACAAACACCTCGGACTCTCCACCTGCTGCAGCAACAACAACAAAACATTTACTCACACTCATCCTGACATTCACAAATGCTGGAGCTGCAACGCTTTAGCTACTAATCACACTCACATTGTGCTCAGGCTCAATCATATCATCACACATACGTCTATCAAACATGTATAATATACCTACGTGTACGTGTGTGCACGTACATGAATGAATATCCACACTGTGCTTTGTTAAATGACACACTACACAGTTCCTGCTTCATTCTGAGCCCATTCCCGCATGTTTTTAACTAAATCCAGCATTTCTTTTAGTTTTAGTGTCAAACTCACGCTTCCTGTTTAGCCTGCTAGCAGCAGTTAGCCGCTGAGCTAGCTGCTGTCGCTGAGCGCGTGGACGCAAAGAGCAGATTCTAACGTCTCTTTCTACGTCGTCACGTCTCTGCAGCTTCGACAGCTTCTTCGTTCACCTTCCGACTTAGATTAATCAAAGTTTTATCGCACTTACGGTGACTTTGAGCCAAGTTTTCGGAGACTCCGGTGATCTTCAGGTTGTCTGTTTACATCAGCCATGTTGCTCGGTAAGGGAAGCGGAAGCGGAAGCGGCTGCGGCTTTAACGGCGCCCCCTGGCGGTGACGAGGAGCTGAACATGGAAGTTGATCACAACTGTGTGGATTTTAAACTGATTCCTGCACTCCAGCCACAATAAGACCACACACACACACACACACAAAACAAAAACACTCACAAATACACAGTGAAAGACACGTGCTGCAGCAAACTTTTCCCTGCAGCTCCGCCCAGCTCCTGAAGACTCCATCAGATCCACCTGTTCTCACAGACTGTCATTTAAAACTGACCTGATGTCATTCTATACTTTGTCCACCTGAGGGCCACATCACCACCTGGAGCCAGGAGTGAGCCACCTCAGTGTTTCTGAATAAAACACGATGTGTTAGTTTTTTACATTACTCACTGCAGCTCCAACATTTCTGAATGTCAGGATCAGTGTGTGTGTGTGTGTGTAATAGTTTTTCCGAGGTTCCCTTTGGCCCATAGAAATGTTGGAGCTGCAACAATGAAGCTACAAACCACACTTACATAGTGATTCACTCAGTCTCTGTGAGAACAAATGAATCTGATGGTGTCTTCAGGAGCTGGACGGAGCTGCAGGGAAAAGAGGAGAGGACCAACAGGCCCCAACAGGGAGGGAGGTGGGGGGAAGAGGAGGAGAGGAGGAGGCTGGAGGAGGGCAGGCGCGCTGGAAGATGTTTTCAGTGGGGGGGGGGGCTGCCGCCTATATGCAAGTGTTGGCAATGATATGATGATGATAATGATGATGATCATCATCATCATCATCATCATTATGATTATTAATATCTGCCTATGTTCGACATGTTCTTTTCACCTTTGCGGACACTTTCCACCATTTGAAACACGATGTCAGATTTACTCTGGTAGAGAAGAGCAACTGTCTGCTGCCAGTCTCGTCCCTGGATCAGTACAGTAGGTCGAGCCCATGTGAATGTGTTGCCGATCGCCCCCGGTAGGGCCTACCGGTGCCGTCGCAGGTGCCGTTACCGGTGCCGATTTCGAGCAAAGAGTGTTTCGTGTGTCACCGGAGCTGTGGAGGGGAGGCTGTCCGGCCGTCACACGGGCAGCACACGGCGCTTGTGTGTGAGTGAGAGGAGCAGGGAGACTGGGCTTGAGCTCGGTCTCTGGAGTTTAGCAGAGCTCCGGTGTACCAGGACCACGGTGGCGCTGTGTTCCTGCCCGATCAGGACAGTGACCGAGTGCAGCCGCACAGCCGCCCACCTCCCGCGCTGATAGAGGAGGGGGGAAGTGGCGGAGAGGAGGAGGAGGAGGAGGAGCCCCCCTCCCCACACAACATCTAGTTTGCTCCTCTCCTCTTTTCCCTGCAGCTCCGTCCAGCTCCAATCACTAATCACTAAGTCAAGATGAGTGATTAATCGTTTTTTTTGTGTGTGTGTGCATCTGTTGTCCCAGGTGGAGAGTCAGAGGTCATCAGAGGTCAGGGCCACATCACCACCTGGAGCCAGGAGTGAGCCACCTCAGTGTTTCTGAATGAATCACTATGTACAGTTATGTTCACAATAACAGCAGTGTGTTTAAAAAGGTGAGTAAACCACTGATTGAACTCGGCACTGCTATTTTTTTGAACACGCCCCTTTCAGTAAATGATTCAGTTTCACAGCATCAGCAGCACGTCATGCCTGTTGGGTCTGTTGGTTTTCTATACCTTCATCAAACCTTCTAGAAACTGACTTGCAGTGTAGAAGTTGAAATTCTAACAAACACAGTGATTTTTCTTGCTACTGATGTGGGACTGCTGTTATTTTGAACACAACTGTAAGTGTGGTTTGTAGCTTCATTGTTGCAGCTCCAACATTTCTATGGGCCAAAGAGAACCTCAGAAAAACAAACATGACATTCAGAAATGTTGGAGCTGCAGCAGGTGATCTGAAAATGACACACTGTGTTTGATTCAGAAACACTGAGGGAGCTGCAGGGAAAAGAGGAGAGGACCAACAGGCCCCAACAGGGAGAGAAGGGAAGAGGAGGAGAGGAGGAGGAAGGGGCGCCCCCCACTCCTCAAAAGTGGAGGAGTGGGGAGTGAGGAGTGCCCCCTCCCCACACTAAGTCTAGTTTGGTCCTCACCTCGTTTCCCTGCAGCTCCGTCCAGCTCCTGAAGACTCCATCAGATCCACCTGTTCTCACAGAGACTGTCATTTAAAACTGACCTGATGTCATTCTATACTTTGTCCACCAGTGGGCACCAACCCACCAAACGACCAACACGCCCCAACAGGGAGGGAGGTGGGAGAAAGAAGAGAAGAAGGAGTAGGAGGAGGGGACTGAAGGAGGGAGGTGGGGGAAAGAGGAGGAGAAGGAGTAGGAGGAGGGGACTGAAGAAAGGGGAGGTGGGGTGAGGAGGGCAGTGGAGGAAAAGGGTGGATCGGACTCCGCGTCGACGCAGCTGTGACTCCGGCTGCAGTAGATGGTGATCCAGTCATCTGCGGTAAGAACTGCTCCTCACTCTGTGACATATTGACCAGATGTACCTGTGACTTTAACTCCATGCATCATGTCACTATAGTGTCACTTTGATAGAAAACAACATGATTCACATTATTAGTGACTTGAAGTCGACGATGTTACTGAGCAGCAACGCTGGTGGAGGGGAGGAGGAGGAGGGGGGTGCGAGCAGGGAGTGGGAGGGGCAGAGGAGCTATGAGCTGAGTTCCACTTGGTGCTGCATCTCTCACCTTCTCACAGAGACTGTCATTTAAAACTGACCTGATGTCATTCTATACTTTGTCCACCAGAGGGCCACATCACCACCTGGAGCCAGGAGTGAGCCACCTCAGTGTTTCTGAATGAATCACTATGTAAGTGTGATTTGTAGCTTCATTGTTGCAGCTCCAACATTTCTATGGGCCAAAGGGAACCTCAGAAAAACTATTACACACACACACTGATCCTGACATTCAGAAATGTTGGAGCTGCAGTGAGTAATGTAAAAATGACACATGGTGTTATATTCAGAAACACTGAGGTGGTTCGCTCCTGGCTCCAGGTGGTGATGTGGCCTTCAGGTGGATAAAGCATAGAACGACATCAGGTCAGTTTTAAATGACAGTCTCTGTGAGAACAGGTGGATCTGATGGAGTCTTCAGGAGCTGGGCGGAGCTGCAGGGAAAAGTTTGCTGCAGCACGTGTCTTTCATTGTGTTAATGACAGTTTTTTCTTGTGTGTGTGTGTGTGTGTGGTCTTATTGTGTGTGGAGTGCAGGAATCAATTTAAAGTCCACACAGCTGTGATCAATTTCCGTCTTTAGCTCCGCCTCACCACCAGTGGGCGCCCTTAAAGCCGCAGCCGCTTCCGCTTCCGCTTCCCTTACCGAGCAACATGGCTGAAGTACACAGACGACCTGAAGATCACCGGAGTCTCCGAGAACTTGGCTCAAAGTCACCGTAAGTGCGATAAAACTTTGATCAATCTAAGTCGGAAGGTGAACGAAGAAGCTGTCGAAGCTGCAGAGACGTGACGACGTAGAAAGAGACGTTAGAATCTGCTCTTTGCGTCCACGCGCTCAGCGACAGCAGCTAGCTCAGCGGCTAACTGCTGCTAGCAGGCTAAACAGGAAGCGTGAGTTTGACACTAAAACTAAAAGAAATGCTGGATTTAGTTAAAAACGTGTGGAAATGGGCTCAGAATGAAGCAGGAACTGTGTAGGTGTCATTTAACAAAGCACAGTGTGGATATTCATTCATGTACGTGCACACACGTACACGTAGGTATATTATACATGTTTGATAGACGTATGTGTGATGATATGATTGAGCCTGAGCACAATGTGAGTGTGATTAGTAGCTAAAGCGTTGCAGCTCCAGCATTTGTGAATGTCAGGATGAGTGTGAGTAAATGTTTTGTTGTTGTTGCTGCAGCAGGTGGAGAGTCCGAGGTGTTTGTGAAGACGCCACTGAAGCGCAGGATGAAGATGAAGCAGGAGGAGCTTTGTGACTGTGTGCAGAGCAGTAAGAGCATTTCTTTAATGTTGTGTTAGTGGTTAATAGTAGTTTGATTTGTCTGGGCTTCCCTTTGGGAGCTCATTGATGTGTAGCTGTATTTGTGTGTGAATATTTAATAAAGCTTGATCTTTATTTACAACCACAACTCGTATCTGTGTATTTTATTATTTTATTGCTGCTTAGTTGATTTATTCTTTAGTTTTATTTTTTCCATTCATTTTATTCTTTAGTTGCTTATTTTTAATTCACTTTATTCTTTAGTTGCTTATTTTTAATTCATTTTATTCTTTAGTTTTAGTTTTGTTCTTTGGTAACTTTTTTATTCATTTTATTCTTTAGTTGCTTTATTCTTCAATTTTTTGTTATTTAGTTGCTTTTTTTTTTGTTCACTTTATTCATTAGTTTATTTTTTATCCTCTAGTTGCTTTTTTATTCATTTTATTTTTTAGTTATTTTTATTCATTTATTTTTTTTTTTAGTTTTATTCACTTCATTTGTTCTTTTAATTCTTAATCCTCCTTTTATTCATTTTACTTTTTATTTTATTTTTTTTCTGTTCATTTCATTTGTTTGTTCATTTTATTCTTTAGTTCCTTTTATTTTTTAGTTGTGCATTTCTTGAATGTTTTGAGCCAGGAACCCTGCATCTTTTTCTCCAGGTTTGTTATTACCCCTTTTTTTTTTTTTACTTTGTTGAACCCATGGTCTTTTCTACCTACTTTGCACCAACAGCTAAGCAGCAGCAGCAGCTACCATGTGCTTCAACACAGTGAGTAACAACAAAGCAGTTTTCAAAAACCTTTATTTCACACAAACACATAGCTTAACAAACATTGAGTCACACTCCATCTTGTTCTCCAACATCTGAAAGACACAGAAGACAAGTAAGACACAAGTTAGATTTAGTTTTGTTGAACAAACACTTACCTTGACTTTGCTGTTTGTTTCAGAAGCTGCTGTCGACCATCGAGCCACAAGAACTTCAGTGCCTGCTTCAAACAAGACTCAACAATGTTAACTGGAAACAATGGAGTGTGCCATGTGCTTGTCTTGGTAAGTCAGCCATCTTGTTAACTGATGCACTTTCTAAACTACATGTCTTTGTTCTTTGTCTGTTTCAGGTGGCGAAGAAGATGGTGGTCAAAGTGTGGCTGAATGTTCTTAACTTAAACTGTTTAACTTGTGTCAAATAAAGCTTTTTGAAACTTGAAACTTTGACCTGTTTTGTTGTTACTCACTGTGTTGAAGCACATGTTAGCTGCTGCTTAGCTGATGCAAAGTAGGAGACAAAACAACCAAAACACATTCAAGAAATACACAAAACAAAAAAAGGGAAAATGAAAAAAAAATAAAATGAAAAGAAAAAAGAATTTAAATGAATAAAGTAAAAATGAGCAGCTAAAGAATAAAATGAATAAAAGAATTGAATGAATAAAAAGCAACTATAAAGAAAATAAAAATAAAACAACTAAAGAATAAAAAAAATAAGCAACTAAAGAATAAAAAAGTAAATACAAAAAATAAGCAACTAAAGAATAAAAAAGTAAAGAAAAAATAAAAATAAGCAACTAAAGAATAAAAAAGTAAAGAATAAAAAATAAGCAACTAAAGAATAAAAAAAACTAAAACTAAATAAAATGAATAAAAAAGCAACTAAAGAATAAAAAAATAAACTAAAACTAAAGAATAAAATGAATAAAAAAAAGCAACTAAATAAAAAAAATAAACTAAAACTAAATAAAATGAATAAAAAAGCAACTAAAGAATAAAAAATAAACTAAAACTAAAGAATAAAATGAATAAAAAAGAAACTAAAGAATAAAAAAATAAACTAAACCTAAAGAATAAAATAAATAAAAATGAGCAACTAAAGAATAAAAGAATAAAAATAAACAACTAAAGAATAAATCAACTAAGCAGCAATAAAACAATAAAATACACAGAAACAAGTTGTGGTTGTAAAAAAAGGTCAAGCTTTATTAAATATTCTCACACAAATACAGCTACACATCAATGAGCTCCCAAAGGGAAGCCCAGAAAAATCAAACTACTATTAACCACTAACACAACATTAAAGAAATGCTCTTACTGCTCTGCACACAGTCACACAGCTCCTCCTGCTTCATCTTCATCCTGCGCTTCAGTGGCGTCTTCACAAACACCTCGGACTCTCCACCTGCTGCAGCAACAACAACAAAACATTTACTCACACTCATCCTGACATTCACAAATGCTGAAGCTGCAACGCTTTAGCTACTAAATCACGCTTCCTGTTTAGCCTGCTAGCAGCAGTTAGCCGCTGAGCTAGCTTCTGTCGCTGAGCGCGTGGACGCAAAGAGCAGATTCTAACGTCTCTTTCTACGTCGTCACGTCTCTGCAGCTTCGACAGTTTCTTCGTTCACCTTCCTACTTAGATTAATCAAAGTTTTATCGCACTTACGGTGACTTTGAACCAAGTTTTCGGAGACTCGGTGATCTTCAGATTGTCTGTTTACTTCACCCATGTGGCTCGGTAAGGGAAGCGGAAGCGGAAGCGGCTGCGGCTTTATCGGCGTCCTCTGGGGTGAGGCGGAGCTAAAGACGGAAGTTGATCACCCAGCTGTGTGGAGTTTAAATTGATTCCTGCACTCCAGCCACAATAAGACCACAAACACACACACACACACACACACACAAGAAAAAACAGTCGTAAACACAATGAAAGACACGCGCTGCAGCAAACTTTCCACTGAGCCAGCAGCTGCTCCTGCCGGAAGATCACGAGGAGGTGATCGTGTCCTTTCGGAAATACAGGATGAATACACAGTGAAAGACACGTGCTGCAGCAAACTTTTCCCTGCAGCTCCGCCCAGCTCCTGAAGACTCCATCAGATCCACCTGTTCTCACAGAGACTGTCATTTAAAACTGACCTGATGTCATTCTATACTTGTCCACCTGAGGGCCACATCACCACCTGGAGCCAGGAGTGAGCCACCTCAGTGTTTCTGAATAAAACACCATGTGTCATTTTTACATTACTCACTGCAGCTCCAACATTTCTGAATGTCAGGATCAGTGTGTGTGTGTAATAGTTTTTCTGAGGTTCCCTTTGGCCCATAGAAATGTTGGAGCTGCAACAATGAAGCTACAAATCACACTTACATAGTGATTCACTCAGAAACACTGAGGTGGCTCACTCCTGGCTCCAGGAGGTGATGTGGCCCTCTGGTGGACAAAGTATAGAATGACATCAGGTCAGTTTTAAATGACAGTCTCTGTGAGAACAGGTGGATCTGATGGAGTCTTCAGGAGCTGGACGGAGCTGCAGGGAAACAAGGTGAGGAGCAAACTAGATGTTGTGTGGGATGGGGGGGCCCCTCCTCGCTCCCCACTCCTCCACTTTTGAGGAGTGCGGGGGGGCGCCCCTTCCTCCTCCTCTCCTCCTCTTCCCTTCTCTCCCTGTTGGGGCCTGTTGGTCCTCTCCTCTTTTCCCTGCAGCTCCCTCAGTGTTTCTGAATCAAACACAATGTGTCATTTTCAGATCACCTGCTGCAGCTCCAACATTTCTGAATGTCATGTTTGTTTTTCTGAGGTTCCCTTTGGCCCATAGAAATGTTGGAGCTGCAACAATGAAGCTACAAACCACACTTACAGTTGTGTTCAAAATAACAGCAGTCTGTCAGGCGTGTTCTTTGATTTGAGTGAGGACAAACAACGACGTTCCGGTTAACTATTTATTCAAATTGGATCATTAAAAATCTTGTACAGGACCTTCTCTGTTCAGGAAATCACAGTCTGCAAGCAGTTAGCTGTAACCACCGTTCCAGAAAAGGATGATCATCTCTATCTCCAAAGCATAATATATTTTCACAATCTGTTTGTAATTAGCAATCATTGGTTAAAACAGGTGGGGAGGAGCTGTGGTTTAGACTTAGCTCTCCCTTCGTTGGTGCACAGGCTGGTCCCAGCCTCTTGGCACTTGATGTATCCAACCACGAAGGACAGCACCCTGAAAAGAAACTTCCCTAATCTGCATAATTCATGATTTATTTGGAATGCTTCTCTGTCTCTAATCTCTGCCTCCTTTGATGATCTACGTTGACCTTGAGAAGCTTCTGCTTCTGTTACTTTCTCAGGTTCCTCCCACAGGAGGTTCTCCTATCCTCCCTTCACCCAGCTCAATTAAACAACAAATGCACTCAAGGCCATAGTGTCGATGATTTGAGGCCCTCTGTTGACCTGGCCTGACCCTCACATGTATTAATCCTTCGTACACGGGACTAATGCTTGATTCCCTCTAATTATTACCAGGTCACTGTAACACAGAATCATCACTTCAACGTCATTATTATTTATTCACACAGTCATATCACATGGTAAATTGATTATGAAAGAGGCAGAGTTGTCAAAGGTATTTATTGGAGAAAGAGAGACAGAGAATTGATGTGTTTTTTCTTGTCATGAAAGTGAGTGCATAGAGGTAACTTTGTTGCAGATTCTGTTGAGGAAATAAATCACAATACTCAAGAATGCACATACGACACTAATAATCATCAGTAGTGTGTAAATGGCGAATCATTTAGAGCTATCATCAAAATATCAATTGGATTATATGTGTTTAAAGTCAATTACTAATCAGATTATAATGTGTGCATCTTAACTAATAACAAATAAAATGGAGTATATATGTGTAACATTATCTTCTAAAGAACTTAATCAGTAACCAGAGTGAGGTTATATTTCTTATAATTCAGTGATAGTGTATAAGATGAAAATTAACCCTAACAATTCCCTCCTTTCACACCTTTCAGGTGTGAACACCTTATTTCACAATGACCATCTCCAAGTCGTCATCAAACTCCTGCAAGCAGAGGCAATTGATAGGGGGGAGGTTGGTTTCTTTGGACAGGGCTGTGGTGATCAAACGGTTAACCAGAGTTCTCAAACAGGGAATGAAACAGCAGCCACAAACAAGTGAGAATTCCCGCAAACACCCCAATAGACACCATAACAGATATGAGCAGTCCCTTCCATTTCCCAAACATGTTAGACATCCAATCATGAAAAGGGCTGTCTACACCAGAGTCCTCAGCCATTTGGTCTGACAATGCGCGCTCAAACCATTTAGAGCTTGGTGACAGAGCCGTCTGGTGCAGTGTTGTTAGGGATGAAGGTGCAGCAGGAACCATCAATCATTGAGCAAACTCCACCCTTCTCAGCCAAAAGCATGTCTAGGGCCAATCTGTTCTGAACAGTCATAAGGGAGGTAGCAGCTAACTGTTCAGAGAGACCTGCCACAGCATCACGGTGAGATTAGCAGCCTCTGGACATTGTAGGGGAACATGACATTGTAGTGCGATTGAGTCTGTCACATTTTTGTTAGTGGTCACCAAGGGAGGATAGGAGATTCAAAACCATTACCAATAGGACTTGCAAGTTTGTATTCATCAGGCACACCCCTTGGAACCCCAATAGCGTCAAAGTAAGTGGGAGTGTTTTTGGTCAAGTCAAAGTCATCAGAGGTAACTGTACGCTTGTGACGTCGAGCAAGTGAGGATGCCTGTTTCTGGCCAAGCAGAGTGATAGGAAAGGCCAATCTGACCAGTGTGCAGGTTCCAGACCAGGTCTTGGGGAGAACATTGTACAGAGTTTTCCCACCGCAAAACCAAAACAAATCAGCACGAGCAATTTTCAAAGTCCCCATGTCAGCTCTGGAGGTCACATTTAGAGTGATGTTACACCAGTCAGGGAGTACATTACCAAGCTGTGTCACATTGTTTCTTGTCAAACAGGTGTACAGTCCCTCCTTAGGGGTGAAGACTGGGGAATGACGTCATTAGCTGCTACAGGAAACAGTTGCTTAGGGCTGAGCAATGTGTCGGTGTGGGTGTCATATGTAGCTGCAGCATGCACTCAAAACCTTGTGGATCATGGTGGTATGGTAAACAGTGGGGCAGGAACAGTGTACAGAGTCGGTCCTGGGTGTAGTGCAAACAATACAATTGGTGAAATGTGTGTGTGTTAGCAGTGAAATACATCCAATCCAACCAAATGTTTCTCTCTGTGAAACCAGTTTCAAATGCAATTACACCTTCAGGGGTTGAAAAGTTCAGGTATATTAACACGGTCGTCATGGGCTAGGTCAGTAGAAGCGGGGCTGTCAGAGTCAGTCTTAGGTTTAACTGTGATAGTAAACTGACCTAAGGGGTCACGACCTGAAACATGAGCACCCAGTACATACATGCCGCTATCAGTCAGTGCTGTCTCTTTAAGTCAGTATGAGTGGATTACAAGAGTAGTCTTTACACTGTCTGGGCACCTTCTCCTGAAGTAAGGTCAGTCGTTGTTTTAAGGGTTAGGTCCTTGGAGGCCTTGGGTGGTCGGTAACCCCAATCAGTGTAACCAGAGTTAGCAATGACATATGACCAGTAGTGCACACCATTTCTTTTTTAGGTAGTGTCACACGCATATTTCTCTGCCCCAACATATTTACTGTGGTGGGGACTGCACCTGGCAACAGAACAGAAATCAAAAGTAGCCACCCCATCTTCTCCTTCACAAATTCCAAATTTAGGGGACCTATACGTGTGTCCAGAGCTCTTTTGACCGAGTTTCTGGGGTGTCAGCGTAGGAGTGGTTGACAGGCTGTGGGAGTTTGGTTATCTTCACCTCACACCAGAAAATGGCAGGAATGATGACCAGTGTTATCAGACTGAAAACCAACATAGTTCCCCTCAACCCGCAAAGACCAGGCAGACGGAAAGGGTGCCATGGCCTGAGCTTCTCCATTGTTGTTTTTTTTTTTTTTTTTTATATTTTATGCACTTTAATTAGGATGTGTAGTGCAAACAGCACAATAACGCAGTAAAGGATAAACCAATAAGTACAGTTATCACTTTTGTGTAGAAATGATAATTATCAATACAGGTGTTTGAGTGTCTCTCTGTTAGTGATATATTGACTGGTATATTGTCTGTATTTAAAGGAACCAATTCAATATTTGGTGGGGCAGACATAAGCTTTTACAGCCAGTGATAACAGGCGTGTTGGCCGACAATTGATATCTACTTATGGTGCCTGTATCTTGTGTTCCAAATCAGCTCTAATCTCGCGCAGAGAGCGAGACGGTGGTGAGGATGGTACACAAATGTGTCAGGTGGTGCCAATTAGCTCTGCTTTTCCTTTTACACGGACAGCATGTGAGGTACACTCAATTACCTCAATGGTCCTGTCCACCTGGGCTCAGACCACTTTCTCTTGTGGACTTTCACCTGTACCAATCCCCAGGTTTCAAAACAGGAGACTTTTCTGGAGTAGTCACGGGCTCCTCCTCCACGTTCTGCACTTTCATGAGCTGGTCCATGAGCCTGTTTCAGCAACAGCTGGCACAGTTTTTGACGGAGCCACAATTCTTCCATCATGAGCTCTCCAAAAGTCCTCCTTTTGGGTGGCACCTTTCTTTATCCACTCATTCTTCTCATACGCTCCGCTGGTTTTGCATGTCTTTGATGTCTTCTTCAGTCAGATTCGGGAGTTGTGGGGCCACAACAGCCATCATTTGTCCTTGATATCCTCCTGCTCTTTTGGCTGCTGCATCAGCGGCTTCATTTCCTTTGGCCACATCAGAGGAGATCTTTGTGGTGTCCTTTGCATTTCATCACACAATTTTCTCGTGGGAGGAGTACAGCTTTGATCAGCTCCTCAAGTTGTTCTTTGTGCTTCACAGGGGTGTTTGCTGTGTCAGGAAACTTCTTCTCACCCACTGTGGTCCATCTACATGTACAGCCCATGTGCATAGGCTGAGTCAGTGTAGATGTTGGCTCTTTGTCCTTCGCTGAGCTGCAGAGCTCTGATTAGTGCTATCACTTCAGCCAGTTGTGCTGATGCTGGTTGTGGTATGATCCCTTGCTCCAATACTTCATGTTTGTT